>CM035410.1:146177669-146442669 GCA_020310875.1 Ceratopteris richardii
GAAGAAGAAAAGGGAGAGGCTACAACAGTCAAGGCAACCACCAAAGCAAAGAAGAAGCAGAGAGCTCAAGTGACTCTACAACCCAATCAAAGGCAAGAGGTATAGGCAAAGGAAGAGGAGGCTACAAACCCCACAAAGGTATGATTTTCTATAATTGTGGTAAACTAGATCATATAGCTTTAGATTGTAGATATAGAGATGGTAAATACACTCAAAGAAAGCAAGCGAACTATGCAAATGCATCAAACGAGTAAATAGGTAATGATCAATTGCTTGCTATGAGAAATGGTTATTCAAAGGATGCTAATTATGATACCAAATGGTATATAGACTGAGGGTGGAGAAATCATATGTCTTGTGAGGGTGACATATTCACCAATTTGTAGGACCTGTTCCAAAGTCCAAAGAGTGTGTGTAGATAGGTGACAACACTGAGCATGTCATTGAGCGCATTGGAGATGTAAGAATTGGATGTGACAAATCAGCCAAGGTGCTTGAGAAGGTATTGCATGTTCCATCTATTACTTAGAACCTTATTTCAATAGCGCAAATGGTAGAGAAAGGTTTGGAGGTCAGATTTATTGACAAGGGATGCTTTATAAGGAATCCTAAAGATGGAAATAAGCTTGTTGCTCAACGAAGAAAGGAGGGAAGAATGTCCACCTTGGATGTGTCTCCAAATGCAAGCAAGGCATGCTTTGTTATGATTGGTAATCAAAGGATTGCTCAACTTGACCTTTAGCACAAGAGAATAGGGCATGCCAACATTCCTAAGATAAGGAATATGAGAAGGAAGAGCTTGTAAGAGGGCTGCCCATGTTTGAGAACAAAGAGCTTCATGGATTTTGTGATGGTTGTCAACTAGGGAAGCAAGAAAAACAACCATTCGAAAGGAGCACATATAGGGCTACAAATCTCTTGGATCTATTCCATACTGGTGTATGGGGACCTTCTAAAGAGTCATCCTTAAAATGGAGTGATTGAAAGGAAAAACAGGCACATTTTTTTCAATATAAAGGAAGTTCAGCCTCAGCCTACTCTTCTAGACCCTTATTAATTAAAAGGAAAATTAAACTACAAGTGAACGGGACTAGTGCTGATGGGATCCCCCAAGTCCCATCGAGCAGGGGTAAAATAGGCACATTGTTGAAATTTCAAAGTGTATGATTAATGAAGCATGCATGCATTTATTTTATTGGGCTGAGGTTGTTTAAACTTCCATTTATTTGTTGAATATCGTACCTACAAGTGGTGTGCATGGTTTGATTCCAAATGAGGCCTACTATGGTAAGAAACCAAGTGTGGAATATGTCAAGGTTTTTGGATGTACTTGTTATGTGCACATTCCACAAGAGGTAAGATCTAAACTTGATGCAAAATCTGAGAAATGTGTTTTCATTGGTTATTCTAATGAGCAAAAGGGTTAAAAATGCTATACCCCTTAGAAGAAGAAGTTTTATGTATGAAGCTATGTGGTATTTAATGAATTCAAAATCTTGGTATGTAGACAAGGGAAAAGAAAAGGTAATAGATGATGACTTGGATGATGTATCAATTTGTGGTGAAGATGATATGCAGGTTGAATCAACTTAAGTGAGTGTTTCTAAGGCTTCAACATCAAGATGAGCTACCCAAGCACACATGGGAGAAAGAAGAAGTCTATCAAAATCACCAACATCCGGGTATAAGTCTCTTAGTGACTCTCATGATAATCATAAAGGTGATGGTGAATTAGACGATGAAGAAGACTTTGAAGAGCTGGTAATTACACCACAAGTAAAGCTATCAAGGTTGAGGAGGAAATTCCCTAGAGGGAATGAAAGGAGATCCTCAAGGTTGAGGAAGCCAATACAAAGGTTAAGTTATGAATCTTTCATTGCCAAGCATTTCAAGTATTTTAGTCACCGGCCATGGTTGAAAGTAGTGATGTATTTCATATGTTGGATGTTGAGGATAAGTTGGATAGTACCAACTACCCATTGTGGGCTTATATGATGCGACATGTATTGGTTGCAAAAGGACTGTGGAACATTGTGTAGGGTGTTGAAAAACATCCTATCACACTTACAATTGTTACAACTACACGTACTGAAGCTGATGTAGAAGGTGTCGAAGATGATGATATTTTGCATATTCCTGTACATGCTACGGTCTTTGTTGCACCTACTGGAGAGCAGATTTGTTGGGGTGGAAGAGATGCTCACGCACATGCATTGATAGCTTTGTTTGTCAAACGTGCATTATCTCCCACATTCACTCTTGCACAATAGCTAAGGATGTTGGAATATACACTTACCACATTGTACCAAGCTAAGAATGAAGCTCGTGTTGCTTACCTCCAAAAAGATTTGGAGAGTGAGCACATGAATGAAGGTGATTCTATGGACATTTTTCTAACAAAGATCAAAGACTTGAAGGAACAATTGATTTCTGTTGATGAAGTTATACCAGTTAGCTAACTTGTGCAGACCGTTCTGAATGGTCTTCCTAATTCGTATCAGATTTTTGCTTCTAATCTTTGGTTGATGATGAAAGGCAATCCAAATGCCTTGTCATTTGAAGAGTTAGTCTCTATTCTACTACACGAAGATCAGTCTAGGCAGAACAGGTCCATTATGCATGTTGCAGATCAAGCTTTCCTCGCTAGTCTAAAGGGCAAAGGAAAATCGAGCTTCTGAACTAGTAAGCTGAAATCTGCTAATTCTACACATTCGAAGAAGGCAGATAAAGATGAGAAGAAATCAAAAAATAAAAAATTGTTTTGTAAGTACTGTAAAGGAAATGATCATATCATAAAGAGTTATCCTAAACTGGTTGCAAAAGAGGCAAAGAAGAAAGAGGTTGGAATGGTTGTTGCAGAGGCCTCTACACCAAAAACACAGTCTGCTAATCTTGTGCAGGAAGAAGAATGGTCGTTTACTAATGTTTGCAGTTTTGACCCATCTTCTCATGAGCAGTGCATGTGTGTAGTAGACTCAGATGTTAGGTACTTTGACAATGGGGCGACCAAACATATTACCTCACAGCGTAGTTTCTTCTCTTCACTCGCGCGTGCCCCTACAGGGAATACTATTACATGCACCAACAACTCCTCTTATCCTAGTATGAGAGTTGGTAAGATCATTTTGAATACTGTTGATGGTAGTTCTTTCACTTTGTCATGACAGATGTACAGTTCATGATGTGTCAAATGGCGATGTGATTATTGCTTCTAGCATTTTATGTCGTGGGCTCTATACACTCATAGACTATGAAAGATTTGTCAATGATTTAGCATGTGCAATACATGATTCTTAGGCTATGTCAAATGAAAAGCTTTTGCGTGCACGCGAATTTTGCTAGTTTGCTACACCTACAGAAATTTGAATTGGTGTCCTCTTTGCCCAAATGTGAGGCACTTCCTTTCCAAAAGATGGTTCAGTTCGGGCTACTCAAAAATTGCAACTTATACATAGTGATGTCTTTGGTGCTATGCAGAAACCTTCTTTTTGAAATTATCTTTACTTCGTGACTGTCATCGATGATTTTTCCTGTCATGCATGGGTATATTCATTGAAGACAAAGTCTGAAGTGTTCATGTGCTTCAAAAAGTTTTTGGTTTTGGCTCAAAATTTGTCAGCATGTAAAATGGGCACCCTCCGTTCTGATTGAAGGGGGGAATATATGTCTTCTGATTTTAATGCATTTTTGGCTGAACAAGGGATAAAACAGCAGTGTACAGTGCCGTATACACATCAATAGAATGGAGTTCTTGAACAAAAGAACATGTCACTCATGGGGATGGCGAGGTGTATGATCAAGAGTCCAGCTTTACCACATAGTTTCTGGCTTGAGGTTGTCATGTATGCAACATATGTACTTAACAGGTGTCCCACTAAAGCGCTGCAGTCTATCACTCCATATGAGGCTTGGCATGATCGCAAGCCATCTTTTGCTCATCTGCATGTTTTTGGTTGTTTGGCATATGCATTAGTGCCTGAACAACATCACAGAAAATTGGATGATAAAGCAATAAAATGTAATTTTGTTGGGTACACTTCTGAAAGTAAAGGCTATCGTATATATCATCCACAGACTAAATGCATTCTGGTTATCCATGATGTTGTTTTTATAGAAGATTGTATTCAGCCATTGCATTCATGTACTAAGGAGACATCTAGTAGCTCCAAAGACATGTATGATACCGTGTTGCCTCTTTTTAGAGTGGATAGTCTAGTGCTGGTCCTTATGAGGCAACTTCTCAGCCTTTGTAGATTTCATGTGATGATGCAGTTCATCCAATTTTTGATGCAGATTGACATGATGCACTTATTGATGAGAGAGGTGACATTAACGAGGCAAAAACTATGCCAAGGTGGATGGTGGAGACTTTGCGTGATAGCACATTAGATGCATCTCTCTCATATCATATTCGATCAGGCTCTCATAGTGCCTCTTTTGCATTTAAGTGCTATGCTATGGCTGCATCTAGTCTCCGTGATGAGACTGAGCCAGTTTCGTTTGATGAAGCACAAAATTCAGAAAATTGGATGGTTGCTATGCAATCTGAATATGATACTATAATGAAGGATTGTACTTGGTCTTTATGTGACTTGCCTCCTGGCAAGAAGGCCATTGGCACTAAGTGGGTATACAAGCTAAAGCGTAAACATGATGGTAAAGTTGATAGGTATAATGCTAGGCTTGTTGCAAAGGGTTATGCACAGGAAAGAGGCATTGATTTTGATGAAACCTTTGCACCTACATGCTGTATGACTACTATTCGGAGCATTTGTGTACTTGTAGCCCATCATGGTTGGAATGTAAATCAGTTGGACATTAAAACTGCATTTTTGAATGGTGACTTTCATGAAGAAGTGTATGTTTTGCAGCCCCGTGGCTTTGTGCAAAGAAGGCATGAAAAGTAGGTGTGGAGGTTAAAGAAGGCATTATATGGTTTAAAGCAAAGACCACGTGCTTGGTATGAGAAGATACATGCCTATCTGATTGCACATGGTTTTGAGAACAGCCCAACTGGAAGCACCTTATATTTTAAGCATGCTAATGATGTGCTTTTGATCATTGTTTTCTATGTTGATGACATGCTACTCACTGTTCCTATTGAGAAGCATATTGCTGATTTTAAGGCTGCTTTGCATGCCTTATTTGAGATGTCTGATTTGGGGCATTTGCATCACTATTTGGGCACTTAGTTTATGCAAGTTGATGGTGGAATGGCTTTGTGTCAAACGAATTATATTGACACATTATTGCAATATTTTGGCCTTGAAGACTATAATTCTATTGCCAGTCCTATGGAGATAGGTTTACGATTGAGTCTTCATGATGTTGGGGATGCATTTGATGTTGTCCTCTATCAACAGGCTGTTGGATGTCTAATTTACTTATGCATTACCCGGCCAGATATTCATTTTGATGTCTCACAGATGTGCAGGTTTATGCATTGCCCAGGTGTCAAGCATTGGCAGGCAGTTAAGCACATGTTTCGCTACTTGAGTGGTACTGGCTACTTGGGTTGTTTTATCCCAAGGGGGGATCACTACTGCCAGATTTGCATGCTTTTTTTGACTGAGACTAGGCTTGTTGCTATGACACTCATGTGTCCACTAGTAGCTTTTGCTTCATGCTTGGTACTTCATGTATATCTTGGTTGAGCAAGAAGTAGCCTAATGTGGCCACTTCTCGTTGTGAGGCTTAGTGTAGGGAAGCTTTTATAGCGACTATTGGGTGTGTTTGGCTTAGACGCGTTATGGCTTATTTGAGTGTTGGTCAATCTTTTGCCACCACCATCTTCACTAACAGTCAGAGTGCATTGGCAGTTGTGAGGAACCCTGTGTTCCGTGATCGCATTAAGCACATTGAGGTGCATTATCATTATGTTAAGGAGAGGTTCTCTGCTTGGGAGATGAGCTTGGCATATGTGCCCATGTAGGAGAACATTGTGGACCTTTTCACGAAGGCTCTACCTAGGGAGACGTTGTCGTTGAGATTTTCTCTCCTCTCTCACTCATGAAGGCCTATAGGAAACACATTCAATGAAGGTAGCCAGAATTTTTGAGAAGTCCAAGATGCATCAAGGATGTCAAAGGGAGTTCACATGCAAACTTTGGAAGAAATCGAGCAAATCCAGGGTAGCGGTCAAAGCTGGTCAAACTTTGGAAATTAGGCTAAAAATTTCAATGTATCCAAATCACATGAAAATTCATATACTTGTAAATCCTATCAAAGGCAATCTATAGCCCGAATTTCACATGAAAATGGATTTTCTAGCATATTGATATGCCATGTGCATTTTGTAAAAAATGTAATTTTTCCACTTAGACCCTACAAAATCTCGTATAGGAATTTTTGTTAGCCATATGCTTTGGCATGCATAAAGACCATATGAGCCTACATATTTGTACAAAGTTTCAAGGCTATTAGAGCTTCCTAGACACATTAATGCCATCGTGCAAGCTTCAAAATGTAGTCAAACTTGTAAAAGGGAGATTCAACACATAGCCCTACAAATTTTTATCTTCATCAAAGGATATTTGAAGGGTCAAAGAACACAAAATCCAGCTTTCAAGGTCACCATAGTTTTCTAGAAT
Organism: Ceratopteris richardii; assembly: GCA_020310875.1. Classification (NCBI taxonomy): domain Eukaryota; kingdom Viridiplantae; phylum Streptophyta; class Polypodiopsida; order Polypodiales; family Pteridaceae; genus Ceratopteris; species Ceratopteris richardii. Next base: position 146,184,260 of record CM035410.1, read on the forward strand.
AAGAAAATTGAAGGCTTGAAGGGTTGCCACATGGCAAACAATGATTGAACCATGTTGTACGGTGAAGATGAGCTCATATTCAAGGGTGGAGATGCACTAAAGCATAAAGGAAGGAGGATCCATGTGTTTTTTCACCCGATAAGCTTTTTTTTATGATCAAAGATCAATAATGCAAAATTTCTCCAAAAATAGTGGCTTATCTTATCCAAATTGATATCAGCACTGATCCGACGGTCCAGATCAGCCCCAGATCCAATGGTGGAGAATGAAGGTGCCTATTTTCCTTCCCTTTGCCCTAGATATCATTTAAAGAACCAATCCTTACCATACATTTGATAAATCGAATGGTTGTAATCAAAAGAAGCTGATCTTAGGGTTGAGAGTTGATTTCTCTAGATCCAAGGAGCCACATTCATTCAAAAAACTATATAAACCCCCTCCAAACTCCTGGAGCATCATTGTTAGGCATCCATAGGGCCCTTGCTAGCACATGCTTTCCTTGAGACGATCACCCTCAGATGAGCGTGTGAGGATCCAAGGTGGGCTAGTAGGAGCATGGTTCCTAGATTCAAGTTTTAGACTTCCTCTCTAGGTTAGGCTCATAAACCCAATTTCTCTTTCTTTGCTCACCCTCAGTGGAGCCTGTGAGTGAGTTTGAGCTGGTTTTATGTGTCTTAGACCTCTTTAGAAACACATTATGATCCTAGACCCAACTTCATCTTCACCTTCACATTTTTATCACAAAGACCTTCCAACACTCACTAGCTTCATACACTCTGCATGTGCCGCGACCGGACGCGATCCACCCGGATTGCGATCACCTCCACATTTGAACCCGGCGTGAAACGCTTCATGGCATTTGCTTCTGATCTTGTTGGGAGGTTTTCATCCATATTTTTTGTTTCATATTTTTCATCCTCATCATATCATCATCATTCTTGATTGTTGCACTGGATTTCTCACAATATCGTGCACATCTTTGTCGTGAATTAAATGCATTTATGAGAGATCTAGAACATCGTGCATCACTCGCTTATTCACATAAGATGGAGGAAGGATTCAAACCTCTTATTGTTGAGAAACAAGGCCAAAGAATAGTCTCTTCTATGTTGAGAGAGAAGAGAAAATTCATTGGCATCAACATTACAAGCTACTTAGATTTGTTTGAAGAGCAAGCTATGATTTTTGGTCTTCCCGAAGATCTTTTGATATCATTCTTTGAATGAGTTGTTGATAGCTCTATCATAAACCGTGTCACTCAATATAATAGTCTTCCTTGGAGTGATTTTAGAAAGGAGATGCTCAAAGAATTCTATCTTGAAGATTATAGCCAACATAATCGGGATGGATTCTTATGATGGGTCAATTCCCCAAAGCCTAGTACCTCTATTACTCACTTACAAAATGAGTATGTTAGACGCTATGAACAACTTCCTAATGAGGATAAGATAACTTTGGAACGTGATCTTGTGATCAATTTTCTTAAGCTTCTTCATCCTGAAACTCGTAGGGAAGTTGAACAGCGATTAGAAGAGCAAGATAAGCACTATGGTCTTACTGACAATTGGCAAAAAGTGCGTAAAGTAGTAGAGGTTGTAGCCCATACACATCAAAGAAAATCCATGCTTTATGAGAAAACTATTCTTCTTCAAGCTAGCCTTCCACAAACTAAGGAGCAAGTTAGAGAACAATCCCATGTTATGCTTTTTGACTCTACTCATATTCCTCAAATGATGGAGCTTACTCAAGGTTTTAAAGTAGAGCCAAATAAAAGTGTAGTTGAACAATCTCGTGGAAATTCTAACTAAGCAAATGGAAAGTTTTATTGCTACACAATCCAATTGGGCCAAGACTATAGATGCTTTACAGTCTAATTACAGCAAAACTTTCCAAAATCAAATGAACCCAATGTATTTTCAAGAGCCTAATCAACATGTTATAGCTATCAATAAAATCCACAAGTAGCTCCTACTCAAGCATATCAAGTTCCTTCAATGCATAATCCTTCAATGCAAAATCCTCATCCTCATGTGCAAAATCCTCAAATGTATCAAAACATATATCCTCAAGCTTCTCAAACAACTTTTCAAAATCCTCAAAATCAGAATTTTCAAAATCATCAACCATATACTATGGAAGCTCCTCTTGCACCTCAAGCACCACATGCTGCTACCCAAGCTCCTCAAATACATCAATTGCCTTATCAAAATCCTAATTATCCTATTCAGGCAATTCCTTATCAACAAAATACTCAATTTCAAAATTTTCCACCACAAGTTAATCAAAATCCTCAAAATCAAAATGGTTTTGTGCATGGCCCTCATAGATGTCCTTGGTGTGATTGATTAGAGCATGTTTTAAGAGATTGTGAACTATTGAAGGCTGCTAAGGAGCAACGACTACTAATAGACATAGACAAGAAAATATGTGACTATCGATCTAGGCTACCTTTGCAAGGAAATTATGGTAAGGGAGGAATGAAAAAACACTATGAAAATATAACCATAACGGACGTAGGAACTAGAGGAGTGAAATTAGAAGCTCTTGATGAACAACAACTAGAATCAACTAAACCCACAAAAGAAGGTGACTTTTCCATAGAGGCTTTAGTAAGAGCACGAGATGAGATTAGGAGAATAATGGCTTGGGAGTCACCGATAGAAGATGAATCTCTTATTTCTGACATATCCAATGTAGAAGACAAACAAAAAAGAGATGAAGCCGAGCCTAGTGAAAGAAGAGTGACTCGAAAACAAACGTTAGAGGGAATAGAAACAATCATAGAGCAGGGAGAAACATCACAAACTAAAGATAAAAAACAAGAATCACAACCCAGTGAACAAAACCAAGAGGAGAAACAAAAATGGAAGAAGACAAAGCAAAGAAAAATAGAACCAAAGCCTTAGATAAACAAGAACAATCAAAACAAACTGAAGACCAAACACGAAAACATGAACAAAAACAAGATCCTGAGCAAAAACAAAAGAAACAAAAGAGAAAACCTAAAGCCATCTTGATTTCAGAAATTGAGAGAAAAATAGATCCTATGGAGATTTTAGATGACATTTTGCTTAAGAGTCAAGTGACTATGTCTTTAGTACAAGTTTCCTCTATTACAAAGCTTGCTTTTAAAGATAACTTTCTTGGCCTAATTAAAAGGAAAAGGTTTTCTCTTAATCTAGATACTGAGATGCAAGATTCTCTAGATCAAGATCAAGCTATGAATGAAGCCTTAAACTTTGATGAATCTGATGAAGAGGGCTTTGATGATGATGAAGTAAATGTTAATAAAAATTTCTCAGGACCTATTCAACCTGACCATGAAAATCATGAAAACAATCTTGAAAGTCACTTTAAAAGAAAATTTTGGTCTAGAGGTACATCACAGATGCATGTCAAAATAGGAAATGATAAGAACGCTATCACTGTAGATGCATTAGTAGATTTCGGCTCTGAAATCAATGTGATTTCAAGAGAAGTCTATGATAAGTTTCGATGGCCCATAGATAAAGATTGTGAATGGCGTATGAGAACTGCAGATAATGGTGTAGGTACCCTGTATGGAGCTTGTGCTAGTGTGACCATATCCATAGGAGGAATCATAGAAGAGTTTCACTTTTTTACTCAAGATAATTGCTCCTATGAAGTTCTCTTAAGTCAACTTTTTATTTGAGAGATTCTTATGGAAACTAAAGCCATTGATGATGGGTCTACCTATGCTAGATTTAAGTTTAAGGATGGAATGCAATCACTTCATGTCATGAAGGTAGGAGTGAATCATCTTAGGAATCGATTGTCAATTAGAAAGAAACCTATTGTTACTCAGGGTCATGAGCATGCTTGTAGTGATTGTGCACCTCAATTCATGTTTGGAGCTACATATGATCAAACTTTCACATAGAATACATTTTTGAGCACAACAACAATGGATATTGGTTTGACATCTCGCATCCAACCAACATGTACAATAGTTTGTCACTTTGTTTTCCACATTCTAGATTAGATTTTCTTCATAAGAGTCAATTGTCCAAGTCTTTTATCCAAAAAACCCAAAAAAAATTATAAAAACAACAAAATCATGGAACATGATGAGAACATTGAGCATGTGATTGAAACATCTCATTGTTTCTCTACTCTTGAGGATTTAGAGTTATGTCTTCAACAAAATTCTAACTCCCATATTATTCTTCCTTCTTCCCTTGATGAGTATGATCTTATCCAGGAATATGCTCTCAATGTGTACAAGTGCTCAACATTTAACCAAACACATGATGCCTTAGTTGAAACAAAGTAAAAATTTGTAAACAAAAAAATCAACCGATAGCTCGACCATTACCCCAAGGAAGCAATGAAAAAATTATTGATGTGAAAAACGATCCAATTCTTTGGGATAAGAAAAACATATGACATACATTCACAGATGAGACAATCAGACATGTGAAAATTGGTAACAATAGTCGTAACATAACCATGATGAAAACTCCTTTAAGCTTAGTGCAAATGTGTACTTTACCTCAAGGAGAGACTAATTATGTGGCTCATATGATGAGTGCTATGAATATGGTCTTACAAGATTTTATCCCTCAATTAACTATGCCATTCATTCATGATATTCCAATTAAAGGGAGTGAGGAACATGTAAAGGACATTACTTTAGACTCATCTGGATGTCGTAAATTTGTTCTTGACCATATCTTTGATTGTGAAAGAATATTTCAACGATTTGAAGAGGTAGGTCTCACAGTTTCCATAGAAAAATCTCTTTTTGGTGTCAATGAGGTTCTTATTGTTGGAAATTTATGTGGTCATTATGGTCAAAAGCCATACCCACAAAAAGTTGATGCCATTAGCAAGATTTTTGAAACATGTATCAACGTGAGGTATGCAGATTTCTTGGTGCTTGCATCTTTTATGTTATTTGGATCCCACACTTTGCTCGTGTTGCTGATTGTCTCTATGAGTTGTTGAGGAAGAAATGAAACTTTATTTGGACTGACAAACACACTCAAGCTATGCGTAAATTGAAGAAATTATTGCTTGAAGCTCCCATCCTTAAGCGTGTAGACTATTCTACTAACAAACCTATTATATTGATTGTTGATACTAGTCCTATTGGTATAGGTTGGGTCATAAGTCAAGATAATAGTGAAGGGAATAGATATGCAATTAGGTTTGGTGCCAAAGTTTTACATGAAACACAATGAAAATATCCACAAATCAAACGACAACTATGGGGTATGGTAACAACTTTGAAAACAGACAAAGAATATTTCATTGGTGCAAATGTCAAAGTTGAGATTGATTGTTTTCCTCTCATTGGAATGATAGCCAATTGTTCACCTCCTGATATAGCCATGCTTAGGTGGATCTCATATATTAAGTTCATAAATCCTGAGTTGGTTCATATTTAAGGTAAGTCAAACTCAGTTGCTGATATGTTATCAAGAGCTAGATTTGATGATGATCTTGAAAGTGATCTAATAAAGAATGTGAACTTAGTTGACTATGTTCCACATATATATATGAGTATGATAAATTTCATGAGTATGAGTACGAAAATGAACGGAGAGACATAGGAAAGTATATGAGTACACTACAACCATTACCTAGCTGGACTATGAATAGATTCCGTAACATTAGGAAATGAGCTTATAACTTTTTCCTATGTAACGATTATCTTTGGAGACATGCTAAGGGTAAGGTTAAGAATCCACAACGAGTCCTAGGAAAACGAGGTCTTTAGTTGCAGGTAATGAAGGAAATGTATGAGACATTATGGGCAAGTCATAAAGGATTTTTTGGAGCATATGAAAAAATTAGAAGTACCTATTATTGTCCTAGGATGTATGTTGACATTAGTAGCTATGTTTCTACATGTTCTACTTGTCAACTTCATTCATCAGTCAAACATAGAGATCCATTGCATCCTACTTATCCACCCTATATTCACTACAAGTGGGTAGTGGATCTTGTAACTATGCCTAAAGGTATTGACAAAATGCATTACATTGTACTTGCAAGGGAAGACTTAACTAGTCATGTAGAGGGACGTGCACTACGATCTAAGACCACTTACAATGTTTGCGAATTCTTGCTTGAAGATGTCATGTCGCTTTGGATACATAGAGAAATTAGTTGTCGATCGTGGAGAGTTAAATGCGAGAGAAGCTAAAGAGTTCTTTAAACATCACGGTATTCGTTTGTCTCTTACTACTGCATATAATCCAGAGGTCAATGGTAAAATAGAGAGAGGGCATCCACCTATTGTGAAAGCCATATCTAAAGCATGTAATGGTGACATCAAACAATGGTCTAGATTCTTACCTTTTGCACTTTGGGCAGATAGAATGACATGCACACATACTACTGAGTATATGTCTACTGAACTCATGTATTGTCAAAAACCATTGTTTCTAATTCAGTCTCATATTTTTGCATGGTCAAATTTGCCTTGGTCTGAAAACATGTCTATTGATGTTTTCTTTGAGTTCGCGCATTAAACAGTTAGAACAAGGTAAATTAAGACTTGATGATGCCGTTTAAAAATTAAGAGAATCTAGAATGAAGAACAAGCATTATTTTGATAAAACTCATCGATTGCATCCTAAGGCAATTGAAGTAGGAGATTGGGTGCTCATTTATGATAGTACATTTGACTCTCAATATGATGCACACAAAAAGCTCATTCAACGATGGTTTGGGCCATACATTTTATCAAAATTCAACAACAATGGTACGTATACTCTTTGTGAATTAAATGGTGTTGCACTAAAAACTTTGATTGCAGGTAAAAGGATAAAGCTATTCAAGAAACATAAGAATGATGAGTACATTTTGGATGAGGACATTGAAGAAGATGACAACAATGAGGCCGATTCATAAGCAAGAGTATCCGTGTTATAAAAATAAAAAAAGTAAAAATAAAAAAAGAAAAAAAAAATATATATATAATATATAAAAATATCATTAATTTTTCAAGCTCATGTTGCTATGTTTTTTTTCAAGTTCATTCTACTTTTTTTCCATTCTTGTTTCATGCACATTTGTTTGCAGTCTTTGCATTGCATTGCATATCCACATCACTTGAGTCAAAAAGGAAAAATGATGATTTCTCTACTTGTGTAAAATTGTATCTTAAGTAGTAATTTATCTACTAAGAAATTGATTATAATCTAGGATTATGGAAAGATAGGGCATGTAGATTTGGAGGTTTATTTTGATGACATGACTTTCATATATAAACATGCATATGTATCCTATATCAAAAGCATAATTGTTGAAATCCTAGCTCCTACTACTGAATGTTTCTACATCCTTAGTCCATCTCAGAGCACTTGTATCAGAGTTTAAACGACTGTTCTCTGTCATCAAAAATGATTATACATTGTATCGAGGTTTAATTTTTCCCCGTCATCAAAAAAGAAAGTTTTTACATGTTACTAGGAAGTTTATACTTTCTTCCATCCCAAAAAAAGTGAACATAACCATAAAGTCACCAAATCATCATCATCAAAAGAAAAACAAAAGAGAGAGAGCAAGCCAAAGGTAGCTAAGGGCATACAAGAATAAAGCACGTGCTATACAGGAAGATTTATGCATTAGTGGAGTTTAGTTAGATTTCCTTGCATGTTATTAGAGAAAGAGCATATTCATATTTATGTAGGAAAGGAGTTGATATAAAAGAAGCTAAAGATGAAACATGTCTCTTGAAAATCCTAAATCTTTGTTTATAATCGTATTTAAGGTAGATTGCTTTATGAAAAAGGTACAAATTTTTCTTCAAGATGAGAGGAACTGATGTTTAAAACGACTAAATACATCCACTTCTACTTCGTAATGATGCTTGTTTGTTTTCTTTCTTGTTGTCAATGTTACTTGTTCATTTGCATATATGCTGCCTATTTGTTCATGCATATTCATGTTGCATATTTCAATTCTTTCTTTCATGCAATTTTTTTGCTTCATGTGACGTTGCCTACTCATTCATGCATATGATCAATTTTTCCTTCCATGTTTCTTATGTTGCCTATAAAAGAATTTGATGCCAGGAACATTTTGTTTTCACACATACTAGAGTGGCGCTTCCGGAGGAATTGCAGGTTTAGTGGGGGCGAATGTTGTCGAGATTTTCTCTCCTCTTTCACTCATGAAGGCCTACAGGAAACACATTCGATGAAGGTAGCTAGAATTTTTTGAGAAGTCCAAGATGCATCAAGGATGTAAAAGGGAGTTCACATGCAAACTTTTGAAGAAATCGAGCAAATCTAGGGTAGCGGTCAAAGCTGGTCAAACTTTGGAAATTAGGGCAAAAATTTCAATGTCTCCAAATCACATGAAAATTCATATACTTGTAAAGCCTATGGAAGGCAAACTATAGCCCGAATTTCACGTGAAAATGGATTTTCTAGCACATTGATATGCCATGTGCATTTTGCAAAAAATGTAATTTTTCCACATAGACATACAAAATCTTGTATAGGAATTTTTGTTAGCCATATGGTTTGGCATGTATAAAGAGCATATGAGCCAACATATTTGTACAAAGTTTCAAGGCTATCAGAGCTTCCTAGACACCTCAATGCCACCTTCCAAGCTTCCAAATGTAGTCAAACTTGTATAAGGGAAATTTAGATGGGAGTTTTTTCTGCATATTCCTAAAGGAGACCTTTCAAAACGTAGCCCTACAAATTTTTATCTTCATCAAAGGATATTTGAAGGGTCAAAGAGCATAAAATCCAGTTTTCAAGGTCACCGTAGTTTTCTAGAGTAAGAAAATTGAAGGCTTGAAGGGCTACCACATGGCAAACAATGATTGAACCATGTTGTATGGTCACGATGAGCCCATATTCAAGGGTGGAGATGCACTAAAGCATAAAGGAAGGAGGATCCACGAGTTTTTTCACTGGATAAACTTTTTTTGATGATCAAAGATCAATAATGCAAAGTTTCTCCAAAAATAGTGGCTTATCTTATCCAAATTGATGTCAACACTGATCCAACGGTCCAGATTAGCCCCAGATCCAATGGTGGAGAATGAAGGCGCCTATTTCCTTCCCTTTGCCCTAGATATCATATAAAGAACCAATCCTAACCATCCATTTGATAAATCCAATGGTTGTAATAAAAAAAAGCTGATCTTAGGTTTGAGAGTTGATTTCTCTAGATCCAAGGGCCCAAATTCATTCAAAGAACTATATAAAACCCCCTCCAAATGCCTAGAGCATTATTGTTAGGCATCCATAGGGCCCTTGCTAGCACATGGTTTCCTTGAGACGATCACCCTCAGTTGAGCGTGTGAGGATCCAAGGTGGGCTAGTAAAAGCATAGTTCCTAGATTCAATTTTTAGACTTCCTCTCTAAGATAGGCTCATAAACCCAGTTTCTCTTTTGCTCACCCTCACTAGAGTGTGTGAGTGCGTTAAAGCTGGTTTTATGTGTCTTAGACTTCTTTGGAAACACATTACGATCCTAGAAAGACATAGGGTTAATGAAGTGGAACCTTTCCTCTTACGTGTGACATTCAGTTGAACTGTCATGGTGAGAGGGTCATGAGGACCACCTTTGACCGGTAAAATGCTTAGCTTGACGTTTCACATATTTTTATCATAAAAATATCTTCTAATTCATGTCTCATGTCTCTTATCTCTTTGTCTCTTCTATATTTTTACATGTCACCTTCTATCTCTTTCTATGTCTGAGAAGGCTCCGTAGTATTGCGTTGAACCAGTGAGGATGATCCATTAAGGTTAAAAGAATAATTTTCTTTTCATTCATAAATCATGACCCATGTGCATTCATACCACCCACAAACACCCATGCATATGTTTTAGTTTTGAAAGTGTATAAGAAGCTCCATTCTTGGACCGGTCTTCCTTTCGAGATTGATTCATGTGTGTGGTTTTAGTTTTTTTTCTCATCATGCATTCATTTCATTAAAAAAAAACTATGAATGTGAATTAAATTTGGAAAGTGTTTAAGAAGCTCCATATTTTTGGACCATTCTTCCTTTTTGAATTGATTCATGTGAATGGTTTCTTTTGTCCTCATCATTCATGTTCATGCAATTATCTTGTGTTCATATGTTCCCCTTTCATAATTAAATCATGACAACTCTCCTCCCCATAGCCAACTTCATCTTCACCTTCACATTTTTATCACAAAGACCTTCCAACACTCACTAGCTTCATACACTGTGCGTGTGTCGCAACCGGACCTGATCCACTCAGATTGTGATCACCTCCACAACGTTTGAAGCTTTCCACAAAGCTTTGGGCTTACTTCCTTTTGTGGAGTGATTTCCTTCATAGCTTGGCAGTTCCTTATACATAAGTGCCAGCTACTTGTTCAGTGCATCACTCCAGGGGGGGATTTGTTGATATATTTAGGTAGTGATGTGTGTGAAGACTCTAGGACTCCCGAGACAATTTTTTCCCTCTTCAGGAGGTTTTTTTCCCCTGACTTGTATATACGCCTATTGCGCTAATGAGTTACTTATCTTTGTACCTTGAAGTGGTAATACATTCAGTATTGTGTGTTGTGCTTCAAGCTTCTTCTTCCTTGTGTTGTTCGCGTGCTTCTGTAGACGTCTAACTCCAAAAAATGTAACTCAAAGTATTTTGTAAGAATGTTTAAAGTAGCGAAAATATGTCTTTCAACATCGTGTTTCTAGGATTTCTAAAATATGGAGCTTCTCCAAATATGCAGCTTCTCCGAGATCACGAGTAATGAAACTTGCTGATAATTTCGAATGGTGTCTTTTACATTAGTCGTAGTAGAGAAGGATTTGCATTTATCCTCCTCTTGCATCTTTCTGAAAAAGAGAGCCTTTTCTGAAAAAGAGAGCCTTTTGAATAAGGATCGTGTATACTGTCTTTAGTTTTGAAAACATCGTACTTCATTGTCATACCTATAATCTTCATCATGTTTATTTACTTTTTCAATTGAATCCTCTTGGCATTTTTTTATGTGAACTAGGTCGTGTGTAACACTAACCAAAACTTCAATGAGATCTTACGATCTTGAATATTTTTTTTCTTCTTAATTTTTTATATGTTAAGGAGAATATAGCATTACCTTCTCTTCCTTTTCTTGTTATCACATGTTTTTTTTTTTTTTGCGTAATAGAAAAGTCCTAGAAAGTATCTAATATACCTAACAAGGGAGTTCAAGCATCTCGACAACTAAGGGTAAGTGACAACGTGTATCCACCCATCCAATCCCACCGATAAAGAGGTTAAGGTGTTGCATGCCCTTGGGTTTGTCAAAGTGTCCCTCATGTGGACATGTTTTCAAGGGTTATGGCATGCCTTCTACTTTCCCAAAGTCTATCACATACGTTCTAAACAAAATGAGGATTTGTCTCTTATGTACACCCAAGATGGCTCCTAGAGAATGGTTTCCCTACACTAGGGCTTTGAAACATTAGGATAAATAAGCCTAAGGTTTACAACCATTCATATGGGAGGCCATATGATAAAATGTTGTGAGGATTAAAACCAAGTCTTCAAACACAAGGTTCATCCATGTTCCGAGGCTAAATCGTCTCTCAAAAATGCTTTAACAATCGAAGATATGATCGCAAACTAATTTCGTACATCTAGAAGTGTGTGAATATTCTACGTTTACTCTTACCTCCCAAGCTTTTATCAGAATATCATTAATAAAAGGCATATTCATTACAAGTATGAATATCATTAATAAAAGGCATATTCATTACAAGTATGAATTCATGTAAGACAAGGTTCATATTGTCCATCATCACATAATTTGTTTTTTCCTATGGAAAATTACACATACATATAAGACCTAGTGGATTCCTCATAGTTGTGATATCGTAGCTAGCAAGAGCTCATTTATACTCACCATAACATGAATGTATATCATTCATAGAGTAAGTGGAAAGCCCAACATATGCTTCAACAAACTTATCTATTATAGGTCATGTTCGTACATTTCTAATAGTGACTTTGTTCATAGGTTTCAAATCCTAGATAAAATGTAGTTTTCCATTGTTTTTTGGCACTGCGAAATATTTTTTTGAATCTGGTATTGAAGATGGTTCAGATATTTGCACGGATATCGTCTCCTTCAATAGTGAAATCCACTTATCTAACTAAGCTTTAAGAAGTGGAATAGTTCATAGATTCCATGGAATATGATGCACAATAAAAATAATCATGTGTGGAACTTGTTTTTTATCTACATAGCCTATTTCCCATGGGAAAAGAGAGAATGTCTTTCCATGTCTTTTGATAAATTAAATAAACTTTCCTTTCTCTTTCATTGTAAGAAATTTGTTTTATCCAAACTTTCTTTTTTTTTCCAATAAAATGATGCCTTTCCAAATCTTTCTTTATTTATATAGGATCAATTAGCACTCTTTTAAACATCTTGTAAGTTTCTCTCAGTAGTGGTTGAGCTATGGGTTTAAAATTTTTATCCATAGACTTATATTTTGTGTAAACTCTCAAATTATGCTTTTGCAAAAATCTAGAAATTATGTCATATTCTTCAGTACAACTGAGCATTAAAATCTCAAATCGATTCACCTCATAAAGATCTTGCTCAAGATCTTCTTAAATAGTAGAAGTGGTTGATATTTGAGTTACATTTTCAATGTGCATCTGTAGGCTTGTGCATGAAATGTGAAAGTACTCCAACTGCATAACCATTATCAGGTCATGTACTTATAGCATACAACAATGATCCTATCAGTGATCTATACATGTCTACATTTTCAAAGTGAACACCATCATATATACTCAATTTTAGATTAGCCTCCAAAGGATTTGCAACTGCTTTACATTATGACAAACCAAACTTTTGAAATAAATCACATATGTACTTCTTTTGATGCAACCACATACCATGTTCATAATAAATAACTTCAATTCCTAATGCATAATGTAAAATCCCAGGATCTAAAATCTTAAATTCCATACTAAGTTTCTCCTCAATTTCATCAATCTCATCAATAGCACTTCGTGTAATGATAAGATCATAAACAAAAATGCAAATATACACGCATTGCTTTGTTATAAACATCACATATAAAGAAGGATCTCCAACACTTGGTTTGTATCCTTGAGCTTCTAAATAACTTACCAATCGATGATTCCAAGTTCTAGGTGCCTATTTCAAACCATATAATGCTTTTGTTAGTTTGCAAATAAAACTTGGATACTTTTCATATTTAAATCCTTTTGGTTGCATATAAACCTATTCTTGTAATTGATCATTCAAAAATGCATTTTTAACATCAAGCTGAAATATATTCCAACATTACTTGCTGCAATACTAAAAAATGTTCGTATAGTTGACATTATTGGGACTGGGCTAAATGTCTCTTCATAGTGAATTCGATATGTTTGTGCAAAGCCTTTTGCAACTAATCTTTCCTTGTACCTAGAAATAGAACCATCACTATTCCTTTAAATACAAAATACCCACTTATTTCCAATTACCTTCAACTTATTATCTCATGGTACAAGCTGCCACATGTAGGTTCTTGTTCTTTAATAACTTTTGACACAAAACTAAATGTGAAACATAGTAAGACTCGTTATACCTTTGTGTGGGCTTTATTTCTCTTCAACTTCTCCTAAGTTCATGTTCATGTTTTATCAATTCAAATTTAGAACTTTCATCAATTTCTAGATCATCTTTCAACTCAACATGCTTTGCTTAATCTTTTCTTTTCTCTTTTGATGTAGGTGATAATTTTTCTTCATTCTGACCATTCTCATCTTCTGATCTCACTCTTGGAGTATCATGTAAACCATCCTCAATTTCTTCTTACATTTCTTCTTGAACCTGCAAAATAGGATTTACATATCAAAACAATAAATCATATTCAAAGCATACATCACGACTAATAATCATTTCTTTACTTACTAGATTATAACAATTATATCCTTTGTGATTATCTCCATAACCCATGAAAATACATTTATGTGCTTTTGGCTCTAATTTAGTTCACAATGCATATGGAACCATAACAAAACAAACACATCCAAAAACACGCAAGTGATCAATAGCAGGTTTTCTATTATACCAAACTTCAAAAGGAGTTACTTTATGATGTTGGCATACGATTCATCAAATATACTGCAGTATTTACTACTTCAGCCCAAAACTTCAATGGCATATGCTTTTCATTTAGCATTGCTCTTGCTATTTTTGTGATAATCCTATTCCATCTTTTTTCTACTCCGTTGTGCTGAGGAGTATAAGTACAAGGGACTTTTCTCTTTATACCTTCATTTCAAAGAAAATTGTTAAACATTCTTGAAAACTATTCACTACCACCATAAGATCTTAGCCTTTTAATTACCTTTCCTATTTGTTTTGTTGATATATTTAGGTGGTGATGTGTGTGAACACACTAGGACCATCAGGGCACTTTTTCCCCTCTTTAGGAGGTTTTTTTCCCCCAGCTTGTATATGCGCCTACTGCCCTAATGGGTTACTTATCTTTGTACATTCTAGTGGTAATACATTTAGTATTGTGTGTTGAGCTCCAAGCTTCTTCTTCTTCCTTGTGTTGTTCGCGTGCTTCCGTAGACGTCTAACTCCAACAATTCGTATTAGAGCAAGTCACCGCTTCATCTAGGGCATCGTCCACACCTCTCCGGTTTCTAGTCTTAGTATCACACGAATTTTGGTGAGCATCCTCAACCTGTTTCCAAGATCAAAACGGATTCACTTTGTGGTGTGGAAATCATGATCTGAGTTTGTTTCGGCCTCCGAATGCACTATTGCAATGCTTGTGTAGGATATTTCATTTTTTTGTGCCAAATGTATATACCAGTTTCAATTTGCCAGTATAAGCATCTCAAAGTCTGCTAGAGGTCTAGGAGAATTCGTCTGGGAAGTTCTTTTCAACTTTTTGAGATAAATTTTTTTTTTTGCATTAAGGTATTTTAGTCATTGGCCATGGCTGAAAGTAGTGATGTATTCCGTATGTTGGCTATTGAGGATAAGTTAGATGGTACCAACTGCCCGTTATGGGCTTATATACTGCAACATGTATTGGTTGCAAAAGGACTGTGGAACATTGTGCAAGGTGTTGAAAAACGTCCTATCACACATGAAACTATTACAACTACATGTACTGAAGCTAATGTAGAAGGTATCGAAGATGATGATATTCTGCATATTCCTATTCGTGCGGTGGTTTTTGATGCACCTACTGCAGAGAAAATTTGCTGGGATGCGAGAGTTGCCCACACACATGCATTGATAACTTTGTCTATCAAAGGTTCTTTTATTCCTCACATTTGCTCTTGCAGAACAGTTAAGGATGCTTAGGATACACTTAACACATTGAACCAAACTAGGAATGAGGCTCGTGTTTCTTACCTCCGAAAACAGTTGGAGAGTGAGCACATGAATGAAGGTGCTTCTATGGACAGGTTTCTAACAAAGATCAAAGACTTGAAGGAACAATTGATTTTTGTTGATGAGGTTATACGAGATAGATCACTTTTGCAGACCGTTCTGAATGGCCTTCCTGATTCATATTAGAGTTTTGCTTCTACTCTTTGGTTGATGATGAAAGGCAATCCAAATGCCTTTTCATTTGGGGAGCTAGTTTATGTTCTATTGTAGGAAGATCAGTCCAAGCAGAATAGGTCCATTATGCGTGTTGCAAATCAAGCTTTACTGGCTAGTGAGAAGGGCAAAGGAAAATGGAGCTCTTCGATTAGTAAGCAAAAATCAGCTAATTCTGCACAATCAAAGAGGAAAGACAAAGATGAAAAGAAATCAGAAAAGCAGAAATTGTTTTGCAAGTATTATAAAGGAAATGATCATATCATAAAGAATTGTCCAAAACTAGCTACTAAAGAGGCACGGAAGAAAGAGGCTGGATTGCTTGTTGCAGATGCCTCTACACCAAAAACAGAGTCTGCTAATTTTGTGCAAGAAGAAGAATGGGCATTTACTACCACTTGCAGTTTTGACCCATCTTCTCATGAGTAGTGCATGTCTGCACTAGATTCAAATGTTTGGTACTTTGATAATCGGGTGACCAAACATATTACCTCGTAGCATAGTTTCTTCTCTTCAATCGAGCCTGCCCATACAGGGAATACTGTTACATGCGCCAACAGATCCTCTTATCCTATTATGGGAGTTGGTAAGATCATTTTGACTACTTGTGATGGTAGTTCTTTCACTTTCTTAGATGCTTTGTTTGTGCCAGGGATCAAGAAAAATCTATTATCAGTTTCTCCATTAGCGAAGATTGGCTTGGTTACGAAAATTGTTGATGACAGATGTACATTTCATGAGTTGTCAAATGGGGACATGATTATTGCTTCTAGCTTTTTATATCGTGGGATGTATAAGCTCATAGACTATTAAAGATCTGTAAATGATTTGGCATGTGCAGTACATGATTCTTCGGCTATGTTAGATGCAAAGATTTGGCATGCACGCTTTGGTCATTTAAATTTTCCTTGTTTTCTATGTTTGCAAAAACTTGAAATGGTGTCCTCTTTGCCCAAACTTGAGGCACCTTGAAAACATGTTTTTGAAGGCTGTATTTTGGGCAAAATGCAGCATTCCTCCTTTCCAAAAGATGGTTCACTTCGAGCTACTTAGATTTTTTTTTCAAAGAGAAAGTTGAAATTAAAAGCTCATTCTCGCCCATAAACTTAGTACTGAATAAAATCAATGCAGCTTGTACATAGTGATGTCTGTGGTCCTATGCAGACACCTTCTTTTGGAAATTATCTTTACTTCATGAATTTCATCGATGATTTTTCTAGGCATTCATGGGTATATCCATTGAGGGCAAAGTCAGAAGTGTTCACGTGCTTCAAACAGTTTCTGGTTTTGGCTGAAAATCTATCAACATGTAAAATGGGCACCCTCTGTTCTGATCGAGGGGGAAATATATGTCTTCTCATTTTAATACATTTTTGGCTGAACGTGGGATAAAACACCAGTATAGAGTGCCATATAAACCTCAACTGAATGGATTTGCTGAACAAAAGAATATGTCAGTCATGGAGATGGGGAGGTGTATGCTCAAGAGTTAAGCTTTGCCACATAGTTTCTTGCTTTAAGTTGTCATGAGTGCAGCATATGTACTTAACAGGTGTCCCACTAAAGCACTGTAGTCTATCACTCCATATGAGGCTTTGTATGATCTCAAGCCATCTATTGCTCATCTGCATGTTTTTTATTGTGTAGCATATGCATTAGTGCCTGAACAACATCGCAGAAAATTGGATGATAAAGCAATAAAATGTATTTTTGTTGGGTATACTTCGGAAAGTAAAGGTTATCATCTATATCATCCACAAACTAAATGCATTCTATTTAGCCATGATATTGTTTTTGTGGAAGATGCTATTCAGCCATTTCTTTCATGTAGTAAGGAGACATATGTTAGCTCCAAAGACATGTATGATACTCTGCTACCTCTTTTTACAGGTGGATAGTCTAGTACTAGTCCTAATGAGGCAACTTCTCAGCCTTTGTAGGTTTCATGTGATGATGTAGATCATTCCATTTTTTAAGCAAATTTACATGATGCACATATTGATGAGAGAGCTCATATTGAGTCGGCAAGAACTATGCCCAAATGGCTCATCTAGACCTTGTGTGACAATAAATTAGATGCATCATTATCAATATCATACTCGATCAGGCTCTCATAGTGCCTCTTTTGCATCACATTGCTATGCTATGGCTACATATAATCTCTATGATGAGACTCAGCCTGTTTCGTTTGATGAAGCACAAAATTCAGAAAATTGGATGGCTGCTATGCAATCTAAATACGATGCTATAATGAATAATGGTACTTGGTCTTTATTTGACTTGCCTCCTGACAAGAAGGCCATTGGCATTAAGTGGGTATACAAGTTGAAGCATAAACCTGATGGTACAATTGATAGGTATAAGGCTAGGCTTGTTGCAAAGGGTTATGTGCAGGAAAGAGGCATTGATTTTGATAAGAGCATTGCTCCTACTTGCCGAATGACTACTATTCGTAGAATTCGTGCACTTCCAGTTCATCATGGGTGGACTGTACATCAGTTGGACATTAAAAGTGCATTTCTGAATGGTGACTTGCATGAAGAAGTGTATGTTTTTCAACCCCGTGGCTTTGTGTAGAAAGGGCATGAAAACTAGGTGTGATGGTTAAAGAAGGAATTATATGATTTAAAGCAAGAACCACATGCTTGGTGTGAAAGGATACATGCCTATCTGATTGCACATGGTTGGGAGAATAGTCCAACTAAAAGCACCTTATATGTCAAGCGTGCTAATGATGTACTTCTGATCATTGTGGTGTATATTGATGACATTTTTCTCATTGGTCCTTATGAGAAGCTTATTGCTGATTTCAAGGTCGATTTACATGCCTCATTTGAAATGTATGATTTGAGGCATTCGCATCATTATTTGGGCATTCAATTTATGCATGTTGATGTTCAAATGGATTTGTGTCAAACGAAATATATTGACACATTATTGCAGTGTTTTGGCCTTCAAGACTGAAAACCTATAGGCACTCCTATGGAGACAAGTTCACGATGGAGTCTTCATGATGCTAGAGATGCACTTGATGTTGTTCTCTATCAACAAGATGTTGGATGCTTGATTTACTTATGCATTACTTGGTCAGATATTTAGTTTGTTGTCTCATAGATGAGCAGGCTTATGCATTTCCCAGGAGTCAAGCATTGGCAGGAGGTTAAGCACATCTTTCACTACTTGAGTGGTACTCAACTACTTGGCTTGTTTTATCGCAAGGGGGGATCACTACCGCCAGATTTGCAAGATTTTTCTGACTCTGATTGGGCCGGTCGCTATGACACTCGTGTGTCCACTAGTGGATTTTACTTCATGCTTGATAGCTCATGTATATCTTGGTTGAGAAAGAAGGAGCCTATTGTGGCCACTTCCATTTGTGAGGCTGATTATAGGCCAGCTTTCACAATGATTGTTGAGTGTGTATGGATCAGACGCCTTATGGCTGATTTGGGTGTTGGTCAATCTTCTACAACCACCATCTTCACTAACAGTCAGAGTGCATTGGCAATTGCGAGGAACCATCTATTCCATGCTCGCACTAAGCACATTGAGGTGCATTATCATTATGCTAGGGAGAGGTTCTCTACTGGGGAGATTAGCTTGGCATATGTGCCCACACAAGAGAACATTGCAGACCTTTTCAGGAAGGCTCTACCTAGGGAGAAGTTTGAAGATTTTCGCAAAGCTTTGGGCTTACTTCCTTTTGTGGAGTGATTTCCACATAGCTTGGCACTTCCTTATATATGAGTGTGAGTTGCTTGTTCACTGCATCACTCCTAGGGGGGATTTGTTGATATATTTAGGTAGTGATGTGTGTGAACACACTAGGACCACCAGGGCACTATTTTCCCTCTTTAGGAGGTTTTTTTCCCTTGCCTTATACATATGCCAATTGCCCTAATGGGTTACCTATCTTTGTACATTCTAGTGGTAATACATTGAGTATTTTGTGTTGAGCTCCAAGCTTCTTCTTTTTCCTTGTGATGTTTGCATGCTTTCGCAGACGTCTAACTCCAACATGTTTTTCTGCCACATCTTTGAATTTGATAAAGTAATCAAACACATCACTCTTATCCTTAAGAAAATACACAAAATTCATTTGGCTAAAGTCATCCACAAAAGTAACATAATACTTGCTATCTGCAAGTAATGGCTCCTTTGAAGGACCCCAAACATTAGTATGCACCAATTCCAATAAATCCTTTCTTTCCAAATTTGTACTAGAAAAAGGATGCCTTGCTTGCTTACCAAATTGACAAGCATCACACAGATGTATCATATTTTGTTTTGAAATATCAAGCAAAGGGACAACAATCTTTCTTTGATCCATGTCCTTCAACTTATGTATGTTTACATGTCATATTTGCTTATGCCATGACTCAATTTGAGAAATCTTATTGCTACCAATTGAATAATAAGAAACAAAATTAGGAGCTACATCCAACATAAAAAGTATTCCTTATCATTGATTTTTTATCAAGACTTTATAATTTTGTTTCATATTTTCAAGAAACATCCTGGTTTGTTGAATCCTACTTGATAGCCACACTCCACCATTTGACCAACTTATAGAAGGTACATGAAGGTACATCAAGATTTTTACTTATAGAAGGTACATGAAGAACATCTTTTAAAACTTTATTTCCTTTTTTATCCTCAAAATACACATCTCCAACTTGTGCTATTTTGTGCATTGAACTATCACCTGTTACCACCTTATTATCAAGCAAAGATGCATGCAAATTAGCAAACCAATAAACATTATTCCTCGTATGTTTACTACATCCACTGTCAACATATCACATATCATTGCTATGAGTTGGAGTTGTACTACATTCATCATTAGTAATTTTTCATGATTTTTGTTCCTAAAACAAATTTCCCTGTGTATGATTTTGCCTTGCATATCCATCTCCCCCTTGATTATGCCATTAATCACGAGACATAAGACCAACGTTAACACAATTATAACATGTAATACATGGATTACCTTGATATGCATTACATCCTCTACCATAGTAGGAATATCCACCCCTACCATGGATATTCATATGTGAGTTGCCTAAATCATAATTGTTGTTTGTCTCGTTTTGACCTCCACAACATCTAGAAGTTCCTTATCTACCACCTCTATGACCATGCTGCTTTCTTGCATAAAGTGCATAACCTACACTATCTTTTTGCATAGACAATCCACCATTTATATTAATTTCTTCTGTTATCATAAGTGAAACCAACTTATCAAAATTAGACAATTCCTCTCTCACAAAAACAGAAGTTGTAAAGGCTTTCCATTTTTCATCCTCTTTCAAACCATTCAAAACAAATGCAACTAGACGGTCATCTTCAACTATGCATGAGATTGAACCAAGTGTGTTGGTGCAAATGTACACGACTTCACATTTGGCTTAGCATGGAAGACCATATGTGGAAGCATTTGATGGATCATGTGAACCTTAGCTTGTAACATTTGATCATTTACATTTCTAAAAGGTTTCTACCTTGAGAGAATCTTGTAAAACCATATATCTCGTGGAGCTAGAAGAAGTATGAGGTATGAATCGCATTTGATGGAATAAATCCTAAATTAGAGGAGTCACCTTTATTTGAAGCCAAGTTTGAAATTCAAATTCAAACTTAGATGAGAACACTTATAAAAAGGCTTGTTAAAAACTTGCACCTATGTTGCTCCATTGAGAGCCCCCCTTTGATCATTTGTAGGACTTGAGTAGCTTACACCATAGCTTACTCATTCGATCATCATTGAGCATCATTAAAAATGCCAATGATCTTGTATAATCATGTGTTATAAGACATATAGTTTATTGATCATCTCTTTGTACTCCTCTACTCTGACTACTCAGAACAATGAACTTTCTCTGGTCATATCTTAGTGAATTCTCAACCAATTAGCATGATCTATAGATTGTTGGACCCAGCTTGAAGTCCTCTTTACGTTATCAAAGTTTCAAAATATTTAATTCAACCATCTGAGAGAAATTATCATTGAAGTGCTTAGTGGTCATCTACTAGTTAGTCCCTAAAAAATCCGGGGTAAGCTTTGGATTGCTAACCTTCTTTCTTAGTGAACAGTTTATCATTTTAGATGATTCCACTTGCAATCATTAGCTATCTAAGCTATTTAAATTCCCTCAAAAGGAATTTCATCAATTGATACTATCCTATGAGCACTGAGCAAAAGAACCAACAACGATGTGGACTAAAATAGCAAGTTTTGTGACACTAGCAACTCATGAAGTACTCTGTTTTGACTCAATTGTTTCAAGCATCAATTCCAAAGTACATCGGTACTTTCTTGGTGACATTTGCAAGGTAAAAGGGCCTACTGTCAAAATCTAAAGTGAATTAGGGCAGGTACAAAGTAGGTTTAGCACTACCACCTCACTTCCTTGAGGTATCCATCCATCTCCTCCAACAGTGGTATTAGTGCAAGTTGATGTAAAATGGGAGATGGTTTCCCTTCTTTGATTGATAAATTGGACAAGAATAATTATGGAGCATGGTCCTTCAGGATGAAGAACTATCTACAAGAAAGGAGTGTGTATGGATACATATCAGGAGATGAGGAGATGTCCATATTCAGAAGCAAAGGTCAACCTACAAGAGAGGAGCTAGAAAGACTCAACTCATGGTGTGCCAAAGATGCGTAAGCCAGGTCATATCTAATTAAATCTATTTTCTACTTCCTTCTTCCTCATATTAGGAATTGCAAAACTTCCCAAGAGACTTGGGATACATTAGCTTCATATTTTTCTTCCAATACAACAACTAGAAAAACTCAATTGCGAATTGAGTTTGCTACTCAAAGGAAGCAATCCAAGCGGAATGTTCCAAATTATGTGACTAAAGTAAAGGATGTTGCTGATCAATTGGAAAGCATAGGAGATGAGATTGAAGAGGAGCAAATAGTGAGACATATAATCAATGGCATCAAGGCAGATGATAAGTGGGAATCTTTCACAAATGCCATGGATCTTTATATGGATATGTAAATACGTGATCTAACCATTCTCATGGGACAAATCTTTACCCATGAAGCCAAGCTCCACAAAAATGGTGAACCATCAAGAGGTAACAATTCTTCTGCCCTCTATAGAGATAAAGAAAAGTATAAGGATAAAGGAAAGAGCAAGAAACTTGAAGATGAAGGTATGACTTCTCAAGCTAACTATGCAAAGAGAGGTAGGAACTCAAGACAAAGGGGCAGAGGAGGTAAGAAAGGTAGGGGAAAACCTTTCAACTCTACCCCATGCAATATATGTGGACTATCTAATCACACAATAGACGAGTGCTATAGGAACTTCAAGAACCAGAGAGGAAGAGGATTTCAAAGAGGTGGATACTCACAATCAAGAGGAAGATTCAACCATAACCAAGGATACAGCCATTGCTACGACAACAATTACAACAATAATTATCAAGGAGGATACAAATTAAGAAAAGATTTCAACAACTTTACAAAGGATCAAGAGGATTCTCTTCTAAGTATGAAGATGACTTCAAAACAAGGTATGAATAATGAGCACCTCTTCTATATTGGCTCACGTTATTCAAACCATGTAGCAGGCAATGTAGCTCTCTTTTCTGATCTTGAGGAGCCTAAGGGAAAGCACCAAGTGCAAACAGGTGATGACACCAAGCATTTAGTTGTCAAGGTAGGAAATGTCAAAACTTTTGATGGGAATAGGAATATGTTGAGCGGAGTTCTTTATGTACCTACTATCACAAAGAATTTGATAAGTGTTGAACAGATAGTGGAAAAGGGTTTGCAGGAATGGTTCAATAAATTTGAAGCATTTGTGGAGGACCCCGAACATGGATTCAAGAGAATTTCCAAGGGAGAGAGAACAGGTAGAATGTTTACTTTTGAACTTGAAGACAGTAGAAACATTGCACTTTATAATTATAAGGATCAAACTTTGTCTGAGTTAGAGATATGGCACAGACGATTAGGGCCTATTGGTGAGAGAAGTTGAAGCATATATGTAGATATCAATGTGTATTTGGGATACCTAATGTATCCAAGCAACATATGATCTATAAATGTGGTGCTTGTCAGTTTGGTAAATCACACAGGTTACCCTTTACAAAGAAAAGCTATATGCATGAGGATTATTTGGAATTTGTCCACACAAATGTGTGGGTACCAAGTAAGGACAAGCTCAAGGTACTATGTGTCATTCATTGAGGATTTCAGTAGGGGGACTATCTTGTATTTCATGAAACATAAGGATAAAATGTTCAGTTGTTTCAAGAAGTATCTTGCACTCATGAAAAATCAGATAGGAAAAAGCCTAAAAAGGATAAGGTCATATGGAGGAGTTGAGTACTTCTCCAATGAATTTGATGCATTTTTGCAGGAAAAAGGTATAAAAAGGGAGATCACTACTAGATATGCTCTTTCGCAAAATAGATTAGTAGAGAGGAGGAGGAGATTGATTGAGAAGCAACTAGATCAATGCTAAATGAAAAGAAGTTGCCAAATTACATGTGGGAAGAGAGTTTTTCTACTACCACTTTTTTATTAACAGGTTACCCTCTAAGTCACTTGATGGAATGACCCCATATGAGGCATGGCATGGTAGGAGACCATCACTTGAACATTGCAGAATATTTGGTTGCATTGCTTATGTGCATGTTCCATCTCAAATGAGAGGTAAGTTAGACCCTAAGACAGATAAATGCCTCTTCATAGGGTATGATATACATCAAAAGGGATACAAGTTTTATAATCCATCCAAAAAAGGATTTATGTTTAGTAGAGTTGTTGTGTTTGATGAGAATGGTTCTTGGTTTGAAAGTGAATGCAAGAAGGTCAAATTGCCATATGACTTGGAAGAAGAATTTCCAAACCTCACCAATGAGGATCCAAGTATAATTGAAGACATCAAATGAGATGATGAGGACACCATCAACTTGGAAGAGTTCAAAGCATGGAAATCAAAATGAAAGGCCAAGATGAAGAGGTTGGAGGAAATACCAGAGTCATCAAACCAAACCTTAAGGAGATCACAAAGAGAGAGTAAGAAACCAATCAGATATGGGTATGATACTTCATTAGTTACTAAGCATTCTATTTATCTTGCTAAGGATTCATCACTTGAAGAAACTTCTTCATATGAAGAAGCAAGTGACAAAGCAAAATGGAAGGAGGCTATGGATGAAGAAATAGAAGCACTCCAAGAGAATGACACTTGGGATCTACTACCCAAGAAATCATCAATGAAGGTAATTGGTTCTAGATGGATTTACCAAATCAAAAGGAACTTTGATGGATCCCTAAACAGGTATAAAACTAGACCTGTGGCTAAGGGTTTGGCATAAACCCAAGGACTAGACTATGAAGAAAAATTCTCACCTATGGCAAAGATGCCAACCATCAAAGTATTGATAAGTGTAGCTACATCTAGAAATTGGAATATGTATCAACTAGATGTGAAGAATGCTTTTCTCAATGGCTGCATTTTAGAGGAGGTTTACATGGCTCAATCTCCTGGCTATGCAGACCCAAACAAGGTAAATCTTGTATGCAAATTGAACAAAGATCTTTATGGTTTGAAGCAGTCACCTAGGGCATAGAACCATAGGTTAACAACATATCTCAAGACCGAGGATTCATGACGAGCAAGGCAAATTCTTCTCTGTTTTTCAAGAGAAGTAACTTAGAAATGGTATACTTATGTGTATATGTTGATGACACCATTCTGATAGGTAGTGATGCCAATGTCATCAAACAAGTCAAAAACCAGATGATGCAAGAGTTTAAGGTCAATGAGTTAGGGCTTTTTAAGTATTTTCTTGGACTTGAGTTAGTATACACTAACTTTGGAATCCGCATCACTCAGAGGAAATATGTGCAAGACATGTTGAAGAAGTTCCACTTGGAGAATGCAAAGGTAGCTAGCACCCCTATGGAGGTAAATCATAAATTGAGTGCTCATGAAGGTGATTTGCTTGAAAACATTGTAGGTTATCAAAACATAGTTGGAAGTCTAAACTATGCAACATTAACAAGGATTGACATATGTTATGGAGTAAGTGTTCTGAGCCAATCCATGCATAAACCTAGAGCACTTCACATGTTAGCTTCTAAAAGAATTTTGAAGTACCTCAAAGGTACTAAAAACCAAGGACTTTACTACCCATACATATGAGATTTGGATATTAAGTAATACTTAGATGCAGATTGGGCAGGATGTAAGGATGACAAAAGGAGTACTTGTGGATATTTATCTTTTGCAAGTAATAAGACCATCTCATGGTCTTCCAAGAAGCAACCTACTATTGCTTTATCTTCAACAGAGGCTGAATATAGGGGATTAGCAAATGCCACACAAGAAGCTATTTGGATTTGATTGCTCTACTCGGATTTGGGACTTCACACTCATTCACCAATGATCTTTGGTGATAATACTAGTTCTTTGCATCTTGCAGCCAATCCTATTTGTCATGCAACAACCAAGCATATAGAAGTGCACTATCACTGTGTTAGAGAGAAACTCTTGAGCAAAGAGATTCAGTTAGCATATGTATCTACAAATATGCAGTGTGCTGATTTGTTAACCGAAGCACTTGATGGTACTAAACTTTGCAGGCTCAAAACCATGATTGGATTGTAGGATATACAAGAAGATTGATGAAGCAACGCAAGCCAAGATTTTTGGCTTGAGGGGGAGCTATTGGTGCAAAAGTACAAGCCTTCACATTTGGCTTAGCATGGAAGACCATATGTGGAGGCATTCCATGGATCATGTGAACCTTAGCTTGTAACATTTGATCAGTTACCATTGTAAAAGGTTTCTACCTTGAGAGAATCTTGTAAAACCATATATCTCGTGAAGTTAGGAGAATTATGAGCTACGAATCTCATTGATGAAATAACTCCTAAATTAGAGGAGTCACTTTTAGTTGAAACCAAGTTTGAAATTCAAATCCAAACTTATAAAAAGGCTTGTAAAAAATTCATGGCTATGTGGCTTCATTGAGAGCTCCTCCTTTGATCATTTGTAGGACTTGAGTAGCTTACACCATAGCTTACTCATTCTATCATCATTGAGCATCATTACAATGCCAATGATCGTGTATAAGAATGTGTTTTAATACATATAGTTCATTGATCATCTCTCTATTTCTTTATGCTTTCAAAGCTTCAAAGTATTCTGTTCATCCATGTGAGAGAAATCATCATCCAAGTGCTCACTAGTCATCTACTCATTAGTACCAAAAAAAGAGAGGGTAAGCTATGGATTGCTAAAGTTATTTTCCAGTGCATAGTTTATCATTTTAGATGCTTCCACTTGCAATCATTAGCTATATAGGCTAGATCAATTCATTCAAAAGGAATTTCATGAATTGTTACTCTATTGGGAGCAGTGAGCAAAAGAACGAGCAGGTGTGTGGACTAAACTAGCAAGTTTTGTGACACTAGCAACTCATGAAGTAGTCTCTTTTGATTCAATTGTTTCAAGCATCAATTCCAAAGTACATAGGTACTTTCTTGGTGTCATTTGCAAGATAAAAGGGCCTACTATCAAACTTTGAAGTGAATTAGGGCAGGTACAAAGTAGGTTGAGCAGTATCACCTCACTTCCTTGAGGTATCCATCCATCTCCTCCAAGAAAGTGCATCCACAATCTGCTTAATGTTTAAAACATAATCATTTACTAATTGTCATACATCCTTTCGTAAATTATTTAATTCATTTTTTAGGTGAGTTTTCCATGCCTTTGTTATTGTTGAGAAGAGTCATTCTAACACTTCCCAAATCTCCTTACTTGTTCTCAAGTCTTGTATGTGTCCTATCATACTTGACTCAATATTTTGTGACAATACAAAGATTGCCTTCTTGTCATCCTTATTCCACCTCTAATATTTTCGGATTTGCTATGGTGTTGAATTTCGGTCAAGAAAATCTAGTTGAATTTTTATCCCACTAACTAATCCATGGAGATTCCTACCCATAAGTTATGCAAACTTGCAAAAATGCCAAGCTTGATACTTCATTTTACTCAACTTTTCTATTTGACTATTTCTATCAGCCATCCTAAAAGAAGGTACTTTCTAAGAGTCACCTTATTTGTGTTGCATCTTATGTATATACCTCATGTATAGCAACTCTAATGCATCAACCAGCTCTGATACCACATTAGGGCAAAAAACAGCAAAAAAGGGTCGTCTAAGGATTTCAATTGGTTTTGTTTAATCTAGATTAATCTTGTAAAATCATCTTTGAAAATTCCATGTAGGCTCATTTAAAACATATCTTTTTGGAATATATTAGTTTTGAAAGAGAGAGAAAGTTCGTGCGAGAATGATGAAAAGTGATATGCCTCAAAGTTTGTGCCCATCGAATGTTCAAAATATTTGAAATTTCCCTCTTGTCCTTTGACCTATATAATAGTATTTTTAGGACATGTTCCACCTCTTTACTCTACTCTCGAGAGAAAATCAACTTCTCTCTTTTTCATAATTCTAGATGCATTTTCCATGGAGAGCCCAAATCTAAACACTTTCACGGAACTTTCAACTAGTAGGACTCTTTCATAAGTTCCACACCAATATTGTACAGATTCATAAGGATGTAACAATAAAAAAGGTCTTTCGAATAGCTGTACGACCTTCTCAAGCTAATGCATCATGCAAAAAAGGTGAAAAGCATATTGACATATGGATAGATGAAGCTACTTGTCAAGCAGATCCTTGGAGTAGAAGCTACCCACCCTTTCATAATCTTTGTGATTTTATAAGATTTGCAAGAGATGGTGATGAGGGTTTATGTGGATATTTTCCAAATTTGTACGAGTTTTGAAACAACTACAAGCAATACATATAATAGATGATTTTTTGCAGATCACGAGGCAGATATGCAACATGTTTGCAAGATTACAACCACCACGTGTTAGAGAGATTACTCTCCTGCCAACCAAATGGCTATATATATAGCTCTCTCTAGGGGACTACCTTCTTGGATAGGTGGATACTAACCATCCATGTGTCCGCCATGTAACTACATGTGCACCAAGTATCCGAGTTAACTCAAGTTAACTCAAGTGGATGCTTCTAGAAGGCTCTAGATCTGTTTGGGCAAAATACTCTCCCCATGTACCCCATGGGATTGAACCCAAGACCTCCTCCTTCACATCCTTGATTCTTAACCACTAAGCTAAGTGGATCACTTTTTCACAAGAGTAAAGGACCTTCTAGTAAGTCTAGACTTGAGATCTTTGATAATACATACGAGAGACCAAATGGTGTCTGATTTCAAATCCTTCTGAACCGGCTAGAGCCTTAGATCATAGAATTACTTTATTACATTCTTCCCACCTTGGAAAATATTTTTGTCCTCGAAAATAGAGCTATATACATACTATAGGCAACCCTCGAGCCTCATGCTCTAAAACTAGAAGAACATGGTCATGTTCTAAAACTAGAAGAACATGTTTCATCTTTTTGGTGGCATCCCTACCCAAATGATTCAAAAAATTGTCTTGCTTTGCACTTTGATAAAATGGTCAAAGTACAAAGTAGTGATTTAATAATAAGGGTATATCTACAAACATCCTTGGCTACTTCATAGCTTTCAGTAGGTGCGATCTAGGCACAAACATGTGAACTAGGTGGATTCAAATTAATAGTCCATTTCTGGGCATAACTTGTGCATGGAGTTAGTAATGAATGTGGGATTCTTATCCCTTACAAGCCTTTGAGAACTCTTGATTCACTTCAATTTGGTTTGCAGAACTTGAAGTTTCGTTGTCCCCAAACATCTAACTTGGATGTTTGTTCAATGCTTTACTCTTATCCAACACTTACTTGATTTTTTCACCCAACTAAAGGACTACTTTGTCCTAATGAGTTTAAAAAACCTATGTCAATCATAGGAGAAAGTTTACCATTTTCTTTAGCAACATCATTTGATGTCTGCACATCTAACAGCTTAGCAACTACAAACCATCGAATCCTCAAATGACACTTGCCTCTAAATTTTGTGCCTAATTCTCTGTACGAACACAGTAGAGAGTAGAGGAGAGAGCGACAATGAACTACAGCGAGACAAAGAACGAGTGAGCATCTACGCCAGCACACGTTGTCTTCTCACCATCATCAATCTCTCTCTCTCTCTCACTATGAGCTTTGGTCTGTATGAGAAGAGCAGAACTCTGTGCACCCAGGCTTCAACCACTCTGAAGTCAAGCTCTTTGTAGCAACAGAGACAACCCCTGGTTAGTCTAGTCGGGCTCAATCTCATGAAGAAAGTGACAGAGAGGGTAGTAACTTCCATGGTGATGTGATGAACACTAGCCGCGGAGTGGGGGCAGGTGATGCTGAACTTCTGAATGTGGTGGCAGATGCCTCAATGTGGGAGCGGGCTCCATTCTCATTGTGCCATTGCTAGCACTCCAAGCACGCATATAGATAAAGTCCAAATTACCCACTCGACCTCGAGTGATTTCAAGAGAGCTCCAGGGATAACGCTCCGTAATTTCTGACTTTGCAATTGTATAATTGTTGCAGCTCACGATCAAGGACAAGCATAAGAAGTGCTTAAGAGAAGTGGACACACAGGAAGAAGGAGCACATAGGGAGCTCCAAGAAGTGTATATCAAATTTTCAGAAGAAATCCCTACAAAATAGTGATTTTCATCACTAGAAACCATTGTAAATATCATTTCACCTTTTTGTAGCTCCATTTTGTGGAAGCCAAGGAGTCCTCCAGCTTCAGGAGCATTATAAGTATCCTCCTACCAATTTTCACAATTTGTAGACTCCGTTTGAGCCCTCAAATAAGCCCTGGAACCTAATTTTTAACTAGGCCGGACACTAATTCTGGATAGGGCCAAAACTAGTCCAAAAACTATAAAAAGAGCTAGAGAGCTCATTTTTGGGGTTAGCTTCTTGTAGATTTCAGTTTTGTAATAGATTCCATTTGTAATCAAAATCCTTCCATTGTTCCTCTCTTTGATCTTACTGTGTGCACGTGTGTGTATGTGTGTGCATGCTTGTGTGCTTTCACTCACGCACTTGTGCCGGCACTTGCTCGTGGTCTTCATACCGGTCCTCATGTCTCCGCAGATTGACAAGTAAAGGATGTGGTGCTTACGCTTCAGCTTCACCAAATTTTGGCGCCATTACTGGGGAGAGAGCTTCGAGGACGAGCGTTGAGATGGTAAGATCGTAGATTTGCGACGTTGGAAGGTAAAAAAACTGTCATTTTTGTTCATTTTCTGATTTTTCTTCTTCATCTTCATCATCATCGCCAATTCTATCTTCTTCCATCTTCTTCTTCATAGAAATTTCTTGTTTTTTAGTGCATTTTTTACCATTTTCATACCATCTTTCATGCATTATTGTGCGAGGAGGAGCTAGGAAGTGCAAGAGAGAGCAAGCACTGTGTTTTTTCATGATTTT
The DNA here is from genome assembly GCA_020310875.1 of Ceratopteris richardii. Classification (NCBI taxonomy): domain Eukaryota; kingdom Viridiplantae; phylum Streptophyta; class Polypodiopsida; order Polypodiales; family Pteridaceae; genus Ceratopteris; species Ceratopteris richardii. The sequence goes on from CM035410.1 coordinate 146,215,241, forward strand.
CTACACATACGGAGCTCGCCATTGCTCGGCGCTCAGAAATTTGAATTTCCCGCCAAAAAACACAATTTTGTGATGAAAATCGCGATTCTATGAAAAATTCAATTTTTTTGAAAATCGTGATTTTCTATTTCCCGCCTAAAAGCTTTCGAAAGAAACACGATTCTGTGGTCATTCTCAGAATCACGTCTCTGGTTGCACTCAAAATCGCGATTCTCTAAAACACGATTCTCTGCTGACAATTGCGATTCTAAAAAAAAACGATTCTCTTGGTTTCAGAGGATCGCGATTCTCTTAATTTCACAGCATCGCGATTCTCTGATTTCACAAAATCGTGATTTTCACACAAAATCGTGATTTTTTCATAAGTGCTTGTTTCCCTGTTTTGACTCCTAAGAGCCTGATTTAACATAACGTTTTCATCTTAAGTCCATTTTTTGAGCTCTATAGCTCTGAAAGAATAACGTGTTGATTTTCAGATAGGATAATTTGAAGTTGACCCTCAGGTGGGACTAGGGAACCAAGGGGACTCCAAAGGATTTTCGAGCAATACGAAGGGGGCGAAAAATTGTGTCATGGGAAAGAAGAAAGCAAAAGAGAGAAGAAAGGGGTCTAATATGGGAAAAGAGAAGGGAGATAAACATGAAGTGCATGAAATAATATCACATGAGGGTGAAACATCTAGAGAAAAATTGCAAGGAGTCAAGGAAACGGGGGAAATGTCTAAGGGGGTGGGATCCTTATTTGCAACAAGAGAATATGATAATACTTTTGTGGATATTAGAATAGGATATGACCATAGAAGGTTGGGTGTTTATATCAATCCTAATTGTGAGTGGTATTTAATTCATATTGACCTAGTGGTCATTATCTTTGAGAACATTGAACAACAACTCATTCTTCTATCCTCATGGATGGTGAACATTATGATTGCATGGGTCAAGTTGTGTTACCTGTTATGGTGGGTGATATGCAATTTTTTGAAACATTCTTTGTCATGGATGCTATAGATGAAGACATGGTCATTGGCACCGAAAGGTTCATTACACAAAAGCATCAAGAATTTGAGTTGTCTTCTCCACCTATTATGCGTGCTTCTACATATATATCTATGGAAAATCCTAATGACTATCCACCGTATGATAATTGGGGACAAAATCATCTTTTCAAAGAGTGTGCTTTTCATGAACAAAATTTTCTTTCTACTCATGTTTTTGAATCTAATCCTTCTTTGAGTACATCACAAGAGACCTTGGAAAATGGAGAAATGGAGGACTCCAAATGTTCGGGGGATGTGGAAGGACCCTCTCTTCCTGTAAACTTGGATTCCCCTCATGAAACCATAAGCAGGGATGATGTACACTCGAATCATCAAGAAGGAGATGATCAACAAATACTTTGTATCAATGAGGTGGATATTAATGTCGAATCTATGGTCAGTCACAACAATCCATCACCCGTTTGTACATGTAGAGATTCTATGCGTAATAAAGATAAATGTATCAATGAACCTCTAGCTCAATCTCAAAGCACACAACCTATTGCTCCCTTGCATAAGCCTCATGAATGTATAGAGGACCAACCTTTGTTGCATTCCCCGTGTAAAAATGAGTTTTCTCAAAAAACTCACATAGAAGGCCCCAACGACCCTTACATCAAGAAACAAAAATCACATTTTCTTGGTAATTTCAAGCAAATGTGGGTGGCCAAGAAATTACTTAGAGCCCAACCGAATCGCACTATGATATGGGTACCAAAGAAAGCACTTGTACAAAGTCAGCCCCCTCACACTAGATTAAAAATCTATGGTCTAGGCCTACCATGACTTATCATCAAAAAAGACCACTTCCAATCAAAGGACCCAAAGCAATCAAGCCTAAACTCAAAAAGAATCCAAGGGGGGACTTCAAGGCAACCACCTGCACAACAAAGACACCAGGGTGAGGTAAGGGACTGAATCAAGCTCAGAGCTCCAAAAAAGATCAAAGAACCTCTACTGCAAGGATATGGGTTTGGAAGACGAAAGCACGGATAGCATCCATCAAAGCAAAGAGCCAACCACGATGGATCAAACCCTCAAGAAATCATTCAAACATGAAGGGGCCAAAGGTGATCACCACCCAATCATAGACCGTTCTCAAATGGATCCCTATAAAGAGGAATGATCAGTTTTCATCTCGAGATACAATAAATACCTCCAACAAAGATGGCATCAACATCTACAAGTGACATCAAGCCTCGACAAGCGACAACCATGTGCTCCTTGTAGAACCCTATCTTTTGCACCATTCCGGTCATGCATTTCCAAAGTATGCATTAATATAGGGCCACATTACATGGCCGTGCATAGACACATGAGAATCCTAGGCACAAGAGCACATTGACATATGTCAAATATTTTTTGATACTAACCTTTGTGTGCTTGTTTTGTGACACTATTCCCAAAAAAAAAAGAGAAAAGGGAGAGAAGACAAAAAAGGGATAGAGATCTTGTTCCCAGGTTTGCCTCATGAAACATGAATGAGTCATGCTTATGTGAAGGTGGAACTGTTGATGATTGGGCATTTATCAGTTTGGATAGAAGTGTGCCTCGGCTAGCAGATGATATAATTGCTGCCTTATCTGTAGATGTCAAGAACTTTGCATGAACATGGCATCTACAACTATTGTTTCCCCTTACCATGCTAGGAGGGAAGAGCTTGAAGTTCCACAACTTGAGTGATGCTTAACTACTGCATGTACGAGAGCATCCAGGGAGATATCTGCAAGGGGTAGTTCTGGTACCCTGCAAATCTTTGTATGCATACTGGATGAGAATACTCCTGCTTATGACAAGATCCACCACTCAAAGGATCTCATCATTGGACCATCAACACGGACATTCATCAACAATGTTCCATCCCAAAGGCCGAGTGTACAACACAAAGAGATGAACATCGATTGACCTTCTTCATGGTACATATCTTTACTTTGGAAACATCATAACCATGATAGCTTAGGAAACCTCTTCGTCGGCATACCCTTGAGTTCGCTCAAGACCCCCAAATTTTGCACCATACTTCTTCCGATGCATTTTCCAAGTAAGCATGCATAGGGCTACATTACAAGGCCGTGCACAAGGCACATATTTTTCTCAACCCATGCACGAACACACTTAGGCATCATCCATTATGGCTTATGAGTACTTGGCATGACTACTATGAACATCATCTTTGGACGATTTGAGGTCATCAATGGAGACTCGCAATGACATAGCCATGCTGGAATCCAAGGCAGAATCACCTACCAAGGGACTACAACTTGCAAATGCTCGTAGTGACAAATGAAGAATAGGACAACCAACCTTGCCACATTTGGAAGAGAGACGGCTCTGGTTCATCCGAATGAACACTCCCTCTCAACGCAACCTATAATAACCATTACAACAAGGGTCTGTTAGGGACGACAGACTCGAGAGGGGGGGGAGTGTAATAAAGTGACAAGTAGAGAGGATTGAACCACACCCTAGACAGATAGGAGATGGTTGAACAACACCCTAAGAGAGAGGATTAGGAAGTAATCCTCAACCATGGCTTTTGGGGCAAGTGGTTAGCCCATCACATTCCTAACCAAGAGGTTGTGAGTTCAATTCCTTACATTGGTATCAGAGCCTAGGAAGTAGGCTTGGGCAAAGTGGAATGATCCAATGGCCTCTAAAAAAGGCGCTTGGGCATCCTCTATGTGAAAGGGTAGGAATTGTGAAAGGCGCGCGCGTCGGCTTCAAGGATGGACCTAACATAGATTGGGGTGTATCTCTCAATCTGTAGGTCGGATTAAGGCATGTAATATACCATTGGAAAGCTCTCGAAACGAAGTTTCCATTGAGCTACCTTGGAAGTGTGAATTCCTTGGGAATCCTTGGGTGGCACTTGATTGAGTGTTCAAGATACCAAGCATGGGTGAGAACAAGGTTCAAGACTGAGGTTGAGAACAAGGGCTCGAGACACCAAGGTTGCAAACAAGAAGGTTCAAGACACCAAGGTTGAGAGCAAAGGTTCAAAAGACCAAGGTTGCAAACAAGGTTCAAGAAACTGTGTGAGCTTGAGGACATCAATTCAAGGGTACCTAGGAAATTCAAGGGGCTGATCACCGAGGCTAGAGGGTTAAAAAGAGTAGATCATTGAGGACAATGATTGGCTAAGGGGGGAAGAATGTAATAAAGTGACAAGTAGAGAGGATTGAACCACACCCTAGACAGATAGGAGATGGTTGAACTACACACTAAGAAAGAGGATTAGGAAGTAATCCTCAACCATGGCTTTTGGGGCAAGTGGTTAGCCAATCACATTCCTAACCAAGAGGTTGTGAGTTCAATTCCTTACATTGGTATCAGTTTCTAAGTAAAAAACCTTATTGAATGAATGCATGTTCTTCAAGTTTTAGAACATGAGGCTCGAGGGTTGCCTACAGTTATATATATAGCTTTATTTTCGAGGACGAAAATCTTTTCCAAGGGGGGAAGAATGTAATAAAGTAAGTCTATGATCTAGGGATCCGATGGCTTCAGACAGATCTGAAATCGAATACCATTTGGTCACTCATCTGTAGGACCAAAGATCTCAAGAGTAGACTCAAGCATAAGTCATGTGCTCTCATATTCAAGTAATCCACTTAGCCTCGTGGTTAAGTCTCATGGTTGTGAAGGAGGAGGTCTTGGGTTCAACTCCCATGGGGAGCATGGGGAGAGAGTTTTGCCCAAAGAGCTCTAGAGCCTTCTAACTCAAGTTAACTCACGTTAACTTGAGTCCAGTGGACTTAACTCAAGAGGTGAGTACAACAACCACTAGTGGACTCTAGTGGAAGGTACTAAAGTAGCGGTCGAGATCACTCCAGCTACTAATAGACTCTAGTGGTGGATATGAAAGGAGTGGAGGAGATTGCACATGCACTTGTGGACTCTAGTTACATTTGTGGTCCTCATTAGTTTAAGCAGCTATATATACAGGCATAAGGTTGGGAGGAGAGTCATTCATTCATGAGTATTTCCAGTCGTTACGTTGTTGCAGGGAGTGTTGGAACTCAAGGTCAAGCATAAAACATGGAACTACATCAAAGAAGTGGACATAGAAGAAGAGAGAGCAAGTAGGGAGCTCCAAGAAGTGTATGTCAAATTTTCAGAAGAATCCCCTACAAAAATAGTGATTTTCATCACTAAAAAACCATTGTAAATACCATTTTCTATTTTTCTAACTCCATTTTGTTCAAGCCAAGGAGTCCTCGAGCTTGAGGAGTATAAGAAGCATCATCCTACCAATTTTCATAATTTTTAGACGTCGTTTGAGCCCTCAAATAAGCACTGGAACCTAATTTTTAACTAGGCCGGACACTAGGTCTGGACATGGCTAAAACTACTCAAAAAACTATAAAAAGAGCTAGAGAGCTCATTTTTGAGGTTAGCTTGTTAGAGAATAGAGCTTTTGTAAGAGAACTCTTTTCCAATTGAAGCTTTCCATTGTTCCTCTCTTTGATCTTACCTTGTGCGCGTGTGTGTGTATGTGTGTGTATGTTTGTGTGCTTTCACTCACGCACTTGTGCCTTAACTTGCTCGTGGTCTTCATACCGGCCCTCACATCTCCACGGATTGACAAGTAAAGGAGGTGGTGCTTGCAGCTCACGATCAAGGACAAGCATAAGAAGTTCTTCAGAGAAGTGGACACACAAGAAGAAGGAGCACATAGGGAGCTCCAAGAAGTGTATATCAAATTTTCAGAAGAAATCCCTATAAAATAGTGATTTTCATCACTAAAAACCATTGTAAATATCATTTCACCTTTTTGTAGCTCCAATTTGTGCAAGCCGAGGAGTCCTCGAGCTTGAAGAGCATTAGAAGTATCATCCTACCAATTTTCATAATTTTTAGACTCCGTTTGAGCCCGCAAATAAGCCCTGGGACCTAATTTTTAACTAGGCTGGACACTAAGTCTGGACAGGGCCAAAACTAGTCCAAAAACTATAAAAAGCGCTAGAGAGCTCATTTTTGGGGTTAGCTTTTTGTAGATTTCAGTTTTGTAATAGATTCCATTTGTAACCAAAATCCTTCCATTGTTCCTCTCTTTGATCTTACTGTGTGCACGTATGTGTGTGTATGTGTGTGCATGCTTGTGTGCTTTCACTCACGCATTTGTGCCGGCACTTGCTCGTGGTCTTCATACCAGTCCTCACGTCTCCGCAGATTGACAAGTAAAGGAGGTGGTGCTTACGCTTGAGCCTCAATAATCATCTCTTGAACAGATAATTCCTCGTGGAGTTCTAGTGGTCCGTGGGTTCCCGGATGTAACCATTCCTTCTAACAACCTAGTGCTAATCGGTGGCAAGTTGCAAAGCCTATTATGATTGTGGAAGATAAATTGTAGACAAAGATAAATCGGACATAAATTACAAAGCAATGAATTCCAATTTCTCAGTCACTCCATGCCATCACTCCATCACTCTGACATGATCAATGATGTATGGAACACTCGATACGTGCAGGCCCACAGCATAACAACGTCCATTTTTTTGGCTTTGATGCCAATGTCGTTTTTGGCTTTGATACATTGCCTTCGTTAAAGTGTAGGGTCACATTTTCAGTCATATAAAATGAATGTTGGACATGGTCACATCATACATACTCTGTATTTTCATGGCATAACTTCTAGAAATATTGCTTAGTGCTTGTCAACCCTTTGCATTCCACAACCTTAATTTTGGTTCATTGATCTCCAAGTTTAATGCCAAGGGACCAACACAAAAAGCAAAATCCTAAGGAATTTATCTTGTATTTTTCAAGGGTACCAATCCTTGGTTTAGGGGCATCTCATTTAGCTCAATAGATTGTAAAGGGTCCACTTGTATTTCTTGAGAAGGTCTCAACCGTCATTCGATCCACTTTGGCAATAAGTGCAAGCCTTGTAACAACACAAATATAAGAAGAATCTTTTGTGTGTGCGTTTGTGGGTTGAAGGCTAATCTAAGTCCACCCACAAGCTCTCTCAAAGCTTCCAAGCCTATTCTAAGGCTAGTATGGTGTGCAACGGGCTAATCTAAGCCCTCTCCTCTCGCGTCGACTCATCTTGGTGTTTCGCAAGAGTAGGGCTACTCTAAGCCCTCCCTCCCCAAGAATTTTAAGTGTGGTGTCCAGTTGTTCATTTCAACCTTTGCAATTATTTCGAAGTGTTATTTTCGACAAGTGTCTTGGATAGTGTTTCTAAAAACTTTATCCTCAAAGCTTTGTAATGACCAAAAGTGAAGGTAGCTCATTATCTATGGCTAACTTCTTATCCTCTTTCACTCCTATTTTTATGCCTAAGGATGAACACCTCAATGGCCAAAATTACAATCTATGGAAAGATGTCATGCGTGCATATCTCTACACGAATCTCCTGCATGAGGTAGTAGCTAGGTGAGACCCGGAATCCAATAGGGATACCAACTGAGACAATTGGCATGTGTGAAATGTCAAGTACAAAAGAGCTTTAGGCCAGCTCTTACTTGCCTGCAACGAACTAACGAAAGGTCATATCACGGCTTGTAAGATGTCCAAGGATGCTTGGGATACGTTAGCCGCTTTGTATGAAGACAAAACCCCTTTGAAAATATATGCATTAGAGGCCGAGTTTCATAATTTGACCATTCGGCCACACGACACAATTACCAAGGTCATAGCCCAATTTGAGGATTACCAACGTAAATTAGCACTATGTGGTAGGTAGATCTCTAGTGAAGACATGGCCATTAGGCTTCTTAACAAGTTATCTAAGTTGTATGAGACATTTGTCACAACTTTGTATAATCGTGGCCAACTCTTAACTTGGGAAGAGGTTTGTCGACTATTGCTCCTTCACGACTAACGAGCCAAATCGACTTCCTCACAAGAGTCAGCCATGAAGGCCAAAGGCCCATTCACTAAAGGCAAAACCACAAGTCATCATGCTAACAGTGGATCGAAGCAAGGATCGCATAATTCATCGAAGAAGTTCACTTGTAATTTTTGTGGCAAACCTGGGCACATTGAAAAATATTGCTTCAAGAAAAAGAACTAGGACAAGTCTAGGTCTAATTCCAAGAGTGAACATCATTCTCACTACACAAGTGAAGTCCTATTTTTCACAAGTGAACACAAAGCACTTGTGGCTACCACTCCCAAGAAAGAATGGAATTTTTGATAGTGGTGCTTTATCCCACGTGTGCCATGACAAAGATGATTTTCATGAGTTTGAAGATCATCAAGGACAAGTTTACCTTCGAGACAACAAGTGCATTGAAATTCAAGGAAGAGGAAAAGTTCAACTCACTAATTCTAAAGGTGAGGCTAAATCACTAAAAGATGTTCTTTATGTACCGAGCCTCTGTAAGAATCTTCTTTCAGTCAAAGCCATCACATAGTGCAACATGACGCTTCACTTCGATCACAACAAAGTTCAAGTCATTGATCATGAATCCAATGACGTGATAGCTCAAGGATATGAAGATAAGGGTCTCTACAAGCTTTCAAGTTTTATGGCCAAGGATTCAAGTCTCAACTTGTGGCATTGTAGATTTGGACATAGCTCTTGCTTAGCTAAGATCTCTTCCAATCATCTTGTCAAAGGTCTACCCAAGATCGCACAAGTGGAATTGAATTGCAAAGCATGTGACAAGCAAACAGCTTTCTCTTTGCCTGAAGAACCATCCATTTCTGCCAATAAACCATTAGCATTAGTCCATAATGACATTTGTGGACCAATGAGTACACCTTCTCTAAGTGGGTCAATTTACTTCTTCCTGATTGTAGATGACTTCACTAGATACACATGGGTTTATTCACTCAAGCATAAAGAAGATGTCATTTCCAAGTTTAAGGAGTGGACAAAAACAATTGAAGAAGACTTTCCAAGTTCTTTGAAGATCATCCGATCTGATGGAGATAGTAGCTTTGTCAACCAAAACTTCTCCAAGTACTTAAAGCAACATGGAATCAAGTATCAATCCAATCAAGATACTCAACCAGGTATTGCATTACAAAAGAGCTGAAGTGTGATCTAAATGGCCAAAGTTATGCTTAGAAAAAAGCAACTTCCACTAAAGTTTTAGGGGTGAAGCAGTGCACACAACAGTACACACAAAGAATAGAGGTGTTTCAGATGTTTTAAAGAACAAAACACCATTTCAGGCTTACTTTCAAAAGAATCCAAGTGTAAGCTATTTCCACGTCTTTGGTAGTGATGCCTATGTCCAAGGCCATGATGATGATCCGCCTAAGCAGTACATTTTCATCGCGTACAGTGAATGACAAAAGGCATACAAGCTCTATGACCCAAAGCGTCACTCAGTTACAATAACCAAGGACTGCACCTTTGATGAATACTCTAAGTATTCATCCCTTTTGGATCCTCCCATTTCCGCTTCAGAGGGAGATCATTCCAGTTTTGAACAGTCACACTATGTGGAGCATGCTCTCTTTGTACATGACTTTCCCGATCATCATACAGTTTTGGAGCAAGAGGACTCAGAGATATCATCTCCGCTTATACCTTAGATGGTTATCGTACCATCGAAGGCTTATATTTCCCCTCAGCTTTAGTTGGGCATTACTTCAGGATCAGTGACTCATCATTTTCCATTCCTATCTTCGAGAGTCCACTTACCTCGTCTACAGCAGCATTCTGAGCATATACCTTTCCATTCATGGAGTCCAACATCTTTTCAGTTACCACATGATACTCCGGCATCTATATGGATTCATCATTGAGTTGGATCCTATTATGAACCTGCTTCTCGGATTAGAGGGGGCTTCCATGATCCTACTGATACACAGTAGGACTTTGTACACTCCATGGAGGCTTACAGCATACAGATGTACTACCATGTGACTATGATTTTATGCTTCATGCTTTATGTCCCACTCTTGCAGGACCTACTTCTTGGTGATACACATCTCGTGGTGGACATTGTCAAAGCTTTGAAGGTTCCTATGTACCACATGAAGTCATCCTACCTTTCTCACATGGAGGTGATCTTGTCCCGTGAGATCTTGTTCTGTTCCTATACCTCGTTGGTGGCGTAACCTGGAGCATCTGCTTGATCCATCTGGTGGACATATTATGGAGTACCTAGCAATCCCGCATGGTCGATACCACTTGGAGGCTATGGATTCCTAGACGAGGACTTCCTATTTTGTGCTTGTGCTACTGCTGCTGATACATTCTTGGTTGACCTTTCTCACATACCCTAGCAGCCTCCATACACTACAAAATGGACCTGTAGAGGGTGTGTTGAGAATATGAGAGTGCATCTCCCTTTTGTATCATGGAGTCACTCTATTTCCATTTCATTTCCATTACATTTCCTTTGTATTTGGGTACTTTGCCATTTGCTTCTACTAGTTGTATTCATTCTCCTTTCAAGGGAATTATCCCACATGAGATTTATTTTGAAGAGGCCCTCACAAATCTATATAAGGAGGGCCTCTCCCCCATTTGTATTTGGTTAGAAGCTTGAGGAGCCTACTCCATGCTCTTGGCAAGCTCATTTCTAATCCACATGAGTTTACCCATTTCATGGTCTACTCATCTTGTGTCTCAAACATTCTTTGTTTTGTGAGAGTACTTTACTTTTCATTTTGCTTCTACATGCATACTCTCTACAAGGAACACATGCTAAAAATTTTCAACAAGCTGAAAATATCAATGTGAGGAAAATCCTTTCAAAACAAAGCTGGATTAAATACAAGAAGAGTGACTTTTTCAAGTGCTTTTCAAGTTTTTCTATATGGATCATTCATTCATATAGCTAGAAACATGAAACTTGTTTGGACACAACATGATTCAAGAGATTAGGCCCATCAAAGAAGCTTCTATGGCCCTAATCCCTTGAATTAGTTGTATCCAAAGAAAATAAGTATATGATGCCTATTTGCTTTTCTGCACTATAAAGAGTTTTTGTTCATTTGATTATGTAATGAATTTCATATTTCACAAGTTGTTGATGGAGAAACAAGATGTTGAAGTTATTAGAGTCATTGGAGAACCACAACCAATTCAAGCGATAAGGCTCATCAAGAAACTTGGATGGGCTTAATTGGTTGAATTGGTTGTGTCTCAAAGATGAGTCAATTCTTCTAGTTCTTTTGTCCTCAACAACTTCATTTTGTTCAATTTTCCAATATATAAGCGTAGTTTCATTCAATTACTTGAGATTTGTTTTTCTCCCTATGCAAGGTCCTTCATGACCTAGACACAAAGGAGGTCATCTTGAAACTCAGATTGCATGCAAACTTTTGTATCTTATTATTGGTTTCTACTTATTATTGGTTTCTAATTTGGAGAAACTTATACTACCATTGCATCCGAAACATACCAGAACCCTAAGATTGATTGTCTATTTGCATGATTCTGATACCCAAAGGTCTTGATAAGCCTTCTTGTATTGATTTTCAAACATGACTGCTTCAAGCCATTAGGCCCATCCAACATTTCCAGATGAGCCTAATCCCTTGAATTTGTCGTGTCCTAGATTCATGTACAAATAGGCTCACCAACACCTCTCCATATCAGAATCATGCAAATAGATAGTCAATCTTAGGGTTTTGGCACATTCTGGATGCAATGGTACTATAAGTTTCTCCAAATTGTGAGCCAATAGTAAGATAGATAAGTTCACATGGAATCTGAGGTTCAAGATGGCTTCCTTTGTGGCTAGGACATTATGGATCTTTCATAGGGAGAAAACAAAAAATCTCAAGTAAGGGAATTAAACTAGGATACAACCAATTCAAGCGATTATGCTCATCAAAAAATCTTGGATGGGCATAATCGCTTGAATTGGTTGTGTCTCAAAGATGAGTCATAAATGAAAGGGAAATTATTTTGAACATACCTTAACCTCATACTCATCATAAATCAATTATTCAACATCAATTCTTTTAGGGCTCAAAGTCTAAATGCAAGGGATGATCGATGCAAGTGAAAAGAGGCAATCAAAGATGGTCAAACATGTGCTATCGCTTGAATTGGTCGTGTATAAAATTTAGGTATAGTAGCGCTCAATATGGGTATGCAAAGTTGTTGAAAGTAGAAAATGAGCAAATGCTTATGGACATGATATTTATGAAGGAAAAGAGATGTTGGAGAATCCACGTGGACCAATGAGCGCATGCAATGGGGTGGGGCCTAGAGAATCCCAATGGTCAAATGACACGGACGGATAAAATTTTGACACATGGCAACTTGCACCTTTAGATCAGTGGTCAAATGATGTGGATAAATGAAAATCTGCCACGTGGTAATGTACGTTCGAAATTACAACGGTCAAATGACATGGACTAGGCAAAAGGTACCACATGGCATCAACAGTCAATAGATCATAAAGTCTGTACATGAGCTCCTCAGCTCATTTGTGGTATTTTTGTTCTTCTCTCTTTAGTCTCACTCAACTCCCCAAATTCTTCATCGTGTTTGTTTTTAGAATCTCTTTGGCAAGAAACAATCTCATCTCATTCCTTGGTGAAGTCTCTTGGTGTGCAATATGAGATATGCGTTTCTTTGCTTTTTCAAGTGCTTTTTTAGTTGTTCTATATGGAGCATTCATTCATATAGCTAAAAACATGACACTTGTTTGGACACAACCGATTCAAGTGATTAGGCCGATCAAAGAAGCTTAGATGGCCCTAACGGCTTGAATTGATTGTGTCCAAAGAGAACAAGTATATGATGCCTATATTCTTTTCCTCATTATAAAGAGGTTTTTCTTCCTTTGATTATGGAATGAATTTCACATTTCACAAGCTCTTGATGGAGAAACAAGACATTGAAGTTATTAGAGTCATTGGAGAACCACGACCAATTCAAGCGATAAGGCTCATCAAGAAATCTTGGATGGGCCTAATCGCTTGAATTGGTTGTGTCTCAAAGCTGAACCAATTCTTATTGTTCTTTTTGTCCTCAACAATTTCCTTTCGTTCAATTCTCAAATATAGAAGTGTATTTTCATTCCATTACTTGATAATTTTTTTTCTCCCTATGCAAGGTCCTTCACCTCCTAGACACAAAGGAGGTCATCTTGAACCTCAGATTGCATGTGATCTTCTAAATATTATTATTGGTTTAGAATTTGGAAGAACATATACTATCATTGCACTTGGAACATGCCAAACCCTAAGATTGAGTATCTATTTGCATGTTTTTGATACCTAGAGGTCTTGATAAGCATTTTTGTAGTGATTTTCAAACATGACTAATTCAAGGGATTAGGCCCATCCAACATTTTGAGATGAGCCTAATTGCTTCAATTGGTTGTGTCCTAGATTCATGTACAAATAGGCTCATCAAGACCTCTCCATATCATAATCATGCAAATAGAGAGTCAATCTTAGAGTTATGCACATTCCGGATGCATTGGCACTATTAGTTTCTCAAAATTCTGAACCAATAGTAAGATATAGAAGTTCACATGGATTTTGAGGTTCAAGATGGCTTCCTTCGTGTTTAGGACACTAAGGATCGTTCCTACGGAGAAAACAAAACAACTCAAGTAACAGAATGAAACCAGGGTACAATTGATTGAAGGGATTTGGCCCATTAAAGGTCTTTCGATGGGCCTAATTGCTTGAATTGGTCATATGTCAAAATCACTTGAATTAGAGTCATTGGAGAACCATAGATGCTCCTAATTGCTTGAATTGGTATATATATTTAAACCAAATTTTTTATGTATATTTGTTTTTCTTGAGTATTATAAATGTCTTGCCATTGGTTTATGTTATGGAATGCACATCAAAGCACTTGAGGGCTTGCATTATTTGACAGCCATAAGGGTAGTCCGGGTGCTTTGGATGACCCTAATCAGTTGAATCGTTCATCTCCATCCATAACTTTTATTTGAAGTATATTTGCTTATTTGAATGTACGACATGTATGGTCTGTAAGACAATAGTTACGCAATATAACACAGGAGCAATAGCAGAGAAGATAACAGATATAGGAGAATCTCAACAATTTTCTACTAGCAGCAAGTACAAAGATGATGGCGTTGTCCACCCGTGCGCTCTCAAGGTAGAGCTTAAATGGTGATCTAGACAACTCTAGATAGGGAGATACAAGGTAGAGGTATGCTGGCTCAACTCAGGTGTCTTAGGTAGTGCAGAAGTCATGTATATATAGGATCATGGGTGGCCTGCCATGGACGGCAATACATGGGCGGTAGAGCGTGGGCGGTCACCGCCCGCGTAATTGCCATACACGACTTAGACTGGTTGAACCGACCTAACAAATATAAATGATTTCTGACTCCAACAGGGAATATTCCATGGAATATTCCCTTTACCGTCGCGCCGGGGGCGCTGCCCCCGGACCCCCACCAGGGGGCCCGCTGGCCCCTTGGGACCCCCCAGCCAGGGGGCCCGCTGGCCCCCTTGGACCCCCCAGTTGGGGCTGCTCACCGCTGCCCTGGACCCCACAATTGGGGACCCTGGTAACTCCCTTTCCTTATAATATCTTACATGGTCCAATATGACCTTCATCCAACATTCAAGTTGGGATTCCCATCGATTGGGTAATGCACGCTTGGCTTCTCCTCATAAAGGGGGCCTTACAAAATGTGCATACAATCATGAGGGGTAGACATTGATCATATACTAACACCCCCCCTCAATGTTTACCGATGATAAATCAAGTAGGTCTCGGTCCTATGCCCATCTGTTGAAGATGCTTGTTGAGAGGCTCTCTTCCAAGTGCTTTAGTGAATATGTCAGCACAATTTGCCTCTGTTGGGCAATATTCTAGCTCCACAATTTCATCTTCAATTAGCTCACGAATGTAATGGTACTGTACTTCTATGTGCTTGGTGCGAGCATGAAATACTGGGTTCTTTGCAATAGCCATACAGCTTTGATTATCACACTTGAGTACAGTTGGCATATTTGATGGAAAGCCTAGATCTGCAAGAACTCTCCTTAACCAGACTGCCTCACAAGAAGCAAAACAAGCTGCTTTGTACTCTGCTTCAGTGGAGGAGAGTGCGAGAGTTGGTTGCTTCCTACTTACCCAAGAAAATATTCCTGAACCAAGTGAGAAACAATATCCAGAAACTGATTTTCTAGAATCACAATCTCCAGCCCAATCTGAATCACAATATCCTTGGAGTGTATCACCTGTGGTATACAAAATACCAAAATCCAAGGTTCCTGCAATGTACCTTAGAATTCGCATTCCAGCATTCCAGTGACTCTCCTTAGGTTTGTTGGAAAACCTGCTTAACACTCCAACAGCATAGCAAATGTCTGGTCTAGTGTTGCACAGAAAAATAAGACTTCCAACGAGCTTCCTATACTTCTTAGCATCTACATCAGGCATGTTATCATCCATAGATAGCTTATGATTTACCTCCATAGGTGTGCTAGTTGGTTTGCAGTCCATCATTCCAAATGCCTTGAGAATTTCTTTGGAATATTTTTGTTGTGAGATGAAAATGCCATCCTTCCTTTGCCATACTTCAATTCCCAGACAAAAATGGAGTAGACCTAAGTCTGTCATTTCAAACTCAGTTCCCAAGCTGATCCGAGTTTGATTGGTGAGTTCCTGATGATCTCTTGTAATGATCAAATCATCTACATATACAATGACAACAACTAGCTTGCTATCCCTTTTCGTTACATACAAGTTAGCATCAGAAGTACTTCTTTCAAAACCCATATTTTTGAAAAAATGATCTATTCGTTGGTACCAAGCCCGTGGAGCTTGCTTAAGTCCATACAAAGCTTTCTTCAACCTGCAAACTTTATTTTCTGAATTGGGCACCTCAAAACCTGGTGGTTGAGATACATATACCTCCTCCTTGAGGTGACCATTCAAAAATGCAGATTTGACATCCATCTGGAAAATAGGCCAAGACTTTTGTGCAGCTACTGCAAGTACCGTCCGAATAGTTGTCATGCGTGCTGTTGGTGCAAAAGTTTCTTGAACATCAAATCCTTCAATCTGTGAAAAACCCTGTGCAACTAATCGTGCCTTATACTTTTCTAATGTTCCATCAGCTTTATACTTAGCTTTCCAAATCCATTTAGTACCTATTACCTTCTTCTTTGGCGGCAAGTCGACTAGATCCCATGTATCATTTTTGAGTATACTATCATACTCAGACTGCATTGCCGCTCTCCAATCTGGATCATCAATGGCTTCTTCAATGGTGGTAGGTTCCTTTATCGAACCCATGATATCTGCCATTAGAGCCATGTTAACAATGTGTTCTGAGGCTCTTCTTTGCTCCTCTATTCTCTTTGATCTTCGTAATCCTTCCGATGATGATTCTGGTACATCTACATGTGGATTGTGATCATCAAAGAGCTGTTGTGCCCACTTCGGTAGTGGCTTACGCAGTGCAGCTACAACTGGTTGGCTTTTTATTGAGGAAATTTCTCCATCAGATGTTTCCTCCTCCTCAACTTTAACCTGTCTTTTGATAGGCATAAGGTGAGATATTTCTCCGCTTGATGAGATAGTAGATTTACCTTTATCTTCTACTAAGTGTGGTCGTTCATCAAACACCACATCTCGGCTGACAAAAATCTTCCTTGCCTCAGGATCCCATAACCTGTATGCTTTAGACTCTTCACTATATCCTAGGAAGACACACTTTTTGCTTTTTGAATCCAACTTTGATCTTGTTGAATCAGGAATATGTGCATAACAGAAACAACCAAAAATTCTGAAATGCAAAACTGAAGGCTTTTTACCAGAATATGCTTCTTGAGGAGTCATCCCCTTCAGTGCTTTTGTGTAGCTTCGATTGAGGATGTAGACTGCTGTACTGACTGCTTCTGCCTAGAGTGAATCAGGCATGTCTTGAGCCTTCAACATACAACGAGCCATTTCAACTACTGTCCTGTTCCTGCGCTCAACAACGCCATTTTGTTGGGGTGTATGAGCTGTGGTAAGTTGCCTTTTCACACCATGCTCCTTACAGTAATTGTTGAATTCTGTTGACAAGAATTCACCTCCTCTATCTGTTCTAAATTTCTTTAGTTTCCTTCCTGATTCATTTTCTACATACTTATGCCACGTTTTAAATTTTTCAAAAGCATCAGCCTTCTCTCGAATGAAATAAACCCACATCTTTCTACTATAATCGTCGACTAACAGCAAGAAGTAGAAAGATCCTCCTAAAGCAGGTGTAGACATTTTACCGTAGAGATCAGCATGTACCAACTCTAGAGGAGCTTGAGATCGATTGCTGGTCTCTCTTGGAAATGCCTTTCGTTGTTGCTTGCCCATCATACAAGCTTCACAAGGTTCCTGCAACTCTGAAAATGCAGGCATATGAGCAACCATCCCTGTTCGTTGCATCTCCTTCAAAACTGCAAATCCGAGATTCCCAAATCGTCGGTGCCATAACCTGCTTACATCTTTATCTTCTGTAGCAGTTAAAGCACTTAACTCATACAAGTTATCCCGTCGTATGCCTTTACCTACAACATTACCTGATGAATCCATGATTTCCGCACCACTCTTATTGAAGTGAACTTCGAGTCCACGATCTGTTATTGCAGAAACTGACAACAAATTTCTTTTGAGTGTAGGTACATAGAGAACATCGGATAACTTTTTCTCAACACCTGGAGAAGTGATAAAAGAGATGGTTCCAGTTCCTTCAGCTGGACACTTGGAGTCATTTCCCACCACTACATTGATGGATTCCCGCAGAGGCACTAAGGAACTATACCAATCCTTTTTACTAGTCATATGGCGAGAAGCTCCACTATCTAAAATCCATGGCTCATCAACACGAGCTTGAGCAGATGAACATACCTCTTCAATAGCTACCCAAAGTTCCAGCTCTGTGTTGTTTGCAGACTCTTTGTTCTTCCATGATGATTTTACAGTCCCATTCCGTTCATCAGCTTGCTTCTTTCTGCAATCCTTGATGGCATGGCCTTTCTTTTCACAATAGAAGCAACTTCCTGTGAACTTTTTCTTCTTTGGCTTCTTCTTTGATCCCTCTGAAGAGCCTTTACCTTTTGCATTTGCTGAGAATGCAGCATCAGTTGTACTTTGCCGATTCTTCAGCCGCATCTCTTCTTCTAAAAGCATGGCACAAAACTCTTCAAATGTAAGAGGAGTTGGCCTTACCTGAGTGTTAAGGGCTGTTACTAATCCATCATACTTTGCTGGAAGAACACGTACAGATCTTTGAGCCAGCTCTTCTGGTGTTATAACAACACCAACTGCAGCCAATTGATCTTGAAGATGCTTTATCCGTTTGATAAAATCTTCAGCCTTTTCAGAATCAGAATGCTTTTCATTTGCCAACTGATTTTCTAAATTCTGTATCCTAGTGTGGTTCTTGGTCTCATATTGTCGAGCCAATATGCCCCAAGCCTCATGTGCTTTAGTAGTATGTTGAACTAAAGTAAGCACAGAATCACTTACACTAGTGACAATCGCACATAATGCATCAGCATTCCGCCTCTTCCAAGCTCGTAGAAGATCAGGATCTGGCTGAATCATCAATCTTGAATTTGCTGGATCTTCAACTGGTATAGGCTCTGGATCCAATCCCATCGGTCCCATGACAGTGTCAAGTAATTCATAGGAGTCCAAAATTGCAGAAATTTTGAACTTCCAGAGTGTATAGTTGGTTCCATCCAGCTTCCCTTCAGTGAATGCAGGTGGACGAATTCGAATAGGTGCAGCATTAACATTAGCTGAAGCACCAAGACTACTGTTCGACGATGAAGCCATCATGTAATCACTCGAATAATCTACTGATATTCTAGTCTGCTAGTAGGCTAAAATAATGATACTTCTCAAGCTATTCGAACCTTACAGCTCTGATACCACGTAAGACAATAGTTACGCAATATAACACAGGAGCAATAGCAGAGAAGATAACAGATATAGGAGAATCTCAACAATTTTCTACTAGCAGCAAGTACAAAGATGATGGCGTTGTCCACTCGTGCGCTCTCAAGGTAGAGCTTAAATGGTGATCTAGACAACTCTAGATAGGGAGATACAAGGTAGAGGTATGCTGGCTCAACTCAGGTGTCTTAGGTAGTGCAGAAGTCATGTATATATAGGATCATGGGTGGCCTGCCATGGACGGCAATACATGGGCGGTAGAGCGTGGGCGGCCACCGCCCGCGTAATTGCCATACACGACTTAGACTGGTTGAACCGACCTAACAAATATAAATGATTTCTGACTCCAACAGGGAATATTCCATGGACCCCCCAGCCGGGGCTGCTCACCGCTGCCCCGGACCCCACAATTGGGGACCCTGGTAACTCCCTTTCCTTATAATATCTTACATGGTCCAATATGACCTTCATCCAACATTCAAGTTGGGATTCCCATCGATTGGGTAATGCACGCTTGGCTTCTCCTCATAAAGGGGGCCTTACAAAATGTGCATACAATCATGAGGGGTAGACATTGATCATATACTAACATGGTCATGGACGTTTGTCATGAAATACAAAAGAGGTCACTTAATGGCTTGCCTTTTTGGACACGAATGATTCAAGTGATATGGGAAATTGGACAAGTTTGGGTGGCCCTTATTGCTTGAATTGGTCATGTCTTTAATCCCTCCATTTGCTTACTTTTTTCTTTCATATCTATAA
Source organism: Ceratopteris richardii (assembly GCA_020310875.1). Classification (NCBI taxonomy): domain Eukaryota; kingdom Viridiplantae; phylum Streptophyta; class Polypodiopsida; order Polypodiales; family Pteridaceae; genus Ceratopteris; species Ceratopteris richardii. The sequence goes on from CM035410.1 coordinate 146,234,854, forward strand.
GGACTATGTTATCTGCTTTCTTGAAGATCACAAGATGTGAAGAGTCCTTGATACATCCCGTTTAGATTTTAGTTTGTATGGTCCTATTCCAAATGTTTGAAGGGGTTGTTTCAAGAAAGGTCTTTGTCTTGCATCCACTTGTGACTGAGTGTATACTTTTCAAGCATGGAAAAATTAGTCACTTTCTCAAGAACAAGTATGGTTTATATTTCCAGAGGTCATTAGAGTTTAACAATAATCAACTTCAATAAATACCAAGCTTTATTTATGAACTCCCTCCAATCACAACATGGAAATTGCAAATTGTAAGCTCTAGTGCAATTTTGATGGACTTTTGTATCATCACATTGCCATGCATTTTTTATATTGATTTAGTTTTGCAATGTTTCCGAGCTCTTGAAGATGCACATATGATCCAAATCTACTCCACCACCTGTAGATAAGAAGACACAAGATAAGAAGAAAGTACCTCCTATTCATTCTCCACTCAAGCATGTCCCAAAGAGAAAGGAGAAAGGTGAAGGTTCCAAAAAGAAAAAGCATAAAAAGAAACAAAAGATGTACAATTTATGAAACCTATGATTAGCTCTAGATACAAATCCCATGTATTTTCAACATATGTTGAAAAATATTTATTTGTTCTAAGTTGTTTTAAATACTAATTATATACAGAAGGAACCCTTCAGAGCATTCTGTTAAGAAAACAATGTATTGAGGAATGATGCCATTCTATCTTTATCTAGAAGACAGTATGTTTGTGATTCATGTTTGTACATAGAGCTCAATATTTCAACATCTAAATGTTGGTGATCTTTAATTATCAAAAAGAGGAAGCATTTGTGGTGGGCCTATCATTTATAAGATCAACTAAGATGATAAGTGGTTTAGCATTTATTTTTTCCCATTAATGTTATATCTTGACCTTTTTATCTCTAAAATGTAGTCCTTAGCTTGTATAACTAATATTCTGAAAAGAAAAAAAATTATGACCGATTCAAGCAAAGAGAGCATTCAAATAACTTCTGATGGCCCTAATCACTTCAATTGGTCATGTCTTGTAATGCATGTACCATTTATTATTATGATGTCACGAATACATGTCCTGTATAAGTAATAGTTTTGTAAAGAAAAACCACATGACCAATTCAAGCGATAAGGGTCATCGGAGGTCTTTGGATGGCTCTATTTGCTTGAATTGGTCTTAAATTTCAAATGTGTTGCATAAAGGTTAAAAAAAAGAAATGTCGCATTCAAACAATTAGGGTAGTCGAAGAACAAATGATGACCCTTATCACTTCAATTGGTCATGTCTTGTATCTCCTCCAATTTTTTCCACTTTGTATTATTCATTCTCTTTAATTCTATGTATGGCTTCTTAATCACTAAAGTGAAGAATTTCCACATCTTTACATTTTTTCCTCATTATCCATCTTTATGCATTGGTTTCTACGAGTTGTTGTCTAGGAGGATGTCTTTGAACAATAGAAACTTTCTAGAACCAATGATATAAAGCATAACAAAGACAATATGAATATGAAGAGTGCATACATAAAATAAAAAGTGTCAATAATATTTAGCACTCAATGTCTTTGTTTTAAACGAAGAGAAAATATTATCATTTTTAGTGGGAAAAAAAGGGGCAAGAGTGCTTACATTTCTTAAAGGTTGGAGCTTGATCACTTTGGGTGGCAAGCAATTAATGAAAGGTAGTGTTTTCTCTAATCTAACGTTTACCATTGCACCATCAATTGACAATGTGAACTATGGTTAAACCTTATCAAGGTACTCTCAAAGTTCTCTAACATTTTGAAGTTTCCAATTTGTAGTGACAATTGTTTTCCTACGTTCAAAATCTGGATGCACTAGTAATTCTAACTCAAACTGTGGAGAGTTGAGGCTCCAAGCTTTTCTTCCACCTCTGTTAGTCATATCCTAAAGAGAGATTGTTGAGATATTTGATATGAAATAAAAAACGAATTTGTACTAACTTTATGTAAAAATGATATTACCTAGTTTTTTACTTCTTTGTTATCCCACTCCCTACTGAAAACATCATCAATCTTTGAAATTGAAACTCTCCTATTCAACCACATTGTTTTTGTCTTTTGTAATCACAAGTATTTAGAACATGATACAAAAATGTTGGTGCATTGGTCAAGCCTAGCGCTTGATTAAAACCATTTATGTAATTACATTCTTTGTACTCTCAATGCGAGATGTCATAAAAACTATCTCTTGTAAAAGTAGAAAAGTGAAATCTCCAAAAGTTAAAGGGAGAAGAGAATCCAGCCACCTTGTTAGGTAAAGATTTTGAAATCAAAGTAGGAGAAATCAATAAGATGAGATGCCCCTATGATGGAGGAACTTTCAAGTGGAATCCCACCAAGTTTGAATTCAAATTTCTCTATTAAAACACATGAAGAATGTCACCAATCAGAGCAGACTTTTGTGCTACAATTAGAGGAGATTCTATTTCATGATAAAGATCATCATTGAAGCAAACATTTTGCTCCTCCTTCGCATGCTTCATGCCCAATTATTTCATGTACCATATGTGCAACAGAGATTTATTTGGTAGGTCACCTTTGAAGTCTACTTCAATTGTTGTCTCAAGTTTACATTGTTTTTCAGTCAACCTTTGATCACTGACTTCTCTTTTTGTACTAACTCTTTTTAAGTTATTTAAATTGTTATAAGTAAAAACATAAGTCTTCTTGCTTAGTGTAAGTTTTCATTACATTTGGATCTTTCTTCTAAGGGCTACATCAATTTGAAGTGACCTATATATGCAGGCAAACTATTCGTGAAAAGCCAGGATGACACCCCAATGTTCCTAAATTGCTTTCTCTCCATATAGTCCATTAACATTAATCAAATTTGGTGCTTAGATTCATCATATATGCAACTGAATGTGTGGAAAGTTTCTTTGATCAATTCTTAGCAGGTTGTGAGCTCTAAGTGAAATTATAGAGGGCTTTCCATCCCAAAATAGCAAGTTCTTGATCATCTGTAGTGTGTCAAGTCATCTATTTTGATGAGTCAATTTGAGAATGATCTTTGAAAGAACTAAGGAGGAATTAATGCTTTATTAGTAAGATCAACATGTCTACTAAACATCCATAAAGTAATCTTGGCTCATGTAGAACAAGTTTTTGCAACACCAACCTCATCTTTGGATTGTATCTCCATCTCTTCTGAGAGTGGTATTAGAGCATTGGTAAATCAATATGGGAGATGGTTTTCCTTATACCATTGAGCAATTAGATAGGAAAAACTAACCAGCCTAGTTTTTAAGGATGGAGGCCTACCTTCAAGGAAGAAATCTCTTTGGATACATATCTGTGAGGAGCAAAGGGCAACCAGACCTCAAAGAAGACCTTGAATGCAGTTGTTGCTTTCTTCTCTTCAAATACTAGAGAAAGGAAGAATTAGCTATGGATGGAGTTTACTACATTGAAGAAAAGAACCAAGAAAAATGTGATTGATTATGTCACAAAGATGGACATTTTTTATCAATTAGGAAGCATTGGAGAGGTGATTGAAGAAGAGAAAAGGATAAGGCAAATCATCAATGGCATTAAAGCTTATGACAAGTGGAAATCATTCACAATTGCCATGGATATATTCATGGACATGTAGGTGCCATCTCCCCACATGAAGTAAAGCTAAACACAAATGTTGAATCCTTGAGAGGTAATCAATCTTTTTCTCTATACTCTGATAAACCTAAGGCTAAGGATAAGTCAAAGTCCAAGAAGAATGAAGATGAAGGAAGTTTTTTCCAAGCTAACTTCACAGGTAGAGGAAAAGCTAGAGGTAGAGGTAGAGGTAGAGGAGGAAAGCAAGGTAGTGGGAGACCCAAAGCATCTCAACCTTGAAACATATTTGGTTACACTAATCACACTATTGAAGAATGTTACAGGAATCCAAGAAATTCTAGCGAAAGAGGATTCAACAAAGGTGGCTATGGATCAAATAGAGGAAGATACAATCGAGAATATAACAACACCTATCACAACCACAATAAAAACTATCAAAATGGATTTATAGGAAGAAAGGACTACAAGAATAACACTAAGGATAAAAGTCAAGAAAACTCACTTCTTCTCATGAACCTCTCACTGATGCAGGGCAAGGATGATGATCGTGTATTTCATATTGATTCAAGATGCTCCAATCATGTATTAGGAAATGTAGCATTTCTCTTTGACTTGGAAGATACCAAGAATCAACATGAAGTGTAGAAAGCAGATGATACAAGGCACTCAATGGAAAATATAGGTAATGTCAAGACATGAGATGGGAATATGAACCTTCTGAGTAAAGTATTGTATGTACCTACAATAACTAAGAATTTGATAAGTGTTGGACAAAATGTGGAGAAAGGATTGCAAGTCAGATTTACAAGACATGGATTGTAGAGGAGGTACTGGGGTATCCCCTTTTAACAAGAGTAAAGATTAAAGATTAACACTTCCAGTACGTCGCCTACTCAAGGGGGGTTCTCTTTAGGGAAGTATACCCTTTAACATTTCTGTGAGCAGGTAGATAACACGGATGGCACAGAGTGGTAAATACTTCGGAAAATATGGACAACAAATGACCCAAGAAGACCGTACACTTCTTGATTCAAATCAGGTGATTACAAGGTTGGGCAGAGTGATGCTCAAAAGTGCAAACTTAGGGCTAACAAGCCACCCTAAAAGTAAATAACTCCAATACAACAGATTCTTCCCATCAGCATAAGGGGCAATGATATGCAGACTAACTCAGAACAATACAAATGGTAAGAATTTCTCAAGAGAATAGAGCTTAACAGCAACACTGACTCACAGAAAAGAAAAATCCAAGCCACTCTCTTACACTATAGTGCTCATAGCCCTCCACTGAGAAGCCTACCCTCTGTATCCACACTACAGAGTAGCTCCTACAATAGGCTTGAAACCACAAAGTGCAAGAGAGGTCTTGTGCACGTACGCGTAGCTGAACCAATGTATCTCTAAAATTGTACCCCCAAATGAGCATAAATCCATTGTTTTATAGGCCCCAATAGGCCAAGAGGGCCTTGCCGATTCCTCACGTCCACTGATCACGCGTCGCTTGATTGCCAAGATTGGAGGCGTAGATCAAATATTCCACTTGATTTGAATTGGATCCTCAAAAATAGGCAGTCGTCATGAATGGTAGGCGGCAACACTCATTTCATCACTTTTACTTTTACCACTTACACCTTTACTGTCACTTTTGAATGCAAGCTGAGATCCTCATTTTGTGCCGCCCATGATATTTGAATGTCCCTGAGAAGCACATCCTTCACCTAATTTTTGTAGTAGCTTTTGATCCTTCATATTAAGTGGGCGGTATGGGAGGTGAGTTGTGGGGAGTTGAGAGAGATTATGGGGTTTGTGGAGGGTCGTGGAGGGGTGTGGAGTTGTGTGGAGTTGTGTGGAGTTGTGTGGGGTTTGTGGGGTTTGTCTGTTGGGTGGGAATAGAGGTGAGTTATGCGGAGTTGTGGGGGCTTTTTGGGGTGTGGTCAAAAATTGATCCAAGATTTCAAAGTTATTATTGCATCATTGGAAATTACTCGTTGAGAGCTTTCCAACGATATATAACACTGTAGGGTTTGGTTAAGAAATGATCCTCCAAATATCCATCCAAAACTGCATGAGAACTTGTGGGAGGTCGTGGGAAATTATGGGATTTGTGGGGTTTGTGGAGGTTTGTGGAGGGGTGTGGAGTTGTGTGGGGGGTGGTGGAGTGGTGGAGGAGGGCGGAGGAGTGCGGAGGAGGGTGGAGGAGGGTGGAGGAGGGCGGACGAGTGCGGAGGAGGGTGGAGGAGGGTGGAGGAGGGTGGAGGAAGGTGGAGGAGTGCGGAGGAGGGTGGAGGAGGATGGAGGAGTGCGGAGGAAGGCGGAGGGGTGTGGAGGAGGGTGGAGGAGGGCAGAGGAGTGCGGCGGAGGGTGGAAGAGGGTGGAGGAGGGTGGAGGAGCGTGGAGGAGGGTGGAGGAGTACGGAGGAAGGTGGAGGAGGGGGGAGGAGGGTGGAGGAGGGTGGAGGAGGGCGGAGGAGTGCGGAGGAGGGTGGAGGAGGGCGGAGGAGGGTGGAGGAGTGCGGAGGAGGGTGGAGGAGGATGGAGGAGTGCGGAGGAAGGCGGAGGAGTGTGGAGGAGGGTGGAGGAGGGCGGAGGAGTGCGGAGGAGGGTGGAGGAGGGTGGAGGAGGGCGGAGGAGAGTGGAGGAGGGTGGAGGAGGGTGGAGGAGGGTGGAGGAGTGCGGAGGAAGGTGGAGGAGGGTGGAGGAGGGTGGAGGAGTGTGGAGGAGGGTGGAGGAGTGCGGAGGAGGGTGGAGGAGGGTGGAGGAGTGCGGAGGAGGGTGGAGGAGGATGGAGGAGTGCGGAGGAAGGCGGAGGAGTGTGGAGGAGGGTGGAGGAGGGCGGAGGAGTGCGGAGGAGGGTGGAGGAGGGTGGAGGAGGGCGGAGGAGGGTGGAGGAGGGTGGAGGAGGGTGGAGGAGTGGGGAGGAAGGTGGAGGAGGGTGGAGGAGTGTGGAGGAGGGTGGAGGAGTGCGGAGGAGGGTGGAGGAGGGTGAAGGAGGGTGGAGGAGTGCAGAGGAGGGCGGAGGAGGGCGGAGGAGGGTGGAGGAGGGTGGGGGAGTGCGGAGGAGGGTGGAGGAGGGTGGAGGAGGGCGGAGGAGTGCGGAGGAGGGTGGAGGAGGGTGGAGGAGGGCGGAGGAGTGCGGAGGAAGGTGGAGGAGGGTGGAGGAGGGTGGAGGAAGGTGGAGGAGTGCGGAGGAGGGTGGAGGAGGATGGAGGAGTGCGGAGGAAGGCGGAGGGGTGTGGAGGAGGGTGGAGGAGGGCGGAGGAGTGCGGAGGAGGGTGGAGGAGGGCGGAGGAGGGTGGAGGAGTGCGGAGGAGGGTGGAGGAGGAAGGAGGAGTGCGGAGGAAGGCGGAGGGGTGTGGAGGAGGGTGGAGGAGGGCGGAGGAGTGCGGAGGAGGGTGGAGGAGGGTGGAGGAGGGCGGAGGAGGGTGGAGGAGGGTGGAGGAGGGTGGAGGAGAGTTGGAGGAGTGCGGAGGAAGGTAGAGGAGGGTGGAGGAGGGTGGAGGAGTGTGGAGGAGGGTGGAGGAGTGCGGAGGAGGGTGGAGGAGGGTGGAGGAGTGCGTAGGAGGGCGGAGGAGGGCGGAGGAGGGTGGAGGAGGGTGGGGGAGTGCGGAGGAGGGTGGAGGAGGGTGGAGAAGGGTGGAGGAGGGCGGAGGAGTGCGGAGGAAAGTGAAGGAGGGTGGAGGAGGGTGGAGGAAGGTGGAGGAGTGCGGAGGAGGGTGGAGGAGGATGGAGGAGTGCGGAGGAAGGCGGAGGGGTGTGGAGGAGGGTGGAGGAGGGCAGAGGAGTGCAGAGGAGGGTGGAGGAGGGTGGAGGAGGGTGGAGGAGCGTGGAGGAGGGTGGAGGAGTGCGGAGGAAGGTGGAGGAGGGGGGAGGAGGGTGGAGGAGGGTGGAGGAGGGCGGAGGAGTGCGGAGGAGGGTCGAGGAGGGCGGAGGAGGGTGGAGGAGTGCGGAGGAGGGTGGAGGAGGATGGAGGAGTGCGGAGGAAGGCGGAGGAGTGTGGAGGAGGGTGGAGGAGGGCGGAGGAGGGTGGAGGAGGGTGGAGGAGGGCGGAGGAGGGTGGAGGAGGGTGGAGGAGGGTGGAGGAGGGTGGAGGAGTGCGGAGGAAGGTGGAGGAGGGTGGAGGAGGGTGGAGGAGTGTGGAGGAGGGTGGAGGAGTGCGGAGGAGGGTGGAGGAGGGTGGAGGAGTGCGGAGGAGGGTGGAGGAGGATGGAGGAGTGCGGAGGAAGGCGGAGGAGTGTGGAGGAGGGTGGAGGAGGGCGGAGGAGTGCGGAGGAGGGTGGAGGAGGGTGGAGGAGGGTGGAGGAGGGTGGAGGAGGGCGGAGGAGGGTGGAGGAGGGCGGAGGAGTGCGGAGGAAGGTGGAGGAGGGTGGAGGAGGGTGGAGGAAGGTGGAGGAGTGCGGAGGAGGGTGGAGGAGGATGGAGGAGTGCGGAGGAAGGCGGAGGGGTGTGGAGGAGGGCGGAGGAGGGCGGAGGAGTGCAGAGGAGGGTGGAGGAGGGTGGAGGAGGGTGGAGGAGCGTGGAGGAGGGTGGAGGAGTGTGGAGGAAGGTGGAGGAGGGTGGAGGAGGGTGGAGGAGGGTGAAGGAAGGTGGAGGAGTGTGGAGGAGGGTGGAGGAGGATGGAGGAGTGCGGAGGAAGGCGGAGGCGTGTGGAGGAGGGTGGAGGAGGGCGGAGGAGTGCGGAGGAGGGTGGAGGAGGGTGGAGGAGGGTGGAGGAACGTGGAGGAGGGTGGAGGAGTGCGGAGGAAGGTGGAGGAGGGGAGAGGAGGGTGGAGGAGGGTGGAGGAGTGCGGAGGAGGCTGGAGGGGGGTGGAGGAGGGCGGAGGAGGGTGGAGGAGGGTGGAGGAGGGTGGAGAAGGAGGGAGGAGTGCGGAGGAAGGTGGAGGAGGGTGGAGGAGGGTGGAGGAAGGTGGAGGAGTGCGGAGGAGGGTGGAGGAGGGTGGAGGAGTGCGGAGGAGGGCGGAGGAGGGCGGAGGAGGGCGGAGGAGGGTGGAGGGAGAGAGAGAGAGAGAGAGAGAGAGAGAGAGAGAGAGAGAGAGAGAGAGAGAGAGAGAGAGAGAGAGAGAGAGAGAGAGAGAGAGAGAGAGAGAGAGAGAGAGAGAGAGAGAGAGAGAGAGAGAGAGAGAGAGAGAGAGAGAGAGAGAGAGAGAAAGAAGAAGATAGAGAGATAGAGATAGAAAGAGAGAGAAAAGAGTGAGATTGCAGACATTCAGACTACAAGCCATCCCAGAGAGAGGCATTGATCCGGGAGAGAACCGAAGTGGCTCCATTACCATTACAATTGCCATCTTCTCTTCAACAGGCTACAAAGCCTCTCCATAACCTCTGCTTGCGTATCACTTCCTATCACCATGGCCATCCTCCCTCGGCAATGACAGAGGCAAAGATTTGATGTTGCACCACTGACCAGCTCTGTCCATGTTGTATCCAAAGAGTTCGAACAACCCTACCCCTTCCAACTTGAGCTGGATGATATTCCTTGGCCTTCCTTATTGTTTAAAATGACGAGAGAGAAGAAGATAGGGATCTACCGACCCCCACATCAAGCTTTTGCACCATCCCTGGTGCAATTTCTCCCTTATTTTAATTTATTTAATGAGATTTAACTGCAATTACTGAAAAGAAACATGATATGTACAAGGGATAGAATGCTTCCACTTTGACCTAGTTCAGATACTTCTTCACCCTGGAGATGTTGACCAGGGGAATCCTTTTACCCTGCAGATCTTCCAGATGCACTGCGCCATGTGGCAATACCTTGATTACCTTATAAGGTCCTATCCACTTGGGTGTCAATTTAGTTTGAATTGGTGGAACCTGATGCACTAAAACCATAGACCCTTCCTGAACTTCATTGGATCTCATATACCTGTCATGCAATCTCTTGCGCTCTTCTTGTGTTACTTGAAGTTTTTGCATTGTTCCTTCCCTGTATTCTTCTAATGCCACCAATCTCTGAATGGGGGGTTCAATTCCAATGGTTTTGATTCCTATTTCCTTTCTGATAATGAATTCAAATGGTGCCAATGCCTCTTTTCCATAAACTAAGCGAAATGGAGTCTCGCCTGTGGTTCTCCTCTTTGTGGTTCTGAAAGCCCAAATTGCACCAATTAATGCTAGTGGCCAAGAGCTTTGATGATCAAAAGATAATTTGCGAAGTAGTCCAATCAAAATCTTATTGGAACTCTCTGCTTGGCCATTTGCCCTTGGGTAATAGGCACAAGATTTTTTATGGAAGATTTTGTACCTATCAAATATAAACTGGAGCAATTGATTTACAAAATGTGTACCCCTGTCACTAGTAATTTCCAGTGGGCAACCAAATCTTGAGAAAATACGTTTATACATAAATTTAGCTACTGTTAAAGCCGTGCAGTCCACAGTAGCTTTAGCCTCTATCCATTTAGTGGCATAACATGTGGCCATCAAAATATACTTTTTTCCTCCAGGTTGACCAGTTGGGCTAATTGGCCCTATGAAATCAAGACCCCATCGTTCAAATGGAAGCCATCCGGTAGATATGACTAATGGTTGGAAATTCAATCTGGTTGGCGCGGGAGCACATCTCTGGCAGATGTGGCATTCTTTAGCAAACTTGATTGCATCCTTGAAAATATGAGGCCACCATAAACCCTTGTGGATGATTCTATGAGCCAATTCTTCCCCCTTTAGGTGTCCTTCACTGTGTGCAGCCTCTAGCAAAAGATTTACCTCCTCTGGATAGACACACCTTCTCAATATATCATCTTGACCGTATTTATATAAATTTCCATTTATAAGAGAATATGCTTTGGTTTTCAGGAGTAGTCTTCTCTTTTCCACAGGTGTCAAGTGTTCTGGGATCTTTCCAGTAGTGAGAACATGAAGAATTTCCTCATACCAACTAGTCAGAATTGTTACTAGGAAGAGATTGCTATCCACTAGTTCATCATTGATACCTGTTGCCTTTTCACTCATTGCCGTCCTGGACACTTGATCTGCCATGTAGTGCTCTTTTCCTGGCTTAATATGAATATCAAAATTAAATTCCTGAAATAGGAGTAACCATCTCCAAATCCTTCCAGCTACTCTAGGTTTGTTTATCAAATACTTCAAGGGCTGATGATCAGAAATAACAATGAAATGTACACCAAGGAGATAATGTCGGAACTTCTGAAGAGCAAATACGATAGCCAAACCTTCTCTTTCCGTTGTACTGTAATTTCTTTCAGCTTGGTTGAGTAGTCTGCTTGCATAAGAGATAGGTCTATCCACTTTGTGAGATGATGGTTGAGCTAGAACTGCACCAACAGCATGAAGACTAGCATCTGTATGCACATGAAATTCCAATGACCAATTAGGAACACTTAAAAGTGGAGCAGTACATAGCCTCAACTTTAGTTCACAAAATGCTTTGTCAGCTTCAGCACTCCATGAGAAAGGGATCTTTTTGCTGGTAAGCCTTGACAAGGGCTTAGCAATTTCCGAATACATCCTAATGAATCTTCTGTGATACCCTGCATGGCCCAAGAAACTTTGCACTTCCTTTGGGCTTTGTGGAATTGGCATGGAAAGAATAGCTGCAACCTTTGCAAGGTCAACAGTTATACCTTCCGCAGATACTATGTGACCAAGAAGAGTGCCCTTAGTGACCAAAAAGTGACATTTATCCGGATTCAACTTCAAACGTGTTTTGAGACATTGCTCAAAAGTTTCTTTTAGATTTTCCAAATGGTCATGGAAATCTTGAACTGCTGCTCTTTTATCTGTACCTGAAAATACTGAAAAGTCATCCATGAAAATGCGTAGAAATGTTGTTAACCACTTGCCCAATATCAGATACATTGTTCTATTAAATGAAGCTGGTGCATTCTTCAAACCAAAAGCCATGCGCATATAGACATAAGTGCCCCATGGAGTAACAAAGGCTGTTTTGTCCCTATCATCAGGGTGAATTACTATCTAGTTGTAGCCACTAAAACCGTCCAAGAAACTATACAAAGTGTGACCAGCTACTTCCTCAAGCACTTGCTCTGTGAAGGGCTGAGGAAATCCATCTTGGATAGTCACTGTATTCAAAGCACGGAAATCAACACATACTCTTATTTTTCCACTATTTTTCTTGGGCACAATAACCATAGAGGAAAGCCACCTGGAATGTTCTACTGGAACAATTATACCCGCTTCTTCTAGTTTTGTAATCTCTGCTTTTACCGCCTCTGCATACTTCGGATTGAGTCGATATGGCCTACTTCTTACCGGCGCAGCTCCCTCAACCAAGGGTATTCGATGTAATCCAAGCTCTTCCGGTATTCCTATTAGATCTTTATAGGACCATGCGAAGACACTTTTGTAAGTAAAGAGCAAAGAAGTCACCTTCTGTAGTAATTTAGGATAATGCCACAACCAGGATGCCAAATGGACTACTTGAGGGTTCTCTTCATCCCCTAAATTTACTTCTTGAACCAATGTTTCAGGACTGGCCTTGTTTGATAAATCATCTCCACTATATGCAGGAGTGGATTTTAATTCATAGTCTGCAACATGTTCTTCCATCCATCCTTGAGGTATATCTGCAAAAGGAAGATCTTCTCTGCTCTTAGGTTCATAATCTTCCTTCTCTGATACTTTTATATTGGTTGCCTCCTCAAAGCTTGTATTTTCCTTCAATTGAGCATTCTCCAACACCTTGTGGTCTTCATTGCCCTTTTCTATAATTTCCTTATCTGCAACTTCTTCCTCAATTTCATTGATCTCCACTGTGCAACACTCTGCACTTCCCATCATCCAATTTAACAATGTATCATCTTCTTGGGGTAGAGAGGGCATTACCTGAGTATCCATAGTATATCCAGTAGTTTTTCCTGAGTCAAATCCTTCTTCCAAATGTAGTTGCAGTTGGCTATTGGTATTTGTTGAAATCCATAGTTTATTTTTTCCCCGATCTTGCAAAGCTTTTGCTTGTCTCAGCCAAGGTCTCCCCAGGAGTAGAGGGTAAGAAGTCTCCTGTGGAAGTGCAATAACAACAAAATCTAGAACAAAATGGCAGCCCTGTACTACCATCAGTACCTTCTCAATAATGCCCAGTGGCGCAACCCGATGTTGATCTGCCAATGTAACCGTGAATGGTGCCAACTTGGTGGGGTTCAATTTCAGCTTCTTCATTGTAAAATCTGGCATTAAATTGATACCAGAGCCTCCATCTATGATCACACCTGTGAGAGCTTCATCCTTTATACAAACAAATAATCTTGAGCTTTGGTAGTCTGCTAAGGGTGCAGGGGGAAAATCAACCATGAAACCATCTATACTAGGTGATTGGACCAAGTGAGCAGAGTGTATAATCTTCAGTAAGTCACTTCTTATTTTTGAATCCATCCTTATAATTTCATATAGACTAACCTTGTGATAAATACCTTTCAAGATCTGTTCAATATTTACCTCCTGAGTGTTTTCTTGCAGACTTGTTGGTTGGCCCTTTAGAGAAGTAGTCATCTTATTATAAGCTCCTTCAATTTCTGCTTGGTCCTTCCATCGTGACTCCTTTTCTTCCTCTTTATCCTGAAATCCTTGTTGTTCATCTCTCTGGGTTGTAGTTGCTTGCCTAGCTCTAGTCATCATGGGCATTGCAGAGGATGAAACAACATAAGTCTGAGTGGTTTTTCCTTCTTCATGTGGAGAGACTGCAATCATGTGGATTGGAGCAGGACGACCTCTTGGGCAATCCTTGGTATAATGATCTTTGGCCTCTGGACAATGTTGACAGGGAGGTGCATCTTCTGGAAGAGAACACCTATTTTGCATGTGGCCATACTCACCACAACGATAGCACATCAAAGGTCTATTATATCTAGGCTTTACAGGCCTATTCTCCTCTCTATTAGATGTATTTGAAGTACTAGCATAATATGAATCCAAATTTTGAGGGTTACCTCTCTGCTGTGTACCCTTGAGGTAGTAGCAATCCCTTGCTTCATGACCATCTTTTCCACAAAATTGACAGCTTACCTTAATAGGGCAATTAGCATTGGAATGTCCATTGTTATTACAGATTGTACACCAGATTTGTCTCCTTATATCCTGAGTGGTCTTCAAGTCTTCTAACTCTCGGCGAAGCTGGGCTACTTCATCATCAGTGCGACGCAGTGGTGGCAAGACCTTCTCTTCTTGTTGATTTTGTTGCATCTTCAATGCTTCCAATTCCCTTCTCAGTTGCTCAATAGGATCCAGATCTGCAACATACTTTGGTTGTGTATCCCCTTCAAAATGTTGCCTTGCTTCTTCAATGCGTGATGCAGCTGCAACAAAATCATTGAGGGTAGCATCCAATCTAAGAGACTCACGAAGCTTTTGTTGAGATGACCTGGGCAGAGCCTTCTCAATCCACTTTTTAACCAAGAAATCACCTGGAGCATGTGGTAGTCGTGCAACAAGTACTTTTGTTCTAGTGTGAAGTTCATGAAAAGATTCACCTGGTCTTAGCTTCAAATTCTCTAGCTGATCTAGAGCTCTTTCTGAGGAATCACTTGGTCGGAATGTCTGTGAGAATGCCGCCTTCAGAGCCTCCCATGTAGTGAAATGGCCATCTGCATACTGACTATACCATTTATCTGCAAGGCCCTCCAATGTGGATGGAAAGAGCGCCAACATTGTGTCCTCTCTATTCTGCAGACCTCGTCCACGACATAAAGAGATGAATCTCCTCACATGATCATCAGCATCCTCATAAGCTTGTCCCTTGAAGGTAGGGAATTTGATTTTTAATCTGGAGAGCAAATGAGAGAGGTCCTCCATTTGTACTGGCGTTTCTTCGGACGTATCTGAGGAGAAGTCTAGAGTTCTCCTATACCTCTCTTTTGATAATGGTGTCGCACCCAAATCAATAGATAAATTTAGGGAGGGCAGAGGGGAGGTAGACTCACTAGTCGTGGTTATGGCTAACTTGTTAAGGCTCCTTCGAACACGAAGAGATTCCTTATTTGCTCGTGTATGGGTCATGTACCTATTCGCAATTGCAATAGGGCAAAACACCTCTCACAGAAATGCAAATGTCCCACCGGGCGTGCCAAACTGTAGAGGAGGTACTAGGGTATCCGCTTTTAACAAGAGTAAAGATTAAAGATTAACACTTCCAGTACGTCGCCTACTCAAGGGGGGTTCTCTTTAGGGAAGTATACCCTTTAACATTTCTGTGAGCAGGTAGATAACACGGATGGCACAGAGTGGTAAATACTTCGGAAAATATGGACAAAAAATGACCCAAGAAGACCGTACACTTCTTGATTCAAATCAGGTGATTACAAGGTTGGGCAGAGTGATGCTCAAAAGTGCAAACTTAGGGCTAACAAGCCACCCTAAAAGTAAATAACTCCAATACAACAGATTCTTCCCATCAGCATAAGGGGCAATGATATGCAGACTAACTCAGAACAATACAAATGGTAAGAATTTCTCAAGAGAATAGAGCTTAACAGCAACACTGACTCACAGAAAAGAAAAATCCAAGCCACTCTCTTACACTATAGTGCTCATAGCCCTCCACTGAGAAGCCTACCCTCTGTATCCACACTACAGAGTAGCTCCTACAATAGGCTTGAAACCACAAAGTGCAAGAGAGGTCTTGTGCACGTACGCGTAGCTGAACCAATGTATCTCTAAAATTGTACCCCAAAATGAGCATAAATCCATTGTTTTATAGGCCCCAATAGGCCAAGAGGGCCTTGCCGATTCCTCACGTCCACTGATCACGTGTCCCTTGATTGCCAAGATTGGAGGGGTAGATCAAATATTCCACTTGATTTGAATTGGATCCTCAAAAATAGGCAGTCGTCATGAATGGTAGGCGGCAACACTCATTTCATCACTTTTACTTTTACCACTTACACCTTTACTGTCACTTTTGAATGCAAGCTGAGATCCTCATTTTGTGCCGCCCGTGATATTTGAATGTCCCTGAGAAGCACATCCTTCACCTAATTTTTGTAGTAGCTTTTGATCCTTCATATTAAGTGGGCGGTATGGGAGGTGAGTTGTGGGGAGTTGAGAGAGATTATGGGGTTTGTGGAGGGTCGTGGAGGGGTGTGGAGTTGTGTGGAGTTGTGTGGGGTTTGTGGGGTTTGTTTGTTGGGTGGGAATAGAGGTGAGTTATGGGGAGTTGTGGGGGTTTTTTGGGGTGTGGTCAAAAATTGATCCAAGATTTCAAAGTTATTATTGCATCATTGGAAATTACTCGTTGAGAGCTTTCCAACGATATATAACACTGTAGGGTTTGGTTAAGAAATGATCCTCCAAATATCTATCCAAAACTGCATGAGAACTTGTGGGAGGTCGTGGGACATTCTGGGATTTGTGGGGTTTGTGGAGGTTTGTGGAGGGGTGTGGAGTTGTGTGGGGGGTGGTGGAGTGGTGGAGGAGGGAGGAGGAGTGCGGAGGAGGGTGGAGGAGGGTGGAGGAGGGCGGAGGAGTGCGGAGGAGGGTGGAGGAGGGTGGAGGAGGGTGGAGGAAGGTGGAGGAGTGCGGAGGAGGGTGGAGGAGGATGGAGGAGTGCGGAGGAAGGCGGAGGGGTGTGGAGGAGGGTGGAGGAGGGCGGAGGAGTGCGGAGGAGGGTGGAGGAGGGTGGAGGAGGGTGGAGGAGCATGGAGGAGGGTGGAGGAGTACGGAGGAAGGTAGAGGAGGGGGGAGGAGGGTGGAGGAGGGCGGAGGAGTGCGGAGGAGGGTGGAGGAGGGCGGAGGAGGGTGGAGGAGTGCGGAGGAGGGTGGAGGAGGATGGAGGAGTGCGGAGGAAGGCGGAGGAGTGTGGAGGAGGGCGGAGGAGTGCGGAGGAGGGTGGAGGAGGGTGGAGGAGGGTGGAGGAGGGTGGAGGAGGGTGGAGGAGTGCGGAGGAAGGTGGAGGAGGGTGGAGGAGGGTGGAGGAGTGTGGAGGAGGGTGGAGGAGTGCGGAGGAGGGTGGAGGAGGGTGGAGGAGTGCGGAGGAGGGTGGAGGAGGATGGAGGAGTGCGGAGGAAGGCGGAGGAGTGTGGAGGAGGGTGGAGGAGGGCGGAGGAGTGCGGAGGAGGGTGGAGGAGGGTGGAGGAGGGCGGAGGAGGGTGGAGGAGGGTGGAGGAGGGTGGAGGAGTGCGGAGGAAGGTGGAGGAGGGTGGAGGAGGGTGGAGGAGTGTGGAGGAGGGTGGAGGAGTGCGGAGGAGGGTGGAGGAGGGTGGAGGAGTGCGGAGGAGGGCGGAGGAGGTCGGAGGAGGGCGGAGGAGGGTGGAGGAGGGTGGGGGAGTGCGGAGGAGGGTGGAGGAGGGCGGAGGAGTGCGGAGGAGGGTGGAGGAGGGTGGAGGAGGGCGGAGGAGTGCGGAGGAAGGTGGAGGATGGTGGATGAGGGTGGAGGAAGGTGGAGGAGTGCGGAGGAGGGTGGAGGAGGATGGAGGAGTGCGGAGGAAGGCGGAGGGGTGTGGAGGAGGGTGGAAGAGGGCGGAGGAGTGCGGAGGAGGGTGGAGGAGGGCGGAGGAGGGTGGAGGAGTGCGGAGGAGGGTGGAGGAGGAAGGAGGAGTGTGGAGGAAGGCGGAGGGGTGTGGAGGAGGGTGGAGGAGGGCGGAGGAGTGCGGAGGAGGGTGGAGGAGGGTGGAGGAGGGCGGAGGAGGGTGGAGGAGGGTGGAGGAGGACGGAGGAGGGTGGAGGAGTGCGGAGGAAGGTGGAGGAGGGTGGAGGAGGGTGGAGGAGTGTGGAGGAGGGTGGAGGAGTGCAGAGGAGGGTGGAGGAGGGTGGAGGAGTGCGGAGGAGGGCGGAGGAGGGCGGAGGAGGGTGGAGGAGGGTGGGGGAGTGCGGAGGAGGGTGGAGGAGGGTGGAGGAGGCTGGAGGAGTGCGGAGGAAAGTGGAGGAGGGTGGAGGAGGGTGGAGGAAGGTGGAGGAGTGCGGAGGAGGGTGGAGGAGGATGGAGGAGTGTGGAGGAAGGCGGAGGGGTGTGGAGGAGGGTGGAGGAGGGCGGAGGAGTGCGGAGAAGGGTGGAGGAGGGTGGAGGAGGGTGGATGAGCGTGGAGGAGGGTGGAGGAGTGCGGAGGAAGGTGGAGGAGGGGGGAGGAGGGTGGAGGAGGGTGGAGGAGGGCGGAGGAGTGCGGAGGAGGGTGGAGGAGGGCGGAGGAGGGTGGAGGAGTGCGGAGGAGGGTGGAGGAGGATGGAGGAGTGCGGAGGAAGGCGGAGGAGTGTGGAGGAGGGTGGAGGAGGGTGGAGGAGTGCGGAGGAGGGTGGAGGAGGGTGGAGGAGGGCGGAGGAGGGTGGAGGAGGGTGGAGGAGGGCGGAGGAGGGTGGAGGAGGGTGGAGGAGGGCGGAGGAGTGCGGAGGAAGGTGGAGGAGGGTGGAGGAGGGTGGAGGAAGGTGGAGGAGTGCGGAGGAGGGTGGAGGATGATGGAGGAGTGCGGAGGAAGGCGGAGGGGTGTGGAGGAGGGTGGAGGAGGGCGGAGGAGTGCGGAGGAGGGTGGAGGAGGGTGGAGGAGGGTGGAGGAGCGTGGAGGAGGGTGGAGGAGTGCGGAGGAAGGTAGAGGAGGGGGGAGGAGGGTGGAGGAGGGTAGAGGAGGGTGAAGGAAGGTGGAGGAGTGCGGAGGAGGGTGGAGGAGGATGGAGGAGTGCGGAGGAAGGCGGAGGGGTGTGGAGGAGGGTGGAGGAGGGCAGAGGAGTGCGGAAGAGGGTGGAGGAGGGTGGAGGAGGGTGGAGGAGCGTGGAGGAGGGTGGAGGAGCGTGGAGGAGGGTGGAGGAGTGCAGAGGATGGTGGAGGAGGGGAGAGGAGGGTGGAGGAGGGTGGAGGAGTGCGGAGGAGGGTGGAGGAGGGTGGAGGAGGGCAGAGGAGGGTGGAGGAGGGTGGAGGAGGGTGGAGAAGGGTGGAGGAGTGCGGAGGAAGGTGGAGGAGGGTGGAGGAGGGTGGAGGAGGGTGGAGGAAGGTGGAGGAGTGCGGAGGAGGGTGGAGGAGGGTGGAGGAGTGCGGAGGAGGGCGGAGGAGGGCGGAGGAGGGTGGAGGAAGAGAGAGAGAGAGAGAGAGAGAGAGAGAGAGAGAGAGAGAGAGAGAGAGAGAGAGAGAGAGAGAGAGAGAGAGAGAGAGAGAGAGAGAGAGAGAGAGAGAGAGAGAGAGAGAGAGAGAGAGAGAGAGAGAGAGAGAGAGAGAGAGAGAGAGAGAGAGAGAGAGAGAGAGAGAGAGAGAGAGAGAGAAAGAAGAAGATAGAGAGATAGAGATAGAAAAAGAGAGAAAAGAGTGAGATTGCAGACATTCAGACTACAAGCCATCCCAAAGAGAGGCATTGATCCGGGAGAGAACCGAAGTGGCTCCATTACCATTACAATTGCCATCTTCTCTTCAACAGGCTACAAAGCCTCTCCATAACCTCTGCTTGCGTATCACTTCCTATCACCATGGGCATCCTCCCTCGACAATGACAGAGGCAAAGATTTGATGTTGCACCATTGACCAGCTCTGTCCATGTTGTATCCAAAGAGTTTGAACAACCCTACCCCTTCCAACTTGAGCTGGATGATATTCCTTGGCCTTCCTTATTGTTTAAAATGACAAGAGAGAAGAAGATAGGGATCTACATGGATCCTATGTGGAAGGCCCAAAGCAAGGATTTAGAAGGATAGCTAAAGGAGAAAGGATAGTAAGACTCTTCATATTTGAAGTGGAAGAAACCAAAAACATAGCATTGTTTAGCTATGGATCTCAAACACTTTGAATTAGAGGTATGGCATAAAAGGCTTGCTCATATTGGTAAAAGAACTTTAAAACAAATATGCAGGGATCAAAGTGTACTTGGATAGCCCAATATCACAAAGCAACATATGATCTACAAGTGTGGAGCTTGTCAATTTGGCAAGGCACAAAGACAACCCTTCAATAAGCAAGGCTATTTAAATTAAGAACTATTGAAGCTTGTACACACAGATGTGTGGGTTCCAAGCAAAGAAACCTCCATTTCAGGTTCAAAATATTATGTATCTTTTATTCATGATTGTAGTAGGTGGACAATCGTATACTTCATGAAACATAAATACGAAGTTGTCAATTGTTTCAAAAGATATCTTGCACTTGTAGAGAATCAAACAGGTAAATGTATCAAGAGACTCAGATCAGATGGTGGTGGAGAATACGTTTTAAATGAATTTGATAATTTCCTTCTAGAAAAAGGCATGAAAAGAGAGGTAACACCGAGGTATACTCCTAAACTCAATGGAGTAGCAGAAAGAAGACCATAGTTGAAGCAACTAGATCTATGATAAATGAGAAGAACCATCTAAATGATGGTATGAATCCATATGAAGTATGGCATGAAAGACGACCAAGCCTAGAACATTGCAAGATCTTTTGATGTTTAGCCTATGCTCATATTCCTTCTCAAGTAAGAGGGAAATTGATCCCAACGCAGAGAAGTGTGTTTTTATTGGATATGATCAAAATCAAAAGGGCTACATATTGTACAATCCCGCTAACAAAGGTTTCCTAGTTAGAAGGGATGTAGTCTTTGATGAAAATAAATCTTGGTTTGATGATGAGAGCAAGGTGAAGCTACCATATGACTTGGAAGAGGAGTCCCCATCTCTTCCAGCAAAGGACCCAAAGCAACTTGAAGATAGTGATTCTAAAGATGACATGATAGAGTTGGAGAAATTGAAGCTATGGAAGAACAAAGGGAAAGCTATGATGGAAGAATCAAATCAAGGACTATGAAGCTCTCTATAACCAATTAGAAGGTCTATGAGAGAAAAGAAGAAGCCAGAAAGATATGGATTTGATACATCCTTAGTTACAAAGCACTCAATTTACACGGCCAAGGATCTCAACCATGAAGAATCTACATCCTATGAAGAAGATAAAAGAAAGAAGGAATGGAGAGAAGCAATAAATGAAGAAATGGAAGCTCTCATGGATAATGACATGTGGGAACTTGTTCCAAGCAAACCATCAATGAAGGTAATTGGATCAAGATAGATTTATTTATAAAGTTAAGAAGAACCCAGATGGTAGTATCAATAGGCATAAGGCAAGGTTGGTAGCTAAAGGGTTTGCTCAAACCCATGGGACAGAGACCTTCTCACCTATAGCTCAAATGCCTAAATGGTACTTGTTAGCATTGTTGCATCTAGGAATTGGAAGCCATATCAATTAGATGTAAAAAATGCATTTCTAAATGGATGGATTTCAGAATAAGTCTATATGGCACAACCACATGGTTATGAAGATGCACATCACCCCAATTCTGTGTGCAATTTAACGAAGGCTCTGTATGGATTGAATCAAGCTCCAAGAGCTTGGAATCACATGTTGGTAGCCTATTTGCAGGATCAAGGTTTCAAGGCTAGCAAAGGAGATACATCTTTATTCATAAAAAGGAATGGATCACGAGTTATATATCTCGTGTATATGTTGATGATATAATATTTAGAAGGAATGACATCAATGCAATCAAGGAGGTAAAGGCTCAAATTAAGGATGAATTCAAGATCAATGATCTTGGACCTCTCACATATTTCCATGGACTTGAACTCATTTATACAGATACTCGTATCTACATCACTCAAAGGAAGTATGTACTTGACATGCTTTCTAAATTGAAAATGGAAAACACTATGTGCAGGTACACCCATGGACACGAACCATAAGCTAAGTTCTTATGAAGGAGAATTCATTGAGGACATTACAAGCTATCAAAGCTTGGTAGGAAGCTTGAACTATGCAACTCTCACAAGGGTGGACATATGCTATAATGTTAGCATACTCAGTCAATTCATGCGTAAGCCAAGGAATCCACATATGGAAACAACCAAGAAAGTGCTCAAATACTTGAAGGCCACAATTAATGAAGGACTATTTTATCCTTATAGCTCAAAAATTGATCTCAAACTCTACTCAGATTTAGATTGGGTTGGATCTAAGGATGATATGAAGAGTACATCAAGCTATTTGTCTTTTGTAGGTTCAAAGTTAATATCATGGTCTTCAAAGAAGCAACCAGGTATTTCTTTATCATCGACTGAAGTTGAATACAGAGTCTTGGCCAATGCAACACAAGAAGCAATGTGGTTGAAGTGTTTATACTCAGGGTTGGAATTACATACCTCAACTCCTCACATCTTTGGTGATAATACTAGTTCACTTCACTTAGCAACTAATCCTATTTACCATGCTAGACCCAAGCAGATTGAATTCCACTATCATTATGTAAGAAAAAAGTTATCAAACAAGGACATTCATTTTTCCTATGTATCTACAAATCTTCAATGTGCACATATAATGACAGAACCATTGGATGGTATCAAGCTAAGCAGATTCAAAGACATGATTGGATTGATGGAAATCAAAGAGAACTGAAGAATCAAGCATGATAGGCTTGAGGGGGAGTTGTTGGTGCATTTTTGGAAGCCTAGTGCTTGATTAAAACCATTTATCTAATGATACTCTTTGTACTCTCAATGAGAGATGTCATAAAAACTATTTCTTGTAAAAGTAGAAAAGTGAAATCTCCAAAAGTAAAAGGGAGAAGAGAATCCTATGGCCTTGTTAGGTGAAAATTATGAAATAAAAGTCGGAGAAGTCTATTAGATTAGATTCTCCTATGCTGGAGGAGTATTTAGGTGGAATCCCACCAAGTTTGAATTCAAATCTCTCTATAAAAACACATGAAGAAAGTTGTGGATCAGAGCAGACTTTTATGCTACACTTAGAGGAGACTCTAGTCGTGATTTGGATCATCATTGAAGCACACATTGTGATCCTCCTTCCCATGCCTCATGCCAAAATACAAGTTGATTTCTTAGATCACCTTTGAAGTCTAGTTCAACGGATATCTCAGGTTTACATTGTTTTGCGGTCAACTTTGATCACTAATTTCTCTTTCTGTACTTACTCTTTTGAAGTGATTTGAATTGGTATAGGTAATGTAATAAGTCTATGTGATTTATATCAATTTTCATCACATTTGGATATTTATTCTAAGAGCTACATCAATTTGAAGTGACTTATGTATGTAGGAAGACTATTCTTGAAAAGTCGAGATGACACCCCAATGTTCCGAATTTGATTTCTCTTAGCATAGTCTATTAAAATCCATCAAATTTGTTGCTTTAGATTCAGAATTTATTGAATTGAATGTGTGCAAAGTTTTTGTGGTCAAGTTTTAGCAGGTTGTGAGCTCCTAGTGAAATTCTAGAGGGCTTTCCATCCCAAAATAGCAAGGTCTTGCTCATCTGTTTTGTGTGAAGCCATTTGTTCTGATGAACAAATTGTTGGAAACAATGTCATATTGTGCATATCCCAATTGGTCAAAATATATTCTAAGTTTCTAGCATGTATAGAACTCAAGGCTAGTCTTTATAACAGCGACGGAGTTGGCAACGTGGCTAGCTAAGAGTCCTCCCATCGTGACCACATGGGTTCAATTCCCCACTCCAGCAGTGCAAAATGCGAACATTCCTTTTAGACCATGCTTTTTGAACAATAGCACAAGCGAAGACGAACGGACGGAGATTTCTCGAACGATATTCCGAATGAGTTTTTCAAGAGCGATCGTTGAGCGTTTAACTTACGAAAGCTTTTAGGAGTGCTTTATTGTCAGCTTTTCAAGAGAACAAGAATACTATATAAGAATAAGCTTGGATAACTTCTATTCATCCTTCACCTAGGATCAACACAAGCTTTGGAGCTTGGACCTCAGTAGAGGTGGTGTTTCTTCTAGCACATGGGGCAGCCATGGTGCTAGCTTGGAGCATGTTGAGGAGCAGCTATGGAGTTCTTCTTGGTGATTCTTCTTGGAGAAGATGAAGGGTGTGCTCACACTCTAGCTCATGGAGAGGAGGTCATCTCTTGTTCATGGCAAGAAGACTTGATTATTAGCAGCTTGATGGTGAGGATCCCCCATCTACATGATGTATTTGAAGATCATCTTCTTGAGAAGATGTTAGGTTGAAGATTATCTTCTACAAGAAGATGCCTGGCTACTTCAAAGACATTGGATGGGACCATCTACATGGTGTATTTGAAGATTATCTTCTACAGGAAGATATTAGGTTGAAGATTGTCTTCTACACAGAAGATGTCGGGCTACTTCAAAGACATTAGATGGTGATTAACATAAGATTCACATCTTATGTTAAGTATTCAGGTACATATTCTCTTTATGCATACAGGTACTACTTGAAGTTTATGGAGGCTATGGCGTTCATATCAGAAGGAGTCCTATTCGGCATAGGTACGAGAGAATCAGTACTTATATGCTTTATGCATATTTTTATGAGGTGTTTGAGAAGGTGTGTTCACATGAGTTTGAGGATTTCCGGCAACAATCTTGTTAGCATTCCATGCTACTTTATAAGTATGTGATCTTTTCACACACGTATTTGACTTAGGGTCTTCCATAGCCTAAGTTAAGATGAGGGTTTGTTGACCATCAGTTTCACACTGATCCTTCCTCATTCAGTCACTCATATTCACTCTTCTATAACCTATTAGGTCACACATCTCATGTATATTCAGATTACTGCGCACACATCTGAATATGTTTGTTACATTGTACATTCACTCATGCATCTATTTCTCATCACATAGAGTGGCTGAGAATTTTACTCCCACATTGTACATTGAACATTGGTATATATGATACTATGAGTAAGCGATGGCTTATGTAACACCTTACACATGTCGTCTATTCTTTCTCTATCTTTGTCTCATCATTTGTATGATTAAGTTGTGATATGTTCATGTTTTGTCAATATGGAAGATTGCTGGAATTAATGTTGTACATGAGTGGAACTATGGAACCATGGACCTCTGACATGAGCCTAAGGGCCTACCTCACTTCCAACATTTGGTATCAGAGCACTAAGGTTTTGGTTTCAGAACTTTAGATCTTTTGCATCAATGCATTAAGGCTCATTCATAATCCCAGGTTCCTAGAATTCCAGATTTACAACATATGATTTGAAAGCATCTTCTAACATTTGACATTTGACATACACACTTAATCTAGATGAGTAGAGATTTGAGAATTAGACACTTCAGTTACATGTGTATTCATCAGTGTGGAGTATGAAGTTGATGATCTGTTAGCAGCCGAATATTTTTGGAAGAGTATGCAAATACTTTACAAAAGTATTGTTTGAAGAACCAGACTTGATGAAGAGAAGACTACTTCAAATTCAAGGAAGAACAATGGTTTAGAGAAGATGAAGGAATCAGATCAACATCAAATCACAGGTATCAGTTTCTACTATCAGATTATCATTTGCAGGTCATATCTTAGAAGAGCAGTTATAAAGAGATTTGAAGAAATTCAAGGATTGCTTTTATACGCTTTCATCATTTGAAAGTTAAAGCATTAGCTACATCAAAACAGGTATCTAGAGGTTTTTCTAGAGAGTTTTGAGAGATCTCTTTCATGGCAAGAAAGTTCATCTAAGAAGAGAAGTGCAGAGATGAGATGATTTTTGTTTTCAGCCAATTTTCTGTTGTAAGTTGGTTGTATATCAAGGTACAAATGTATCTAGAGAAGGTAACTCTAGAAGGGTAATTCGTCATTCAGACAAAAGATTGGTGAATTTAGTCATTTCAGACATTTGAAGCAGAATTTTGATTCAGAGATATGAGGAGATGATAAAACATGTTTCTATATTCACTTCCATTTGTATACCATGTTTGTTTTATCTTTTACTCTTAGCATTAGAGGAAGAGAAAAGTTCAATTGAAGAAGTCAAGAGTGTTTGCTACTTCAAGATGAAGAGAACAAAAAGGTATGGAAGAGAAGTTTGAAGATGTTGACATCATCAGGTGGAAGAAAGATGCAGAAAAAGAAAGTCCATCATTTCCAAAAGAAAAGTAAGGCTTCCTTTTCTCATATATTTTCCATATACTTTTCCTATTTTATCCTCTACACCCAAAGACAAGTCTACGAGAACATCTTGTTTAAAGAAGAAGCAGTTTCTTGTTTTGCATAACACTTGGTCATGATTTAGTAGATTTGACAAAGAATTGCATTGAGAGAAAGAAAAGCAGCAGATATAACTTTTGACTCATATGTGTATGAGTTATGTTGAAGCTTTTTAAGCGGGCAGCTTATATGTTCCCTCAAAGAATTCTTGGAGTGTCAATACTTGGTATATGACAAGTTGCAGAGAAGTATATTTCTTCTTTATCTAACTCTTAAGGTAAAAGATTTTTTTGTAGCAGATGTTGAAGACTTGGGTTGAGGTTTTATGTTTGGAAAAGGTTACCTCATATTCAATATCTTCAGAAAACTTCAGAAAATTCAGAATCTTGTTGATGTACCAGTCAGTTGAAGAATCTACTTTCTATGATTGTCTTGATTTTTTGGATACATGTTTGTATTCCAAAAGGTGTTCCATCATATCCTATCACTTGATTAAGAAGTGGAGTTAGCCAAAAGAAAATCAAGCAGGTACTATCACATTTCACCCAGGTAAAATATGAAAGTTATGAAGTATCAACTTGCAGCTTTTGGAGTTCTCAAGGTGAGAATTTTGTCCACTTATGTTTCAAGTAGGAATTGCAGATTCCTTGAAGGATTTGTTTGAAGAAAAGTTTTACAACTTTTTGAGAAGCATGGACACTTGGAGACATTCAGGAAGTAAATCAAACATTCAGTCATGAAGGTTTGATGATAGCAGATTCTACACAGGAGAGATCATTGATCTTGTATGATCTTGTATGATCTTGTATGATCTTGTATGATTTTGAGTATTTATGATTTAGTTGTCTATCCTTTGAAGATTCTTAATGTTGGAAGAAATAAAGTCAAAGATTCATATTCTATCAGATTTGTGTTGCAGAGAGATAGAAATACTTGTTATGTTACAAAAGGTTATGAATCCTAAAATGCTTTCAACAAGGTTTTGTTATGTTAGGATCAGCTAACCTTATTCTACAATTTGGAAAGCTGAAGACTTACAGTGAAAGCTATTAGCAACTGCAGTGCTAATAAAAAGGGTTCAGAGATTTTGTTTCACATACAGGTATTGATCACTGAACATCAGATTTATGAAGGAAGACATTCCAGATTTCATAAAGTCTGATATATTTGAGGAATATTGGATACTAGTGTTAAGTCATCCAGGGGGGGTGATTAAACATGAAGACTTATTTTCAGTCATATGTAAAAGAATGCAGAGTCATACCTACACGTATTCCTATATTTCCTTTGTTAGGTTCTCTTTATGTTCCAGCTTTGAAAGAAGAAGGAAGAAGAAGAATGTTCGGAGAAATTTCCCGTTAGGTGATCCTATTCAGGAGAAGGTTCCAAAGTTCTATTGAAGAGAAGCTTGATATTTCAGAAAGGTATATTTCAGAAGTGTGCACATATATGTTTATACCAAGTTCTGAAGGAAAGAGGTATGAAGGATTGAAAGGATGAAGACACGATGACATCATATATTTTTTTGACTCATATTTCAGTTGATTTCAGTTGATTTCAATTGAGTTGAGCTGATTTGACTTGAGTACAGTCAGAGATGAACCAGCAGTGTTCATAATACACTAAGTTGTGAGTTGACAGTCACAGGTTCCAAGATTTAGTTCTTGATTTTGTTTAGTGTATTTACATGACGCAGCAGAAGTACGTTGAGAAACCTTTTTTGGAAGGTAAATGCAAATATGTGGATCCTAGTGTATGTTTTCAGGTTTGTGAAAACAAGAGATAGCAAGTTTGGAGACAGTTCATGCTATATTTGTTGTCAAGCAGTGATTGCTTGATGAGTACACTATTGGATATCTAGTTTGCATATTTTCTCAAGTATTATGGTTCATATTCAACAAGTTCAGGTTTTTTGAAGGAAAGTCGAATTCAGTTTTGAAGAAGATTTTTGAAGAACAAGTTCTGAACTACGGGAGTACAAGCTTGAAGCTTGTGGTAATTTGCAGATTATAAAGTTTGCAGATTCAGTTCAGATTGTACCAATATGACATTGCAGGGGGGATTCTTGGAAACAATGTCATATTGTGCATATCCCAATTGGTCGAAATATATTCTAAGTTTTTAGCATGTATAGAACTCAAGGCTAGTCTTTATAACAGCGAACGGAGTTGGCGACGTGGCTAGCTAAGAGTCCTCCCATCGTGACCACGCGGGTTCAATTCCCCACTCCAGCAGCGCGAAACGCGAACATTCCTTTTAGACCATGCTTTTTGAACAATAGCACAAGCGAAGACGAATGGACGGAGATTTCTCAAACGATATTCCGATTGAGTTTTTCAAGAGCGATCGTTGAGCGTTTAACTTACGAAAGCTTTTAGGAGTGCTTTATTGTCAGCTTTTCAAGAGAACAAGAATACTATATAAGAATAAGCTTGGATCACTTCTATTCATCCTTCCCCTAGGATCAACACAAGCTTTGGAGCTTGGACCTCAGTAGAGGTGGTGTTTCTTCTAGCACATGGGGCAGCCATGGTGCTAACTTGAAGCATGTTGAGGAGCAGCTATGGAGTTCTTCTTGGTGATTCTTCTTGCAGAAGATGAAGGGTGTGCTCACACTCTAGCTCATGGAGAGGAGGTCATCTCTTGTTCATGGCAATAAGACTTGATTATTAGCAGCTTGATGGTGAGGATCGCCCATCTACATGATGTATTTGAAGATCATCTTCTACGAGAAGATGTTAGGTTGAAGATTATCTTCTACAAGAAGATGTCTGGCTACTTCAAAGACATTGGATGGGACCATCTACATGGTGTATTTGAAGATTATCTTCTACAGGAAGATATTAGGTTGAAGATTGTCTTCTACACAGAAGATGTCGGGCTACTTCAAAGACATTAGATGGTGATTAACATAAGATTCACATCTTATGTTAAGTATTCAGGTACATATTCTCTTTATGCATACAGGTACTACTTGAAGTTTATGGAGGTTGTGACGTTCATATTAGAAGGAGTCCTATTCGGCATAGGTACAAGAGAATCAGTACTTATATGCTTTATGCATATTTTTATGAGGTGTTTGAGAAGGTGTGTTCACATGAGTTTGAGGATTTCCGGCAACAATCTTGTTAGCATTCTATGCTACTTTGTAAGTATGTGATCTTTTCACAGACGTATTTGACTTAGGGTCTTCCATAGCCTAAGTTCAGATGAGGGTTTGTTGACCATCAGTTTCACACTGATCCTTCCTCATTCAGTCACTCATATTCACTCTTCTATAACCTATTAGGTCACACATCTCATGTATATTCAGATTACTGCCCACACATCTGAATATGTTTGTTACATTGTACATTCACTCATGCATCTATTTCTCATCACATAGAGTGGCTGAGAATTTTACTCCCACATTGTACATTGAACATTGGTATATATGATACTATGAGTAAGCGATGGCTTACGTAACACCTTACGCATGTCGTCTATTCTTTCTCTATCTTTGTCTCATCATTTGTATGATTAAGTTGTGATATGTTCATGTTTTGTCAATATGGAAGATTGCTGGAATTAATGTTGTACATGACTGGAACTATGGAACCATGGACCTGTGACATGAGCCTAAGGGCCTACCTCACTTCCAACACAAATTTGAGAATGATCTTCCAAAGCATTAAGGAGGTATTAATGATTTATTAGTAATCCCAAAGTGTCTCCTAAGCATCCATAAAGTAATCTTGGCAGGTGTAGAGAAGGTTTTGGCAACACCAAGCTCATCTTTGGATTGTATCTGCATCCCTTCTCACAAAAAATGTGAAGAGACAAAAACCATTAAATCCTAATCCTTCAAGAAATTCAGCTTATTGACATTGCCCTTTGAATTTCATCTTTTATCTTGCATAGAAAACGTGTACCCCTTGATTGATCAAGAGACTCCCAATCTAATGAAGAGATGCAAGCAGCAAGTAGCTATACAAAATTTCCATATGCATTCCTTCTTAAGGGAACCTGATAATCTACAAAATAGAAAAATAACTGAATGCTATTGAAAAATGTAACACATTCGTTTGCATAGTCCTCATGAGGAGCTTTGAATGTTCCTGTTAAACACTCAACATGTTGGCACTCTTGAACATTGGAACGAAAAACACTCGCAATATGAAAATAGATATCTTGTAAAACAAATACCCGCAATATGAAAACAACTGAAAATGATTAATCCTCTTAAACACTCAACATGTTGCCACTCTTGAACATTGGAACCGAAAATACCCACAATATGAAAACAACTCAAAATGATTAAAGAGCATGATGAAAACAACAGTATGATAGGAAATGTAAATGATTGTTTGGAACCAAATCCTTAGCATTGTACAGATTCTGAACTCTTGTAAACCAGCCATGTCCTCTTAATTTGAATATGAGAATATGACCTTTTGAATGGTTTTTGGTATCACCTGTTTGAGCTTGCTTCACTTTGTGGGCACCTCTACAACTAGGAAGCATAGTTACACAATCAATTATCTACACAGAAAGAGGTTTCCATAAGGAATATTCCTCTTTTCTGTTGTAAATAAACATGACATGAGGCTACACGATTGGAAGGATGACAACAAGTAGAAGCATTAGAACACTCATAGAAATAATAGAGAAAGCTCAAAGCAAGAAACCAAGACTCACAAACTTCAGAAGTATTTATAGATAAAATTTGATGTACACACGGAAAACTGAGACTCACAAACTTTTGATTTGATCTATCAAGTGTGTCCGAAAAATCATTAAATTTTATGAACTCAAAAATATTTCATATCTTTGAAAATCTTTTCTCTCTTGGAAATGTAAAGATTTGCATTGTATGGTGTGCAAAAATATCCATTTTTTTATAAAAACAATTCTACATGGAATACATGAAACTCCATCGCCTCAAGGACGCTTTTAGAGTGTATCTATTAAAAAAAGCCTTTCTTTGTAGGATTAAAAGAGATAGGAATGTTATATTCTTGTACACATGGAAAGCCCCTATTTGTCAATTTCTTTAATCTGTCATTAGCAAACGACCCCTTTTTTAGCCATTTTCCCCTAATAAATGTAGGATATTGGAACTCCAAAGAAGTAGCTCAAAATGGAAGCATAACATAGCATAGATTGCAAAGATGATAGAGCAAATGAAGAAAAATAAATATGAATAAGTGATATGGTCTGTAGAAAAAATGTCTTTATAATCACAATGATCAAATATCCGCTACACTCTCTCTACAAAAATGCTTTCCTTATCTCTTTATATAGAGTTTTGGAAATGAATATGTACCAATGATTTTCTTTAACAGAAATAGTGAAAGATAGTTAAAGCACTAATAGAATGGACTATAACTAAAAAGTTGTTTAGCAACTTTTTCACAAAAATAATGGATGTTAACTTAAGGCACTAAAAGAATGGTCAACTTTGAATGACCGTTTCTACGAAAGAATGATGACTAATATCTAAAGTGCTAAAAGAATGGTTTTGCATAAAAATGCTTTTCCTACAAAGGATGCGCAACAAGTTTTTCCTGGATTACTAAATAGATCTAAATTTACAAATGTAACCCTCGTTTTAGAGACGTCGAGATTTCAATTATCCAAGGCAACAAACTTAAAAGGAAATTGATCTTCTTTCTATCCCCGTTTAACTCTCTTTCTATCTCCGTTTAACTTTCTTGTACGCCTTTGTTTTATTATATAGTTTATATAGCTTCTGTTTGGAAAAAAAAAAAGAGATACTGTGCATGCATGTGTACGCCTCACAGCTCTTCACCGCCACTCCTATCAACCTCTTAATATCAGCTCTTCACGCCTCACAGCTCTTCACGGCTACTCCTACCAACCTCAGCGAGCAAGCTTAATGTGTGCGCAATCAACGTGTTTCCGATGCTTCCAGCTCGTAGTGGTCTTTCAGTGACTTGATACTTGCGAATTACCGTGTACTCTCTCCATCATTTCAGAAACTGTAAATTCTTCCTGCAAAATACACAGTCTCTACCAAGCAATTTCATCGTCTTATTTTTGTGTCAACTATGGTTTAGTGATGTGTCTTGTACTCCTAGGCTATTTTTGTGTCAACTATGGTTTAGTGATGTGTCTTATACTCCTAGGCAGATGCCTCACAGTTCCCCAAGATGACTGCCTCTACCTTACGAAATCGGTGTGTGTCTTTCCAATACCAATGTTGCGGACAGCTTTCCCATCAATCTCCAGAACATTCTATGCTTCGGTAAACGTCTAATATCTTAACTATTTACTTATTCCCTCAACAGTCCATTGGCGAAATCGTTTCGGTGGTGCAAGTAAAAAAGATAAACAAAGAACTACTTTCCTTCATGCCACATCTCCTGCAAACAGTTGTAATCACAAGAATAAGAACGCAATGGCGCGCAGCATTAAACAATCCATGTTTCCACATGCAATGCCTCTGTGGGCAAACAAGTAGCCATCGTTAAATGAGCAAGGGGAAGAGACAAAAGTTGGGTGGTCGAGTGTGACGTACGGGCTACTTGAGATCTATGGGTATCGGCTTTTCAAGGGCGGTTGATCGTCGTCGCTTCACATATTGAAGAAATGTCATGTCTCTAGAATGTGACTCCTATAGAGGAAATCAAATGATACTCATTTTTCTCATACGCAAGAAAAAATCCATGCATATGAAGGCTTCTGTGGACATTTAAAAGAACAAATGTTCGTGAATCGTCGTACTTTTCTTATCATCCTCGTTAGGTGTTATGATTTTAAATATTTATTATTATTATTATTATTATAATTATTATTATTATTATTTATTATTATATTAAAAGAAGTTGTTGTCGTACTTTTTCTTATCATCCTCGTTAGGTGTTATGATTTCAAATATCTATTATTATTATTATTATTATTATTATTATTATTATTATTATTATTATAATTATTATTATTATTGTTTAAGGAAAGAGAACACTCTCTCGATTTTAAACAAAATAAGGTAGAAGAGACTCACGAGCAGAAACAAAGCAAGTTAATAAACGTATTATCTCATCCTGATTGACTCTTCATTCTTAAGATTTCATGAATTTTTTTTTCCTTTCTCCCTTGACAAGAAAGAAGAATTCAGTTTTTATAAGGGGATATCGAAAAGCGAAAACTTTCTTAAGTGACAATAGTCTAAAGATATGGTACATTGTTTTCAACTTAGCATAAATTTGAGCTGCTCTAGCATAGCAACCATAATGTATTGCAGTTTAATAGTTCTGTAAGCTCACTTTACTAAAATTTTAGTTCATTTACATACGGATATGGGATATATTTAATACCTTCTTTTATTAGTTATATAGGAGCTCTTAGATTACCTTGACAAAATCAATCAACTTGCATACAATGAAATCTTTGATGACGGAAAATTGCGATATGAAACAATGGTAACAATGAAGACAACTTAAAGAGATCCATGAATGTCTTTATCATCCAGATACATATGCCAAGATACTTGTAACGCTAAAAGGCAAGATCCCTCTCCATATTTGGTGGTAGATTCCGATGAAAGAAAAAAGTCCCCTGGACAATCGCCCAACCCCGAAGGATAAAAAAGAAGTTAAGATCAACAAAACAAAGAAGAAAAACAAAACTTCGAAAGAATCATCCATCAAGAAATGGTCATATTCTCCTTCAATGTTAAAGGGTGCATCTAAGCGATTAGAGGGGTCACTCCTCTCAAATAGTTTAAAGAAAAATGGAGAAAGCTTGATTTTCGCAATCCTCAAGAGGTTAAACTCGATTATGAGGACCTCCTCGAAAGGTTAAAAGGAGCCTTCCATGAAACGTATTTGATATCTAGAGCCTATCCTCGGGGAAGTGATGTCGAATTGGTGGGACTCAAGAAATATTGTTCTTCGTTTCTCATAGGCCTATGCTTGGTCCTACACCACATATGCGTTAAGATGAAATATTCTTATTTTCGGCCAACTATTGACTGGGATATTAGAAAATAAGTAAGTGAATGTTTAATATGTCAGTAGGTGAAATCTGAGTTGAAAAGGGTGCGTGGAAGGTTGCAACCTTTGAATGCTCCAAACTATTAGTGGGAATTCTTTTCTATGGAATTCATCATTAAATTACTTATGAAGAAAAGTACACATGTCTTTATATTTATGGTACTTGATCGAATTACTAAGATGGATTATGAACAAACCTTAGACTGCCTTGAATGTTGCAAAATTTTTCGTAAAATAAATGTTTAGATTGCATTGAATACGTTAAAACGTAATCACTCGTAGAGACTAGGGAATCACATCAAGCTTCTAGAAAGCAACATTTAAACCAACTCCTACTCAAGCTCATATGAGTATACCTTTCCATCCACATAATAATGAAGAGACTAAGAGATATGAGTACACCTTTCCATCGACATAATGATGAAGAAACTAAGAGATTTAGGCACATACTTGAAGATTAGAATGAATATTTTCCCTTCATTGAGACGGCATAAAATAGTGATTGGCATGTGTCTAAGAAAATGAATTTGTTTGAGGCTATGTATGTTTGTAGTTGTTCGATTCCACCTTTATTTTCTGTTTTTTCAAATAGAGTAGAAGTATTAAAAAAACATGGATGTGGAACTTGCGAAAACTAAACAACACATAAAGTGACTTTGTTTGAGGCTACGAATGTTTGTAAATGTTTGATTGCACCTTTTTTGCTTTTTCAAATAGAGTAGAAGTATCTAGAAAGAGGGACGTGGAACTTGGGAAAATTAAACAACACATAAAGGAATCTTACAAAAGACAAAAGAAGTTCTATGATTTCAAAAAAAGGAACATTGGAATTTCAAACTCATGATATGGTATTTGTTAATCTTAATCCTCAATGATCTAACTTGTTTTCATGGAAGCATCGTACACTTTATCTATGAAAGGAAATTCCTTTTAAAGATTTGAAAAAGATTTGATGTTTTGCTTATTTTTTGGACCTAGCTCAACATGTAAATGCGCATCTTTAATTTCATGTTCGTTACTTAAAAGGTATGTACTTAATGTTAATCATATTTGCCAGAAAAACTATAAGCCCACAGATGAAGGCTTTGTCAACCTTAAAAAATTTTAGATAAGAGGGCAAGATTACTTTGGAATCGATCTATAGTAAAGGTTTTGGTAAAATGTACTACGTACGTACTTGAAGATTCTACATTTGTGAATTTAGATTATTTAATTGCCTCTTATCCGTCTTTGCAATTATGAGGATAGAGTAGGAGAAGAATTTTAATAAGCTTTTTGATAGTGAAATAACTCATTTTGAGCTATCGGTTATACATTGTGTAGATAAACTTTAGAATAGTGTTTACGTTATTTTATGCATCTATAAATACATCAGATGATACTTAACTTATTTTCTCTTTAAACACTATACACTCCTTTTCTAGTTCAAAATTGAATATGAAGGTAAAAGAACGAGGAAAAATGTTGTGTGAGATAAAGGTAGAGTATGCATAGCAAAATGAAGGTGTCTCTATAAAAATTTGGTGAGTCATGCTTTCAGTACCTCGTTTAAGACTATGAAAGTATTCTAGTATACAGAATGAATTGATGTTACTGTCTCTCTAGAATTTGTGATTTTTTTCCGTATGAAAATTGATATTTGGAGGTGGATTTGTACATAGAGCATCTAAAAAATCATTGTGCAGATTGAAGAGTGAACATTTTTTTCCTCTAACGAGTGCTTTGGAATTTTGCACCATTTTTGAGTTAGAGGGTCCAAAAGACTGATGATTCTTTTAACATTTAAAAAAAGTGGAATTTTCTATTATTATTAAAATATGTGATTTTTGGTATATATGTATTGTCATCCATGCTCTATTTGTAAATATTTATGTTTTTTTCTTTCCTTTCCTTCTACTTTTGTTAGGTGCACAAGAGAAAAAAATAAGACCACTAAATTTTATCGATCATGCACTTATTCATTGGGGATGATAAAATCTAACTTTAAAGATCGCTATATCATGCAAGAGGAGACAAAAAATAATAGTTTTCCCTTGTGATTATGATTGACAGTAACATTCTAAGTAAGAGTGTGAGTGTGAATGCGATTTAGAATACTCGCTGGTGTTTGAAAGGTAGAGGGTTTGCCAAGAAGCTATTTTTCAAAAGCTATTGTATCTTATTCATATCTATAATATGAGATTATCTCTCTCTACACTATCACATATTTTCGTTTATATTACATCAATTTTTCTCTTTTCTTGTGTAAGTTTTCTCTCTTTTACTTTTCTTTGGTGTTTGAGAGATTGTGATTGTGGAAGCATTACAATACACGATTGTGCATCGCTTAAGAGGAGCACCAAAGTGTGGATTCATTATCTCCGTATTGGAATGGTTAAAAAACATCGATGTGAACACACACTACAAGAAATAGGGGGGCATAGCGACGCCGCCGAACCGGAAAAAAAAAACGGGGGACCGTCCCTTATGCGACGCTAACGTCGCGTAAGCGACGATCGTGTTTTCGAAATTTTTATTTTTAGGCGGGGTACGTCACAGACTCAAGCTTGCGTTGCTTATGCGACACTAATCTTTGCATCGCAAATAGCGTCGCTTGCTAGCGACGGTATGGGCGACGTGGGCAAATGGGAGAGCGTCGCATATGCGTCGTCCTTTCGAGAGCGTCGCATAAGCGATGCTCTAGAATGTTTAAAAGAAAATTTGATTTCTCCCGGCACATTTGTGCCGAGATCTGGACGAGAGCAAGAGAACGAGAGAGAGAGAGAGAGAGAGAGAGAGAGAGAGAGAGAGAGAGAGAGAGAGAGAGAGAGAGAGAGAGAGAGAGAGAGAGAGAGAGAGAGAGAGAGAGAGAGAGAGAGAGAGAGAGAGAGAGAGAGAGAGAGCACGAGAGAGAGACACCAGGTATGCGCACACACACTTACACACACATACATATGCATACACACACACATATACACACATAGACACACACACACACATACACATATAAACACACATACACACACAAATACACACACATATACACACATACACACATAATGTTGCATACACACACATAAACATACATACACTCACACATATACATGCACACACACATATATACATACAGACACATATGCATACATAATGCACATGCAAACATACACATACATAATGCATACACATGCACACACATATACACACACACATACACACACATACACACATACACACACAAACACACACATACACACACATACACACACATACACACACACATACACACATACACACACATACACACACATACACACACACATACACACACATATATGCATACACACACATAGAGAGACCATATACATGCAGACACACATATATACATACACACACATATGCATACATAATGCACATGCACACATACACATACATCATGCATACACATGCACACACATATACACATACACATACACACATACACACGCATACACACATACAGACACATACACACACACATACACACACATACACACACATACACACACACATACACACATACACACACATACACACACATACACACACACATACACACATACACACACATATATGCATACACACACACATAGAGAGACATGCACACACATACACATAGATGCATACATATGCATATGCTTATGCATACATACATACATACTTACATGCATACACACACATATGCATACATAATGCACATGCATACATACACATACATAATGCATATGCATACATAATGCACATGCATACATACACATACATAATGCATATGCATACATAATGCATATGCATACATAATGCACATGCATACATACACATAAATAATGCATACACACACATATGCATACATAAAGCATACACACATATACACACACATATGCATACATACATGCATACACACACACACATAGACACATACACACCCATAGACACATACACACACATAAACAGATCCACACTCATAGACACAGACACATACATAGACGTGCACACACATACACACACATATACACACACACATACACACACACATACACACATAGACACATACAACCTTAATGATGCATTCACACACATACAGATGCATACACACATACAAATGCATACACACATACAAATGCATACACACATACAAATGCATACACACATACACACATAATGATGCATTCACACACATACACATGCATTCACACAGGGATACAGGTCTTAAATATGACATTTATCCCTGGTATAGAGTACACATATTTAGGCAGTGTAGTTGTGCATGACAATGAGATAATGCAGTGTCCTGTTTGCAATAAATGGTTAACAGATCGCCATACGTGTGTGTCTATGTGTCTATGTGTAAACCCACAACCTATCTACAGACACTCAACGAGTTTCTCATGGAAAGAGATATAAGCTTATCTATGTGTATGTGTGTGTATGTGTGTGTCTATGTGTAAACCCACAACCTATCTACTGACACTCAACAAGTTTCTCATGAAAAGAGATATAAGCTTATCTGTCTGCACATGATTTAATTCAAATAGAATTCTCTCCTGTGAATAATTCACATAATTCACTGCTAATGCTCCCTTGTATATGCTTCTCCTTTGTTGATGGACCCACATTGTAAACCCACAAACTGTCTATTAACACTCAACGAGTTTCCCATGAAAAGAGATATAAGCTTATCTGTCTGCACATGATTTAACTCAAATAGGTTTTTCTCCTGTGAATAATTCACAGAATTCGCTGCTAATGCTCCCTTGTATATGCTTCTCCTTTGTTGATGGGCCCACGTTGTAAACCCACAACCTTTCTACTGACACTCAACGATTTTCTAATTAAAAGAGATATAAGCTTATCTGTCCGCACATGAATTAACTCAAATAGGTTTTTCTCCTGTGAATAATTCACATAATTCGCTGAGAATGCTCCCTTGTATATGCTTCTCCTTTGTTGATGGGCCCACGTTGTAAACCCACAACCTGTCTACTGACACTCAACGAGTTTCTCATGAAATGAGATATAAGCTTATCTATCTACACATGAATTAACTGATCAGATAGGTTTTTCTCCTGTGAATAATTGACATAATTCACTGCTAATGCTCCATTGTATATTCTTCTCCTTTGTTGATGGACCCACGTTGTAGACCCACAACCTTTCTACTGACACTCAACGTGTTTCTCATGAAAAGAGATATAAGCTTATCTGTCTGCACATGATTTAACTCAAATAGGTTTTTCTCTTGTGAATAATTCACATAATTTGCTGCTAATGCTCCCTTGTATATGCTTCTCCTTTCTTGATGGACCCACGTTGTAAACCCACAACCTTTCTACTGACACTCAACGATTTTCTAATGAAAAGAGATATAAGCTTATCTGTCCGCACATGAATTAACTCAAATAGGTTTTTCTCCTGTGAATAATTCACATAATTCGCTGCTAATGCTCCCTTGTATATGCTTCTCCTTTGTTGATGGCCCCATGTTGTAAACCCACAACCTGTCTACTGACACTCAACGAGTTTCTAATGAAAAGAGATATAAGCTTATCTGTCCACACATGAATTAACTCAAATAGGTTTTTCTCCTGTGAATAAACATAATTTGCTGCTAATGCTCCCTTGTATATTCTTCTCCTTTGTTGATGGACCCACATTGTAAACCCACAACCTGTCTCATGACACTCAACGAGTTTCTCATGAAAAGAGATATAAGCTTATCTGTCTGCACATGATTTAACTCAAATAGGTTTTTCTCCTGTGAATAATTGACATAATTCGTTGCTAATGCTCCCTTGTATATTCTTCTCCTTTGTTGATGGACCCACGTTGTAAAGCCACAACCTGTCTACTGACACTCAACGAGCCTACATGAAAAGAGATATAAGCTTATCTGTCACACATGAATTAACTCAAATAGGATTTTCTCCTGTGAATAATTCACATAATTGGCTGCTAATGCTCCCTGCAGAAAAGCTAATGATCAAGCTATTGTTCATGCATATGGTTTAAAGGGAGAGACGTATATCTGTGATAGAAAGTAAGAGGTGGTATAAAGTATACCAAACAGAAGTTGTGTGACGCACTCATTGTAAGTCGCATGGTCACAGCCAAAAATCACAGCAGCAAGCTCCTCCGCTGGAAGGTTCAAGAACGGGAGCGGTGATGGAGGAGAATGGCTAGCCCAAGAGGAAGGAGAATGAAGGCCTTTGTATGTTTCGGTCTTACGTCCAGATCCCATGACAGAATCACTTTGCTGGCGATGAGACTTGTAAGAGTAATTTTAGAGTTTGTTGGAAAACGTTAATTACAAATTTATGTAATGAGATCATATGTTATGTGTGTATTAATTACAATAATACTTTCATAATAATATTTTTTATGAATGAAGGCATTCTGTGGATAGAATATTGACACCAATGGGTGAAGATATGAAAGATATTGACACCAGCATTCACGAGTTCACTATCAAGGATCTAGTTGAAAATGATGTGGATAGCAATATGTGGAGCATGCACAA
Source organism: Ceratopteris richardii (assembly GCA_020310875.1). NCBI lineage: Eukaryota > Viridiplantae > Streptophyta > Polypodiopsida > Polypodiales > Pteridaceae > Ceratopteris > Ceratopteris richardii. Next base: position 146,274,829 of record CM035410.1, read on the forward strand.
GAGCAAGGCTAAGTGGTTCAGGATCTTGGGTGTTCTTTCGGGTATGATCGCCGTTGGGAGGTGGTTTTCTGATATTTGCAGATGGAAGAACCCTATCACCACAGTTCTCGTCCATTTCCTCTTCCCTGCTAATGCTCCCTCGTATATGCTTTCTGTCAATGGTGCACACTGACATCTCACCCGTATGCGTCCCTGGTCGAACATTTTTTACATAGATGATATGAGAAGCTCGAAGGCTTGGACATGCAGAAAAGTTGATGATCAAGCTATTGTTCATGCATATGGTTTAAAGGGAGAGACGTATATCTGTGATAGAAAGTAAGAGGATAGATAAAGTATACCAAACAGAAGTTGTGTGACGCATTCATTGTAAGTCGCATGGTCACAGCCAAAAATCACAGCAGCAAGCTCCTCTGCCGGAAGGTTCAAGAACGGGAGCGGTGATGAAGGAGAATGGCTAGCCCAAGAGGAAGTAGAATGAAGGCCTTTGTATGTTTCGGTCTTACGTCCAGCTCCCATGACGGAAGCACTTTGCTGGCAATGATGCTTGTAAGAGTAATTTTAGAGTTTGTTGGAAAACGTAAATTACAAATTTATGTAATGAGATCATATGCTACGTGTGTATTAATTACAATAATACTTGCATAATAATATTTTTTATGAATGAAGGCATCCTGTGGGTAGAATATTTACACCAATGGATGAAGATATGAAAGATATTGACACCAGCATTCACGACTTCATTGTCAAGGATGTAGTTGACAATGATGTGGGTAGCAATCTGTGGAGCATGCGCAAGAGCAAGGCTAAGTGGTTCAGGATCTTGGGTGTTCTGTCGGGTATGATCGCCGTTGGGAGGTGGTTTTCTGATATTTGCAGATGGAAGAACCCTATCACCACAGTTCTTGAATATCAAACATCATATTCATACAAGCTAATGACACCCAATATGTTGTTTTTTTTTTCAATATTTTTAAAAATTCTCGTTGGAGTTCTCCAAATATCATGTCACCTATATCCATGTAAGCAACTACTCATGAATTATAAACCACTCTAGTAAATTGTGGATGATTGAAATCTTAACCAATAATATCGCAATAAATATACCGATGCAAAGTTGCATGTATGTAGTGTTATTTTCTCCTTTCATTGGTTCATGTTGTATTCTTAAGATGTAGATATATAGATGTTGGCAAACTTGAACTTCTATAACATTTCAAAAACAAGAGTCAACAATTAGGAGAACAAGAGAGAGATTCAACAAAGCGAGAGAGAGACAAAGAGAGAGAGAGAATTCAAAGCGAAAAAGATGTAGAAAGAGAGAAACAGAGACCTGCATATACTTGCTTTAGCTCGTAAGCGCAGTGCAACTGCGAACGTTGGAGAGCTCTTCGATCAGATGCGTGAAAATGCCGATCGAAGAGCCTCCAACATTTTAATTTTTTTCCGTCAACAGACCGTCGTGTAAGCGATGCTAGATGCGTCGCATAAACAATGTCCAAACAGCGTCGCTTATGCGACGTAAAAAGTGTCCCTTAAGTGATGCTTTTGGAACCCACGTATAAGCGACGCTACACGCGAGTGTCGCAGGTCCCGTCGCACTACAAGTCGCAAAACGCGTCGTTTACTTCATCGTTTAATCGATGGTCCGCACACGACGCTCATTACGATGCATGTTGCAATTTTATAGCGACGAATTTGTGTCGCCTTAACCATCGCTATACGCCCGTATTCCTTGTAGTGACAATAGTTACAAGTACAAATGAGATGACCATTTTAAAGTCACCAAAATTTTAGATAAACTTTGGTATAGATTATTTTAACTCTACCGTATGATTTAAGGAGTTTGAGGCGGGACTAGCATATATCACTATATATAAAAGGTCCCAAAAGGAGAAATAGAAAAGAATGAAAGCCTAAGGTAGCTCGAAAGATTTTTTGGGAATCATCTATCAAGGAAAAGGAGTTGAGCACTGTCACAGGCTGAAGACTTTACTATGGAGGAGAACATTTCTTTGTTTCGGGGAAGCAATCTGTACTCTCCAAACTTTGACATTGGGATTATATATCAATTTCTTTACAACTTTATATCAATTATATATCATTGAACTTATAGATCAATTTTTATGCGAAAGCATTACAACTTGCTTTCTCATCCTATCTTATCTGTAAAAACCAGTCCTATTGACTAACTATGTATAGATTGATCTAGTCCTTTTCGAGGGAGTTTTTAAGGATGAATTTCTGTCACACAAGTATGTGGGACATTCATTGATGCATAGATACAACAGAACTACTCTGAAGCCATAAAGTTTTGCTATCAAGAGTTACACTAAATGCATGCGTTTTTTGTGTGTGCACTATGAAAATGATAGAGAGAGAGAGAACTTGGGTTAAACCAAAAGAGAGTGAGAGAAACGTGTTTCTGAATTTCCCTTATTCCTTTCTATTTTCATCAACCAAAACAATATCATGGATTTACAGCATACTTTATGTTCTAGCTAGTTGAAAAATCTCTTGCAATTTATGTCGTTTATGTGTGAAGCAATATGTGCTACGAGATATGATATGAAATTTATGAGTTTTAGAGACGAAAAGATCTTTACTTTGTGTATGGGAATGCTTAACGTTAGATCTTACTCCTTCATTCTTGTTGTTAGTTCCATGCTAGATACTGCACTCTACATTTAACCATGGCCATACCTCATTATTACAATACCACTCCCATACAACCAGCCAACCTTACATAAAAAGAGTGAGAAATAAATTTTAAAAGAAACAGAAACGAAAATGAAAAAGAAAAATAAAAGGAGATGAGCTGAGATGAAGTGCATGCGTTACATGTGTGTCGATAAAAGGAAAAAGAAATAAGATAAAGAAGATCTACTCATTGACTATAGGTGAAATGGGGTCAAGAGGGGCTAATAGGTGATTTACTTTGAACTATATCACCTTAGTCAAAAGGGATTGGCATATGAATGATCATGTATTAGCTGTTACAATTGAAAATGTTTATCAAGTTGTAAGCTGTAAGATTTTGCGATTCTTTATAAAGATTTTGACTAAAATGTCATAGCTTGAACTAAAAATAATTTAAGTATCATACTCAATTTTAAGTTATTCACTTTTGTTCCACCTTAAATACAATGTATTTACTACACTAAATGCACATGTGTATGTATCTATTCCAACCGTGGGGTATAATTTAATACTTTTTTATGTTTGATATGTGTGTAGGTTGATGCATCCAAAGGATGTAGAGGTCTAGGGAGTAGATGTGGTCCTGATTTGGAGATCAATCCTAGAATCGTAAGATTGGCAAGTGAAAATTAAAGTTTCACAACCACTATCAAAGACACAAATAAACTAGTGACATCTATCTTTAATTTATCTTTCAATATATAATGAACTATGTTGTATTTGCCGTGCTATACTCATGTGATTTTCTTGATCCCATAAGTGTTTAAGACGTGCAAATGCGACTTACAAAGTCCGCCAATCATAGGTGTGTGTGTGTGTGTGCGCGCGCATATGTTTGCGAATGTTGCAATGTGCATGTTTATGTGAATATTAAATGTACATTATATTTGTATGTACATGTACGTGTAAGTGTGAATGCACATGTACATGTGTTTAATGCGAAAATACATATCAATTGTGAATGAGTAAGCATGTATTGTAAATGTGTGTGATGATGAATATATGTTCAAATGTGTACTCTTATGTGTGTGAGTACATGTTATTGTATGTGTCGATGTAAAGAATTTATATTGAATCATATAAATGTCATATCTATTAAGGCATGGGGAAAGGGAAATGGCTAAGAGAGCTTTTGTAGGGGTACATTAAGGAGAATTTGTAAAGGAAAGAAACATGAAGGGCTAGGTCGACTTGGAAGGTAACGAATAAGAGAGCAGCTTTGATTGTGGAGAACCCTCCTTATTTCGATAAGGAGCTCTACAACATGGATATGATTTATGACATCCCCAAGGCATATAGACGAAAGGGAGATATCTGGCTGCATGTTAGTGCTTGCTCAAACCCATTCATGGTTACATGAGATAGTAATTGCAACTACATCTAGTACACAAGATGCATTGTACATTTATTCCCAAGAAGGCGAAAGGACTATTAAAACCTTAATGGAACAAGTTTGGAAAAAAAATCATCATTAGAAGTACAACAATAAATCTAGGCGAAGAAAAAACCATCTTTTCATAGGTGCTTAAGGCAATTGACAAAGCTAGGTGAGGCTTTGGGAGCTATGAGCCATTGGAGACTTCAGGGTACATCTTCAAAGAACAATACTTTCAAGAAGTGTATTTCTTTTTCTCCGTTGATGACATGAGAATCGAGAGAGTGATATAAATCTTTTCTAAAGAAATGGAAGATAGGAAAAAGAGAGCTTGTCCGTATATTTCGGTAGTGATGTGTGTGAACACACTTAATACTGCCATGACACGTTTTTCACTCTTTAGGATTTTTTTCCCTTGTCTTGTATATACGCCTACAACCTTAACAAGTTGCTTATCTTTGTACATTCACTTGGTAATACGTTAAATATTGTGTGTTGTGCTCCAAGCTTTGTCTTCTTCCTTGTGATGTGTGCATGCTTTCGTAGATCTCAAACTCCAACAATGGGTATCACAATACATCACGGCCTCATGTAGGACATTGTTGAAACCCTTCTCGTCACACTCTTAGATCTGTACAAAAATTGGTGTCAAAATCCCGATCTGAGCTTGTGTGGACCTTATACGGCATACCACAATGGCTATTTAGGCAATTTCGTCCTTTCTGCCAAGCATATATAGAGGTTCTGGTTCGCAAGTACAAGGGCCTCAAAGTCTTCTACATGTTTAACAAAAGTTGACAGGGTAGTTTTGGTTAACTTTTTGAAATACAACCCTTTTCTTTGCATTAGGGTATTTTAGTGTGTATCCATGGCTGAAAGCAATGATGTATTTCATATGTTGGCTTTTGTGGATAAGTTGGTTGGTACTTATTACCCATAATGTGCATATATGATGCATCATGTATTGGCCACAAAATGAGTGTGGAATATGGTGGAGGGTGTTGACGGACGACCTACTACACCTGCAAATATAGTCATTGAAGATCTACTCACTAACTATAGGTGAAATGGGGTCAAGACGGGCTATTAGGTAATTTGCTTTGAACTATATCACCTTAGTCAATAGGGATTGGCATATGAATGATTATGTATTAGCTCTTAGAATTGAAAATGTTTATCAAGTTGTAAACTATAAGATTTTGCCATTCTTTATAAAGATTTTGACTAAAATGTCATAGCTTGAACTAAAAATAAATTAAGTTATTCACTTTACTTCCACCTTAAATACAATGTATTTACTACACTAAATGCACATGTGTCTGTATCTATTCCAACCATGGGGGATAATTTAATACTTTCTTATGTTTGATATGTGTGTAGGATGATGCATCCAAAGGATGTAGAGGTCTAGGGAGTACATGTGGTCCTGATTTCGAGATCAAGCCTAGAATCGTCAGATTGGCAAGTGAAAATTAAAGTTTCACAAACACTTTCAAAGACACAAATAAACAAGTGACATCTATCGTTTAATGTATCTTTCAATATATAATGAATTATTTTGTATTTGCCTTGCTTTACGCCTGTGATTTTCTTGATCCCAAAAGTGTTTAAAACGTGCAAATGCGACTTAATTTATCACTAAATATAAGATGTCCCAAAAGGAGAAATAGAAAAGAATGAAAGCCTAAGATAGCTCGAAAGATTTTTTGGGAATCATCTATCAAGGAAAAGGAGTTGAGCACTGTCACAGGGTGAAGACTTTACTATGGAGAAGAACATTTCTTAGTTTCGGGGAAGCAATCTGTACTCTCCAAACTTTGACATTGAAATTATATATCAATTTCTTTACAACTTTATATCAATTATATATCATTGAAATTATATATCAATTTTTATGCGAAAGCATTACAACCTGCTTGTTCATCCTACGTTATCTGTAAAAACCAATCCTATTGACGACTATGTATAGATTGATCTAGTGCTTTTCGTGGGAGTTTCTAAGGATGAATTTCTCTTACACAAGATTAGCTTGAAAAAAACGTATATTCGATTGAAGTATATGGGACAGTCACTGATGATTAGATACAACAGAACTACTTTGAAGCCAAAAATTGTTTCTATCAAAAGTTACACTAAATGCATGCGTTTTTCGTGTGTGCCATGAGAAAATGAATGAGAGAGAGAGAGAGAGAGAGAGAGAACTTGGGTAAAACCATGAGAGAGTGAGAGATTTCTGAATTTCCTTTATTCTTTTCTATTTTCATCAACCAAAAAAATGTCATGGAGTTATAGCATACGTTATGTTCTAGTTACTCGAAACATCTCTTGCAATTTATGTCGTTTATGTGTGAAGCAATATGTGCTACTAGCTATGATATGAGATTTGTGAAGTTTAGAGATGAAAAGATCTTTACTTTCTGTATGGGAATGCTTAACGTTAGATCTAATTCCTTCATTCTTGTTGTTAGTTCCATGTTGTTAGTTCCATGCTAGATACTGCACTCTACATTTTACCATGGCCATACCTCATCATTACTATACCACTCCCATACAACCAGCTAACCTTACATAAAAAGAATAAGAAATAACTTTTTAAAGAAAGAAATAAGAAAAAGTAAAAGAAAAATAAAAGGAGATGATCTGAAATGAGGTGCATGCGTTACATCTGGGTCGATAAAAGAAAAAAATAAAGAAGATCTACTCAGTGACTATAGGTGGTGGGGCCAAGAGGGGCTAGTTGGTGATTTAGTTTGAACTATATCACCTTAGTCAAAAGGGATTGGCATATGAATGATTATGTATTAGCTGTAAGAATTGAAAATGTTTATCAAGTCGTAAACTGTAAGGTTTTGGCATTCTTTATAAAGATTTTGACTAAAATGTGATAGCTTGAAGTAGAAATAAACTAAATATCATAATCAATTCTAAGTTATTCACTTTACTTCCATCTTAAATACAATGTATTTACTACACTAAATGCACATGTGTATGTATTTATTCCAAGCATGGGGGATAAATTAATACTTCTTTATGTTTGATATGTGTGTAGGTTGATGCATCCAAAGGATGTAGAGGTCTAGGGAGTAGATGTGGTCCTGATTTGGAGATCAAGCCTAGAATTGTAAGATTGGCAAGTCAAAATTAGAGTTTCACAAACACTATCGAAGGCACAAATAAATTAGTGAAAGCTATCCTTTAATGTATATTTCAATAAATAGTGTATTATGTTGTATTTGCCTTGCTTTACTCATGTGACCAATCATAAGTGTGTTTGTGTGTGCGCGCGCATATGTTTGCGAATGTTGCAATGTCCATGTTTATGTGAATATCAAGTGTACATTATATCTGTATGTATATGTACTTTGTAAGTGGGAATGTGTATGTACATGTGTTTAATGCGAAAATACATATCAATTGTGAATGAGTAAGCATGTATTGAAAATGTGTGTGATGACGAATATATGTTCAAATGTGTACTCCTATGTGTGTGAGCACATGTTATTGTATGTGTCTATGTAAAGAATTTATATTGAATCATATACATGTCATATCTATTACGGCATAGGGAAAAGGAATGACTAAGAGAGCTTTTGTAGAGGTACATTAAGGAGAATTTGTAAAGGAAAGAAACATGAAGGGCTGGGTGGACTTGGGAGGTAACGAATGAGAGAGCAGCGTTGTTGGTGGAGAACGGTGCTTATTTCAATAAGGAAGCAGCTCTACAACATGGATAGGAAGGAATGTTATGACATCCCCAAGGCATATAGAAGAAAGAAAGATATCCGGTTCCATGTCAGTGCTTGTTCAAACCCATTCATGGTTACATGAGATAGTAATTTTACCTACATCTAGGACACAAGATGCATTGTACATTTATTCCCAAGAAGGCGAAAAGACTATTAAAACCTTAATGGAACAAGTTTGAAAAAGAAAATCATAATTGGCAGTACAACAATAAATCTAGACGAAGAAAAAACCATCTTTTCAAAGGTGCTTAAGGCAATTGAGAAAGTTAGGTGAGGCGTTGGGAGGTATAAGCGATTGGGGACTTCAGGTTACATCTTCAAAGAAAGATAATTTCAAGAAGTGTATTTCTTTTTCTCCGTTGATGACATGAGAATCGAGAGAGTGATATAAATATTTTCTAAAGAAATGGAAGATTAGGAAAAATAGAGCTTGCCGATATATTTCAGTAGTGATGTGTGTGAACACACTTAGGACTACCATGGCACATTTCTCCCTCTTTAGGAGTTTCTTTCCCTTGGCTTGTATATACGCCTATAACCCTAACAAGTTATTTATCTTTGTACATTCACTTGATAATACATTCAGTATTGTGTGTTGTGCTCTAAGCTTTAGCTTCTTTCTTGTGTTGTCCATATCCTTTCGCATATCTCAAACTCCAACAATGGGTGTCACAATAGATTGCAGCTTCATCTAGGACATTGTTGACACCCTTTTCGTCGCAGTCATAGAATTGCACAAAAATTGGTATCAAAATCCCAATCTGAGCTTGTTTCCACCTCAGAAGGCACTATCACAATGTCTATTTAGAAAGTTTTGTCCTTTTTTAGCCAAACGTATTTAGAGGTTCTAGTTCGCAAGTACAAGGGCCCCAAAGTCTTCTACAAGTTTAGCAAAACTTGATAGGGTAGTTTTGTTCAACTTTTTGAGATACAATGTCTTTTTTTATTAGGGTATTTTATTGAGTATCCATGGCTGAAAGAAATGATGTATTTCATATGTTGGTTGTTATGGATAACTTGAATGGTATTTATTACGCATAATGGGCATATATGATGCATCATGTATTGGCCACAAAATGAGTGTGAAACATTGTGGAGGTGTTGAAGGACAACCTACTACACCTACAAATATAGTTATTGAAGGTGATGCAAATGGCATTGAAGATGATGATCTTCAAGTTCCTATTTGTGCTATGGTTTGTGCTACACCTACTATAGAGCAACTTCATTGCGATGGCAGAGATGCTCAGGAACATGCATTGATAAATGTATCTCTCAAACATGCCATTATCTCGTACATTCAATTTTGAAAAATACCTAAGGATGCTTACACTTACCACTTTATACTAGGCAAGAAATGAGGCTTGTGTTGCTAACATCCAAAACAATTGGAGAGTGAGCACATGAATGAAGGAGATTCCATGCATAGTTTCTGAAAACGATCAAAGTTTTAACTCTACTCTTAGATTGATGATGAAAGGTAGACCAAATGCCTTAACATTTGAAGATTTAGTGTCTATTTTGTTGCAAGAAGATGAGTATAGGCACAGGTCCATTATGCATGTTGCAAATCAGGCTTTCCTAACTAGTGAAAAGGGCAAAGGTAAATGAATCTCATGTACTAGTAAGCAAAAATCTGATGATTTTGCATAGTCAAAAAGGAAGAGAAAGAAGAGAAGAAAAAAAAGAAAAAATTGTTTTGCAAATATTATAAAGGAAATGATCATGTTATAAAGAGTTGTTCAAAATTTGCTACAAAATAGGCAAAGAAATCCCCCCCTTTTAGGCATCATCATGTGCTCCTTTTGATCAACAACAATGTTATACCCATGTGGGCCCCGCATACGGGTGTGGAGAGGGTGATTTACCTTCTGTGTAATGCCATCTAAGCTGTGTAAAAGCTCCCCCCACTCGGTGGGATTCGGGGGATCCCATGGGCACTAGACCCCTTCTCTTGTACTTTTCCTTTATCTAATTCAAGTCCAGGAGAGTAGGCTAAGGCCGAACTTCCTTTATTTAAAAAAAAAATAGGCAAAGAAAAAGGAGGCTTGAATGGTTTTTGCAAAGGTTTCTACACTTAGAATAGATTCTGGTTATCTTGTACATAGCAAAAAATAAGCATTTACTACCATTTGCAATTATGAATTATCTTCTCATGAGCACTGTATGTCTATAGCAGATGCAGATAATTGGTACATTTATAGTGGGGCAACAAACATATTACCTTGCAGTGGAGTTTCTTCACTTCACTTGAGCTTGCCCCTAGAGGGAATACTATCACATGTGCCAACAACTCCTCTTATCCTTTCATGGAGTTTGGCAAGAACATTCTGACTACTTCTCCTCGTAATTCTTTTACATTGTCGGATGCTTTATTTGTGCTCAGTATCAATAAAATTTTGTTATCAATTTCAATATTATCTAAGATCAATTGGGTTCTAAAATTTGTGGATGATAGATGTACAATTCATGATCATTCTATTGATATATTTTGGTAGTGATGTGTGTGAATACATTAGGACTGTCGGGGAGGTACATTCCAGTGGTAATACATTCACTATTGTGTGTTCTGCTCCAAGCTTCTACTTCTTCCTTGGGATATTTGAATGCTTCTATAGACCTCAAACTCCAACAATTGGTATCAGAGAAGCTTGTCGAATCATCTAAGGCATCGACGACGCCCTCCCATTCACAGTTGCACAACCGTAGAAAATGTTTTGTGCATACTTAGGTGCCGAAATCGTGATCTGAGCTCGTTTCATCTTTCAAAGGCACTATCATAGCGCTCATGCAAGAAATTTCATCCTTTTGAGCCAAAGATATATACAAGTTTTGGCTCGCTAGTATAAGCACCTAGAATTCTGCTATAGGTTTCATTCTTTTCAACTTTTTTAGATACAGTCATTTTTCTCCATCAAGGTATTTTAGTCAATGGCCATGGCTAAAAGCAGTGATGTATTGAGGATGGCTCCCATTTGAACGATGGGGTTTTGATTTTATAGGACCAATTAGTCCAAGTGGTCAACCTGGGGGTAAGAAGTATATCTTGATAGCCACATTTTATGCAACTAAATGGATTGAGGCTAAAGCTACTTTGGATTCCACAGCTTTAACAATGGCTAAGTTTTTGTATAAACGTATTTTCTCAAGATTTGGGTGCCCGCAAGAAATCACTAGTGATTGGGGCACACATTTTGGAAATCAACTGCTCCAATTTATATTTGACAGATACAAGGTTTTCCATAAAAAGTCTTGTGCTTACTATCTGAGGGCGAATGGCCAAGCAGAAAGCTCCAATAAGATTTTGATCAGATTGCTATGCAAATTATCTTTTGATCATCAAAGCTTTTGGCCACAAGCATTGATCGGTGCAATTTGGGCTTTCAGAACTACAAAGAGGGGAACCACTGGCGAGAGTCCATTTTGCTTAGTATATGGAAAAGAGGCATTAGCACTATTCAAATTTATTATCAAAAGAGAACTCGGATCCACAACCATTGGAATTGAACATCCCATTAGGAGATTGGTGGCATTAGAAGAATATAGAGAAGGAACAATGCAAAAACCTCAAGTAACACAAGAAGGGCGCAAAAGATTACACGATAGATATACAAGAAGGATCCTTAGTTTTGGTGCATCAAGTTCCAGCAGTTTCAACCAAATTGGCACCCAAATGGATAGGACCATATAGAGTGATAAAGGTATTATCACATGGAGCAGTACATCTGGAGGATTTGCAGGGTAAGAGGATACCCTTGGTCAACATCTCCAGGGTGAAGAATTACTTGAATTAAGTCAAGATGGTAGAACTTCATTCACTGTACATATCATGTTTCATTCAGCATTCACAGTTTATTTTGGTCTATTCAATAAGTGAATGAAGGAAAAGTTGCACTCGGATGGTACAAAGACTTGATGTGGGGGTCTGTAGTTTCGCGCAATTATCTCTCTCTCTCTCTCTCCCTCTCTCTCATCTCTCTCTCTCTCTCTCTCTCTCTCTCTCTCTCTCTCTCTCTCTCTCTCTCTCTCTCTCTCTCTCTCTCCCCTCTCTCTCTCTCTCTCTCTCTCCCTGCAGCAACTCTCTCTCTCTCTCTCTCTCTCTCTCTCTCTCTCTCTCTCTCTCTCTCTCTCTCTCTCTCTCTCTCTCTCTCTCTCTCTCTCTCTCTCTCTCTCTCTCTCTCTCTCTGCCCCTGCATCCCCCGCATCCCCTGCCATCCCCGCCTATACCCCCGCTATTCCGACTGCCCCGACGCCCGCTGCTCCCTCCTCTTCCCACCCACCATCCCCATAGCCACCGCAGCTCCCTCTCTTCCCCTCCACCATTCCCTCCTGCTCCCGCACTCCCACCCCCCGACACGCTCATGTGCAACCTTCCCCCCACCATCCCCTCCTACTATCGCGCACGAACCCCGCAGCCCTCCCCTAGGCTCCCTTTTCCCCCACCCCATGCCTCCCTCACTCCCTCAGCCACAACCTCCCGCAACCCCCCCCATGCTCTCTTCTCATCGGATGCCTCCTGCAACCCCCCATGCCTCCATCTTCCCCCCACGTGCAGCCTCCCGCAACCTCCCATCCCTCCCTCCGTCGCCTCCCGCCAACTCGTAGCATGATGCACTAATAAATTCAACACGTTTGAGGCAATAAAAAGTCTCTGATGCCCTTAAATATTATGGGCTACGTGCTACACTAATGAATTCAACGAGTTTACCACCTTAGCCGATAAGCCTGGGTGACCTTTTTGAAATTTCATCATGATGGGGATAGATCAATGCAATTATTGATCTTCAACAAGGAATTCCTAAACCCTCCCATCACTCCACCCACACCTCCCACACCACCCACAACCACCACTCCACCCACACCACCCACAACCTCCCACCACTCCACCCACACCCCCCACAACCTCCCACCACTCCACCCACACCCCCCACAACCTCCCACCACTCCACCCACACCTCCCACACCACCCACAACCTCCCACACCCCCTACATACTCTCAACACTCCACCCACACCTCCCACAGCCCCCACAATCTCCCACCACTCCATCCACACCTCCCACACCCCCATCAACCTCCCACCACTCCACCCACACCTCCCACACCCCCCGCAACCTCCCACCACTCCACCCCCACCTCTCGCACCAACCACAACCTCTCACCACTCCACCCACACCTCCCACACCCCCCACAACCTCCCACCACTCCATCCACACCTCCCACACCCCCCGCAACCTCCCACCACTCCACTCACACCTCTTGCACTACCCACCATCTCCCACCACTCAATATGTAAGGGTCAAAAGCTACTACAAGCATTATGTGAATTATGTGAAGGACGTGCTTCTAAGGGTCAATTCAATATCACGGGTGGCACATAATGAGGATCTCAGCTTACATTCGAAAATGACAGTAAAAGTGTAAGTGGTAAAAGTGTAAGAGTATAAATGAGTGTTGTCGTGACGACTTCCTATTTTTGAGAATCCAATTCAAAATTGGTGGAATATTTGATCTAGCCCTCCAATTTTGGGCAATCAATTGGCACATGATCAGTGGACGTGAGGAATCGGCAAGGCCCTCTTGGCCTATTGGTGCCTATAAAAGCAATGGACTTGTACTCATTGGGGAAATATAGAGACACATATAGAGCTTATTCCCGGCATCTCTTTTGGTCCTCTCTTTGCACTCTGTGGCTATAAGCCTACTGTAGGAAGTCACTCTCTGGTGAGGATACAGAGCGTGGTCTTTCGAGTGGAGGGCTAATAGCATTGTAGTGTAAAGAAGTGGATTGGTTTTGTCATTCAGTTTTAGTGAGTGGTATTTGCGTGCCCTTCCATTACAGCAAGTCTTCATACCTTCGTACTGAGTAGTGCAAGTCTTAATCTACTTGTATTCAGTGATAGTCTTCATCTAGTTGTGTTCATTTTATTGGACGAATCTCTTGTATTGATTCGGTTTTGTTCTGGATTGACATGTTAGCACATAGCATCAGCTTTTGTAGCATTTCCTTTGCCTATATTGTAATCATCTGTTCAAACTAAGGAGTGCTTTGATTTTCCACTATTGTCATTTGTCATAAATCTTTTCCCTGAGTATTTACGATTATGTGCAATTATTGTTATTTGCCTGCTCACAGAAGTGTTAAACGGTATATTTCCCTAAGGAGAACCTCCCTTGAGTAGGCGAAGTACTGGAGTGCAGGGTGCATGCTTCTGCTAAAAGTAGATACCCTTGTACCTCCTCTACAATATTGTACACCAACATTCCAGAGATGATGAGATAGGTGAAAAGAAAGTATGCTTTATTCATAAAAAGGGTTAATACTACTCAAGGTATCGATTTAGTTCGCATATCTGTATGATATTACAATTTCTAGTATAGGAAGATGTTTTTAGCAAAAATGTACGATTTGTCCGTCGGCTAACATCTTCACATTGAGGATTTCTAAATCATTAAAACAAGGGCGTAATGAGTCTAGAATTGTTAAAGGAAAACATGTGTGATTGCTACGCTTCCTTCAAGGCATAGAGTATCAGTCTTCATTAACCTTGTGCAACATCATTTGTATCCCAAATTCATTGCAAATTCATAGAAAACCCATTGTCTCACGATGCATAATACACCTCCATAAGTTCTTCTCTTCTATCTTTCTTTTCTTTTTTATCAACAAGAAGCTTGACCACTACCTACTCTCCCAAACTTTAACTAATAGAAAGAAATATTATACCGATAGGATCTTGTGTATCCCACAACGTAGGGGCACATATAATTCACTAAAGAACATTATGGAGAAGTTTGATAACTGTGTGCTATCTCTCTTTGCCTCCTCTATCACAATGGTGATTGGTACACCTCATCCATCATCCAATACTGCCCCACCATGTTAATTCCTATTTGGTACTGATCCTTTCCTCTTTTAGAGTTTTAGATCTATGGAAGCATGCACAAAACACAAGAAAGAAGAAGAAGATTGGCACACAACAAACAATACTGAATTTTTTACCAAGTGAATGTACCAAGATAAGTCACTCATAAGGTTTATAGGTGTATATACAGGTTGTCAAATAAAACATCCTAAAGAGGGAAAAGAGTGCCCCCCGGGTCATAAGTGTGTTCACACACATGAATACTCAAATATATCAACAAATCCCCCCTAGGAGTGCTGTGTTGAACAAGGACATGGCACTCATGTATAAGGAAGTTTCAACGTATCTGGAATCAATCAAGAAAAGGATGTAAGCCCAAAGCTTTGTGGAAAGCTTCAAATATCTCCCGAAGAAGAGCCTTTGTGAAAAGGTCTACAACATTCTCTTTTGTGGGCACATATTCCAAATTGATCTCTCCAACATAGAAGCTCTCTCTAACATAATGATAGTGCACCTCAATGTGATTAGAGCGAGCTAGGAACACAAGGTTCCTCCCAACTGCCAATGCACTTTGGTTGTCAGTGAAGATAGTGTTGGCAGAAGACTAACTACTACCCAAAACAACCAAAAGGCATCTGAGCCACACACACTCACTAGTCACTATGAAAGATGCCCTATACTCAACCTCACAACTATAAGTGGCCATTATAGATTGCATCTTGCTCAACCAAAATATGCATGAGCTACCAAGCATGAAGCAAAAACCACTAGTGGACACATGAGTGTCAGAGCAACTGGCCCATTCAGAGTCAGAAAAATTATGTAAATCTAGCGCTAGTGATCCCCCTCGATCAATCCATGTACTCAGGCATGAATCAAGTAGCGAAGATGCACTTAACCACCTATCAATTCTTGACAATTGACAATGCATAAACCTTCTCATTTCTGACACAACAAATGAAATAATTCGTCAACTTATGCATAAGCATATCAAACATGCAACAACATGTTGATAGAGAACAAAATCAAATGCATCTCGAGCATAATGAAGACTCAATCGTAAACTTGTTTCCATAGGAGTGCCAATAGGTTTGTGGTCTTCAGCCTCAGAATGCTGCAAGAAAGTATCAATATGTTTTGTTTGACACAAAACTATTCCATATCAACTTGCATAGAATAATGCTCAAATAATGATGCGAATGTCCCAAATTTGACATCTCAAATGAGGCATGTTAATCAGCCTTAAAATTAGCAATAAACTTCTCATTAGGACCAATAAATAGCATGTCATCCATATAGACAACAATGATTAAAAGCACATCATTTCTATACTTAACATATATGGTGATCTCAATTGGATTGTTTTGAAAACCATGTTCAATCAAGTAGG
Source organism: Ceratopteris richardii (assembly GCA_020310875.1). NCBI lineage: Eukaryota > Viridiplantae > Streptophyta > Polypodiopsida > Polypodiales > Pteridaceae > Ceratopteris > Ceratopteris richardii. The sequence goes on from CM035410.1 coordinate 146,290,904, forward strand.
CATGTATCTTTTCATGCCAAGCATGTGGTGCTTGCTTCAAACCATTAAAAGCCTTTTTTTCAACCTACACAATTTCTTTTCATGCTCTTTCTGCACAAAAACAGAGGGCTTATAAACATACACTTCTTGATGTAAGCCAGAATTCAGAAATGTAGTTTTAATATCTAACTAATGCACATTCCAACCATGATGGGCTATAAGTCCACAAATGCTACAAACAATAGTCATTTGACATGTGGGTGAAAAGGTCACCTCAGAATCAATGTTGCTTTCCTGAGCATAACCTTTTGCAACAAGCCTAGCTTTGTACCTATGAATTGTTCCATCAAGTTTCAATGTCAACTTGTATAGCCATTTATTGCCAATGCTTTTTGCAAGGAGGGAAATAACAAAAAGAATAGGTACAATTCTTCATAATAGGATTATATTGTGATTGCATAGCAGCCATCCAATTTTCTGAATTTTGTGCTGCATCAAAAGAAAGAGGCTCATTCACATCATAGATACTAGAGGCAGCCATAGCATAGCAATGTGATTCAAAACAAGCACTATGAGATCCTGAACGAGTATAACATGACAAAGGTGCATTTAATTTTCTATCGTACAAAGTTTGCACCACGAATCTACACATAGTTTTTGCCTCCCCTATATCATCCGTCTCATCAACAAGTGCATCATGTAAATCTGCATAAAAAATGGAATGATCTGCATCATCATGTGGAACCTATGCACATCTCGAGAGCTAACTAATGTCTTATTAGTACATGAAAATGGCTGAATTCCATCTTCCACAAAGAAAACATCACAACTAACCAAAATGTGTTTAGTATCTGAATGATAGAAATGATAGCCTTTGCTTTTAGAACTCTTCCAACAAAATACATTTCAATGCTTTATCATCCAATTTCCTACGTTGTTATTCAGGCACTAATGCATATGTCAAACAACCAAAGAGAAACACATGAGCAACATATAGCTTGCAATCATGAAAAGCCACATATGGAGTGATACACTACAATGCCTTGGTTGGACATTTGTTAAGTACATATGCTGCACACATAACAACCTCAAGCTAGAAGCTATGTGGTAAAGCTTGACTTTTTTGACCATAGAACTTGCCATCTTTGTGAGTGGCATGTTCTTCCTTTCAATAGATCCATTCTCTTGAAGTGTAGAGAGAACTATACACTAATGTTTTATCCCACATTCAACGAGAATCACGTGAAAATTAGAAGACATGTATCCCCCCTCCCCTTGATCAAAATGGAGGGTGCCCATTTTACATTCTAACATATTTTTTAGCAAAAACAAGAAACTTTTCGGAGCACATAAACACTTTGGACTTTTCTTTTAGTGGATACACCCATGCATGCCTAGAAAAAGCATCAATGAAAGTCATGAAGTAAAGGTAGTTCACAAAAGAAGGTGTCTACATAGGTCCACAGGCATCACTATGAACAAACTATAATTTTTTAGTAGCTTGAATATAACCATCTTTTGGGAAGGTGGGGGGGGGTGTTGTATTTTGCCCAAAATATAGCCTTCATAAAAATATTTACAAGAGCAAGTTTTGGGCATAGAGGACATCATTTTTTATTTCTAAAGGCATAACAAACTAGAAAAATGTAGATGACCAAAGCATGCATGCCAAAATTTTGTATCTCACATAGTTTGAGAATCTTCAACTTGACATGCTAAATATCTCACAAATTTTGCATAATTTTTGAGTTTATAGAGCCCACAACATAAAATTCTAGGACCAATAATGACGTTACCATTTGAATGTGTTGGAGTTCGAGGTGTGTGGAAGCAGACAAGCAACACAAGGAAGAAGAAGAAGCTTGGATCACAACACACAATACTGAATGTATTACCAATAGAATGTACAAAGATAAGAAACCAGTTAGGGCTATAGGCATATATACAAGCTAGGGGCCAAAAACCTCCTAACGAGTGAAAAATGTGCCCTCGTAGTCCTAGTGTGTTCACACACATCCCTACCTAAATATATCAACAAATCCCCCCTAGGAGTGATGCACTCAACAAGGATCTAGAAATCATGTATAAGGAAGTGCCAAGCTATGTGGAATCAATCCACAAAAGAAAGTAAGCCCAAAGCTTTGAAAAATGCTTCAAACATCTCCCTAGGGAGAGCCTTCGTGAAAAGGTATGCAATCTTCTCCTGCATGGGCACATATTTCAAGATCATCTCTCAAGTAGAGAACCTTCTCTTGACATAATGATAGTGCACCTCAATGTGCTTAGTGCGCGCATGGAACACAGGGTTCTTCACAACTACCAATGCACTCTCATTGTCTTGGAGGATGATGGTGGCAGAAGACTAACCAACACCTAAATCAGCCATGAGGCGTCTAAGTAACACACACTTAAGAGTTTCTATGAAAGTTGCCCTATATTTAGCCTCAGAGCTGGAAGTGGCCATAGTAGTATGTTTCTTCCTCAACCAAGATATGCATGAGCTACCAAGCATGAACCAAAAACCACTAGTGGACACATGAGTGTCATATCAACCAGTCAAGTTAGAGTCCAAAAAAGCATGTAAATTTGGTGGTAGTGATCCCCCCTTGGATAAAACAACCAAAGTAGCCAAGTACTACTCAAGTAGTAAAAGATGTGCTTAACCCCCTGCCAATTTTTGATACCTAGGCAATGCATAAATCTACTCATCTGTGAGACAACAAACATAATACGTGTCTGAGTAATGCATAAGTAAATTAAGCATCCAATACCCTGCTGATAGAGAACAACATCAAATGCATCTCTAGCATCATGAAGTCTCATTCCTAAGCCTCTCTCCATAGGAGTGGAAATACATTTACAATCTTCAAGGCCAAATTATTGCAATAATGTGTCAATATATATTTCTTTTGAGAAAAAGCTATTCCTCCATCAAGTGGCATGAATTGAATGCGTAAATAATGGTGCAAATGCCCCAAATCAGACATCTCAAATGAGGCATGCAAATAAGCCTTAACATCAGCAATATGCTTCTCACGAGGACTAGTGCGTAGCATGTCATCAACAATGAAGCACATCATTTGCACGCTTAACATATAAGGTGCTCTCAGTTGGAATGTTCTCAAAACCATGTGCAATCAGATAAGCATGAATCTTTTCATACCAAGCACATGGTGCTTGCTTTAAACCATAAAATGCCTTCTTTAACTTGCACAATTGGTTTTCATGCCTTTTATGCACAAAGCCATGGGGCTAAAAAGCATACACTTCTTCATGCAAGTCACCATTATAGAAATGGAATTTTAATGTCCAACTGATGTACATTCCAACCGTGATGATTGCAAGTGCATAGATGTTGTGAATAGTATCCATTTGGCAAGTAGGAGCAAAGGTCTCATCAAAATTAATGCCTCTTTCCTAAGCGTTACCCTTTGCAACAAGCCTAGCCTTATACCTGTCAACTATTCAATCAGGCTTATGCTTAATCTCGTATACCCACTTAGTGCCAATGTCCTTCTTGCTAGGAGGCAAGTCACATAAAGACCATTTACCATTTTTCATTATAATGTCATATTCAGATTGCATAGCAAGAATCCAATTTTCTAAATGTTATGCTTCATCAAACGAGACAGGCTCATTCTCATCTCAGAGACTAGACGCAGCCATAGCATAGGAATATGATGCAAGAGAGGCATCATGAGAGCCTAAATGAGTATGGTAGGAAAGAGTTGCATGTAATTTGTTATGACACAAAGTTTGCACCAGCCAATTTGGCATAGTTTTTGCCTCCTTAATATCAGAGCTCTCATCAAGTGCATCATTTAGATTTGCATCAGAAATGGAATGATTTGCATCATCACATGAAAGTTGTAAAGGCTAACAAGTTACCTCATTAGGACCAGGATTAGACTATCCACTTGTAAAAAGAGACAACAAAGTGTCATACATGTCTTTGGAGCTAGCTGATGTCTCCTTAGTACATGAAAGGAATGGTTGAATAGCATCTTCCACAAAAACAACATCATGGCTAACCAAAATGTGTTTAGTTTGTGGATGATATAGACAATTGCCTTTGCTTTCAAAAATGCACCCAACAAAAAAATTTCATTATGAGGCCACCATAGTCCTTTGTGGATGATTCTATGAGCCAATTCTTCCCCCTTTAGATGCCCTTCACTATGTGCAGCCTCTAGCAAAAGATTTACCTCCTCTAGATAAACACACTTTCTCAAGATACCATCCTGACAATATCTATATAAATTTCCACTTATAAGTGAGCACGCTTTGGTTTTAAAGAGCAATCTTCTCTTCTCTATAGATTTTAAGTGTTGAGGGAGTTTTCCAGTAGTGAGAAAATGGAGAATTCCATCATATCAATCAGTCTGAGTTGCTACTAAGAAGTGATTACTATCCACCAATTCATCATTAATACTTGTTGCCTTCTCACTCATTGCGGTCCTGGATACTTGATCTGCCATGTAGTGCTCTCTTCCTGGCTTAATATGAATATCAAAGTTGAATTCTTGAAACAAGAGTAACCATCTCCAAACCCTTCCAGCTACTCTAGGCTTGTTTATCAAGTACTTCAAGGGCTGATGGTCAGATATGACTATAAAATGTATACCGAGAAGGTAATGCCAAAACTTCTGAAGAGAAAATACAATAGCCAATCCTTCCCTTTCAGTCATACTCTAGTTCCTTTCTACCTTGGTGAGGAGTTTGCTGGCATAGGAGATAGCTCTATCAACCTTGTGTGATGAACGTTGAGCTAGAAGCGCACCAATAGCATGAGGACTGGCATTTGTATGCACATGAAACTCCAATGACCAGTTAGGAACACTTAAAAGTGGAGCAATACATAACCTTAATTTTAGTTCACGAAACGCTTTCTCAGCTTTAGCACTCCATGAGAAAGGGACCTTTTTACAGGTAAACCTTGATAAGGGCTTAGCTATTTCTAAATACATTCGTATAAATCTTCTATGGTATCCTGCATGGCCCAAAAAGCTTTGTACTTCCTTTGGGCTTTGTAGAATAGGCATGGAAAGAATAGCAGTAACCTTTGGAAGATCCACCGTTATCCCTTCAACGGATACTATGTGACCAAGAAGAGTGCCCTTAGTGACCAAAAAGTGACATTTAGCAGGATTTAACTTCAAGCCTGTTCTCAGACATTGCTCAAAGATTTCCTTTAGATTTTCCAAATGGTTATGGAAATCTTGAACTGCTGCTCTTCTATCTGTGCCCGAAAACACTAAAAAGTCATCCTTGAAAATGCGCAAAAATGTTGTTAACCACTTGCCCAATATCAAATGCATCGTCCTATTAAATGAAGCTGGTGCATTTTTCAATTCAAAAGCCATGCGGGTATAGACATAAGTGCCCCATGGAGTGACAAAGGCTATCTTGTCCCTATCATCAGGATGGATCTCTATCTGATTGTAGCCACTAAAACCATCCAGAAAGCTATACAAAGTGTGTTCGGCTACTTGCTCAAGTACGCGCTCTATGAAGGGCGGAGGAAATCCATCTTGAACAGTTACCTTATTCAAGGCATGAAAATCAACGCAGACTCTTATTTTTCCACTATTTTCCTTGGGTACAGTAACCATAGAAGAAAGCCACATGGAATGTTCTACTCGAACAATTATACCTGCTTCTTCTAGTTTTGTAATTTCCAACTTTACTGTCTTTGCGTACTTTGGAATGAGTTGATACGGTCTACTTCTTACAGGCGCGGCTCCTTCAACTAAGGGTATTCGGTGTAATCCAAGTTCCTCTCGTATTCCTATTAAATCTTTGTAGAACCATGCGAAGACATTTTTATAAGCAAAAAGTAATGAAGTTACCTTCTATAGTAAAGGGGGATAATGCCATAGCCAAGAGGCCAAGTGGATTACTTGAGGGTTTTCTTCATCACCTAGATTTACTTCTTGAACAAGTGTTTTTGGACTAGTCTTGTTTGAGAAATCATCTCCACTGTATGCAGGAGTGGACTTTAGCTTATATTCTGCAATATGTTCTCTCGTCCATCCTTGAGGTATATCCAAAAAGGGGAGATCTTCTCTGCATTCAGGCTCATAACTTTCCTTTCCTGATACTTCTATACTTTTTGCCCCTTCAAAGTTTGTATTCTCTTGCAAACTCTCATTCTCCAACTCCTTGTGAACTTCATGGCCTTTTCCTGCGACTTCTTCATCTACAACTTCTTCCTCTATTTCATTGCTTTCCACCGTGCAACACTCTGCACTTTCCATCATCCAATTCAATAATTAATCTTATTCTTGGGGTAGAGAGGGCATTACCTCAGTGTCCACAGTATACCCAGTAGTTTTCCGTGAGTCCAATCCTTCTTCCAAATGTAGTTGCAGTTGGCTATTGGTGCTTGTTGAAATCCACAGTTTGTTTTCCCCCAATCTTGCAAAGCTTTTGCTTGCCTTAGCCAAGGCTGCCCGAGGAGTAATGGGTAAGACGTCTCCTGTGGAAGTGCAATAACAACAAAATCTAGAACAAAGTGACAACCCTATACTATCATCAGTACCTTTTCAATAATGCCCAGTGGCGCAACCCTATGTTGATCTGCTAGTGTAACAGTGAACGGTGCCATCTTGATGGGGTCCAAAATCAGTTTCTTCATTGTGAAATTTGGCACCAAATTGGTGCCAAAGCCTCCATCTATGATCACACTTATGAGAGCTTCATCCTTTATAAAAATAGATAACTTTGAGCTTTGGTAGTGTGCCAGGGGTGTAGGGAGAAACTCAACCATGAAGCCATCTATGCTAGGTGGTTGGCTCAAGTGAGCAGAGTGTATAATCTTTAATAAGTCACTTTGTATTTTTGAATCCATCTTTATGAGTTCGTACAGACTAACCTTATGATGAATACCTTTCAAGATCTGCTCAATGTTTACCACATGTGTGTCTTCTTGCAGACTTGTGGGTTGGTCCTTTAGTGAACTAGCCATCCTTTCATAAGCTCCTTCAATATTTGCTTGGTCTTTCCACTCAACCTTCTTTTCCTCCTCTTTATCCTGGATTCCTTGTTCCTCTCTACGGGTTGCTACCACTTGTCTGGCTCTTGTCATCATGGGCATTGAAGAAGATGAAACAGCTTAAGATTGAGTGGTCATATCTTCTACTTGTGGGGAGACTGTGATCATATGAATTGGAGTGGGGTGGCTTCTTGGGAAATCTTTGGTATAGTGATCCTTGGCCTTTGGACAATGCTGACAAGGAAGTGCATCTTCTGGAAGGGAACACCTATTTTGCATATGGCCATACTCACCACAACGATAACACATCAATGGCCTATTATATCTAAGCTTCATTGCACGATTCTCCTCTCTATTAGGTGCATTTGAAGTACTAGCATAATATGAATCCAGAGCTTGAGGGTTACCTCGTTGTTGTGTACCCTTGAGGTAGTAACAGTCTCTAGCTTCATGGCCCTCCTTCCCACAAAATTGACAGCTTACCATGTTAGGACAATTAGCATTGGAATGTCCATTGTTGTTACATATTGTACACCAAATCTGCCTTCTTATCTCCTGAGTGGTTCGCAAATCTTCTAATTCGCAGCGAAGTTGGGCTACTTCATCATCAGTACGATGTAGTGGTGGCAAGACCTTCTCTTCTTGGCAATTTGTTTGCATTCTCAATGCCTCCATTTATTTCCTCAGTTGCCCAATAGGGTCTAGTTTTGTAGCACAATTTGGTTGTGTATCCCCTTCAAAATGTTGCCTAGCTTCTTCAATGTGTGATGCTGCTGCAACAAAATCATTGAGGGTTACATCCAATCTAAAAGACTCACGAAGCTTCTGCTGAGATGACCTGGGCAGAGCTTTTTCTATCCATTTTTTAACTAAGAAATCACCTCGAGCATGTGGCAGACGTGCAACTAGTGCTTTTGTCCTAGTGTGAAGTTCATGAAAGGATTCACCTAATCTTAGCCTTAGGTTCTCTAGCTGATCTAGAGCTCTTTCCGAGGAGCCACTTGGTCGAAATGTCTAGGAGAACGCCGTCTTCAAAGCCTCCAAGGTAGCAAAATGGCCATCTGCATATTGTCTGCGCCATTTGTTAGCAAGGCTTTCCAATGTGGATGGGAAGAGCACCAACATTGCATCCTCTCTATTCTGCAGACCTCATCCACACAGCATAGGGAGATGAATCTCCTCACATGATCATCAGCATCCTCATAAGCTTGTCCCTTAAAGGTGGGGAACTTGATATTGAGTCTAGAGAGTAAGTGAGAGAGATCCTCCATTGCCACTGGTGTTTCCTCTGACATATCTGAGGAGAAGTCCAATGTTCTCCTATGCTTTTCCTTTGACAGTGGTGTTGCACCCAAATCAATAGATAAATTCAAAGAGGGTAGAGGGGAGCTAGGTTCACTATTCGAAGGTAAATATGATTTTTTAAGGTTCCTTTGTACACAAAGAGGCTCCTTATCTGCTTGTGTATGTATCATGTACCTACTTGCAAGATGCAATAGGTCAAAAGTAATGGAAAATGACTATTTACTATGCTCAGGGCCTCTCACAGAAATGCAAGTGTCCCACCGTGTGTGCCAAACTGTAGAGGAGGTACTCAGGTATCTACTTTTAGTAGGAGCATGCACCATGCACTCCAGTACTTTGCCTGCTCAAGGGAGGTTCTCCTTAGGGAAATATACCCTTTAACACTTCTGTGAGTAGGCACATAACAATAATTGCATAGAATTGTAAATACTCAGGGAAAAGATAAATGACAAATGACAATAGTGGAAGACCAAGCCACTCCTTAGTTCAAACAGATGATTACAATGTAGGCAAAGGAAATGCTACAAAAGCTGATGCTCTATGCTTACATGTCAATCCAGAACAAAACCGAATCAATACAAGAGATTCGTCCAATAAAATGAACACAACTAGATGAAGACTAGCACTGAACACAACTAGATGAAGACTTGCACTACTCAATACGAAGGTATGAAGACTTGCTCTAATGGAAGGGCACGGATATACCACGGACTCAAACTGAATGACAAAACCAAGCCACTTCTTTACACTACAGTGCTATAAGCCCTCCACTAGGAAGCCCACGCTCTGTATCCTCACCACAGAGTGACTTCCTACAGTAGACTTGTAGCCACAGAGCGCAAAGAGAGGACCAAAAGAGATGCCGGAAATAAGCTCTATATGTGTCTGTATATATCCCCAATGAGTACAAGTCCATTGCTTTTATAGGATCCAATAGGCCAAGAGGGCCTTGCCGATTCCTCACCTCCACTAATCATGCGTCGATTGATTGCCCAAAATTGGAAGGGTAGATCAAATATTCCACCAGTTTTGAATTGGATCCTCAAAAATAGAAAGTCATCACGACAACAGTCATTTATCCTCTTACACTTTTACCACTTACACTTTTACTGTCATTTTTGAATGTAAGCTGAGATCCTCATTATGTGCCGCCCGTGATATTGGAATGACCCTCAGAAGCACGCCCTTCACATAATTCACATAATTCTTGTATTAGCTTTTGACCCTTACAAATTGAGTGGTGGGAGATGGTGGGTAGTGCGAGAGGTGTGAGTGGAGTTGTGGGAGGTTGCGGGGGGTGTGGCAGGTGTGGGTGGAGTGGTGGGAGGTTGTGGGGGGTGTGGGTGGAGTGGTGAGAGGTTGTGGGTGGTGCGGGAGGTGCAGGTGGAGTGGTGGGAGGTTGTGGGGGAGTGGGACGTGTGGGTGGAGTGGTGGGAGGTTGCGGGGGGTGTGGGTGGAGTGGTGGGAGGGTGTGGGTGGTGTGGGAGGTGTGGGTGGAGTGGTGGGAGATTGTGGGGGGTGTGGGTGGAGTGGTGGGAGGTTGTGGCTGGTGTGGGAGGCGTGGCTGGAGTGCTGGGAGGTTGTGGGTGGTGTGGGAGGTGTGGGTGGAGTGGTGGGAGGGTTTATGGATTCCTCGTTGATGATCAATAATTGCAATGATCTATCCCCATCACAATGAAATTTCAAAAAGGTCACCCGGGTCTATCGGCCAAGGTGGTTAGCTCGTTCAATTCATCAGTGAAGCGCACATGCCGCCCATAACATCTGAGGGCATCACAAACTTGTTATTGTCTCAAACTCGTTGAATTTATTAGTGTATCATGCTATGAGTTGGCGGGAGGCGGCGGAGGGAGGGATGGGAGGTTGCGGGAGGCTGCAGGTGGGGGGAAGACGGAGGCGTGGAGGGTTGCGGGAGGCAGTTGGTGAGGGGAGAGCGTGGGGGGGGGGGGGGGGGGGGGGGGTTGCGGGAGGCTGTGGGTGAGGGAGTGATGGAGGCGCGTGGTGGGGTGGGCTGCAGGAGGTTGTGGGTGGGGGAAAAGCGAGCATGGGGGAGGGTTGCGGGAGTAGGAGGGGATCGCAGGGGGAAGGCTATGCATGAGCGTGTGGGGGAGTGGCAGTGCGGGAGCAGGAGGGGATCGCGGGGGGGGGGAGGGGGAGAGAGGGAGCTGCAGTGGCTGCAAGGATGGTGAGTGGGAAGAGGAGGGAGCAACGGGCGGGTAGGGGCAGCGGGGATAGCGGGGGCATAGGCGGGGATGGCGGGGGATGCCGGGGATGAGAGAGAGAGAGAGAGAGAGAGAGAGAGAGAGAGAGAGAGAGAGAGAGAGAGAGAGAGAGAGAGAGAGAGAGAGAGAGAGAGAGAGAGAGAGAGAGAGAGAGAGAGAGCCGCTATGGAGAGAGAGAGAGAGAGAGAGAGAGAGAGAGAGAGAGAGAGAGAGCCGCTATGGAGAGAGAGAGAGAGAGAGAGAGAGAGAGAGAGAGAGAGAGAGAGAGAGAGAGAGAGAGAGAGAGAGAGAGAGAGAGAGAGAGAGAGAGAGAGAGAGAGAGCCGTTGCGGAGAGAGAGAGAGAGAGAGAGAGAGAGAGAGAGAGAGAGAGAGAGAGAGAGAGAGAGAGAGAGAGAGAGAGAGAACTGCGCGGAAGTACAAATACTGTCATAAACTATCTGTATCGTTTTGTTATGTGAAGCGTATTAAAGGTGCAGAATCCTCAGTAATAAATTTATTCTAGGTAATTCCGTATGGGTTATTCAATATCAAGTATTTTGCACCTACAAGTTATGAAATTCATAGTTGTGCTGAGTAAACAAGTGTCATCTGAAGAAGTCGAGTTAGAAGGAAAATTAAAAGAATGTAGTAATAACTTCCAGTCCCTCCACCCATGAACCCAAATTGAATTTGGTTAACAAGGGATTGTGCAGAGATTTATCTAACTAACGATAGGAATATTGAAAGTATACATGATTACGTTACATGCTTTTGACCATCAATAATTTCTGAAGATGTCCCAAGGTAAACACTAGTAAAACCCTACTAGGGACTTGTTAAAGAAGACCCTGTTCAAAGTAGTTTGTTGATGCCGAAGTTTCATTATGGAAACACGTATCTGAATTATAATAAAGCCACTAGACTAGTGCATTCACAATATTTTTGGTTCATAGACTTTATCTCATGTTGGAGACGAGACTATTAGCACCCTAATTCTTTATGCAAAAACTCCACTTTGCGATACAAGTAAACTTTGTAAACGTTCTCATGCATAAGCCAACACGAGACAACCATAATAGCATTGGATCCCATCATACCACCATTGAAGAGAATCATAACATTATTGGAACCTACCATAATTGGGCACGGTGTTTCAATTTCTACACTATTGGGAGATTTTGTGGGAGCAGAATTCTTCATGATCATTGTGTGAAACGCAAAGGTGTATGTCATCCAATGTATTTGTTTGAGTTCAAGAAATTTCAGAACCTCTATTTTGATCTCCATTATAAGTTATCAATCATATAAAACTTCATACCCTCCTACCTTATTATCATTTACTAAAGTTACTAATTTATATTCGTGATTATCCCTTCCTCTCTAATATTCTTGTTGATTCAATAAAAGTTCATGAAATATCTTCTTAGCTTGGCCTTAGTTCTTCTACTTCAATGGCTTCTAACAATGGTTTAGTTTCTTTAAAATTGATTCACATGGGGATGACCTAAACAAAGTTCAGAAGATTCCCATGGGGATGACCTAAACAAAGTTAAATGCTAGAGGGCTGAGAGACCCCTCAAGAGTGACCATCATCCGTCAATGGCTGCCCGACATTAGCCTAAACCCAGAATCTATCTGTATTCAAGAGACTAAAATTGATGGAGCAGACCTTCAGAAACATCTGGGACATGTCTCACCGACTCATGTTTGGATTTCAACGTCACACCCATGGGGTCCAGTGGGATGGTAATCAGTATTAATCAATTCTGGTTCAAAAAGCTTGCGGGCTCCATTGAAGACGAGAGCCATTCATGGATTGTCATTTCCTTTGGTGCCCCCGTTTGGTTTACTTTAGTTTCTATGTATGCCCCTAATGGGGAGATCGAGAGAGTGAAGACCTGGGCCTCCTTGGACTCGTTCCCCCACAACGTGCTAATTTGTGGTGACTTCAATATGGTGGGGGATAGTGCGGACAGATGGAATGGAAAGGTTCGAGTCATCGATGCTCGGGAGAAAGAAACATGGGACAACACCAAACTTCACTTGGATTTGGTCGAATTTAAAGATTCGAATGGATTTTCGTGGTCGAATCTTCAAGTGGGAGAGGACTTGAGGAAAGCTAGACTAGATAGCTGCTATATTGCTCAAAACTTGATCCATCAGTGGTGCGGCCCTTCTCTATCACAACACAATGACCTTGCCATCTTTGATCACTACCCGATCATTATCGCTTTCTAACCTTTCACCAAATTTTGTAAGGCCCCTTGGTTCCATGCCTACACGAACTCCTTCTCCCTCCCCTCCATCCATCAAGAAATCGTTGAAGTGTGGAAGGAGGTGTTCACCTCTCGCTCATCCCTAGCCAAGTGCTAGAGATGTGTGGTTGAAAAGTCATGGCTAATCATGATTAGAACCACGAATATGATCGAGAGTGTTCAATGGGCACGTAGAGAAGCTCTTCATCATAGACTCGGGGGACTTGAGGAGGAAGTGAACAAAGGAAAAGCTCAATCCCAAAAAGCTCTATGAAAAATCAGAGCGCTATTGAGATACGAGGAAGAAATACAAAGGAAAAATTTGCAAATTTTCTTTAAGGAGTGGTGGGCTGGCAAAGCCGACAAACCCACCAAAGAGATTAAAAGGAAACAAAACAGAGAATCGATTCCCCTATTCAGGATCATTGAAGGGCACTTTACCTGACTCCTGGGGATCTTGACCCCCCTCTCCCCCCATAGACAAGATTGCATGGGTGCCTTATCTAGGGCTTCCTCTTATAGGATCCCACAAAACCTTTGATCCTTGGTTGATGCCCCTATCTTAGAAGCAGAATTCTTTGAATTCATTGATGCCCTCCCTTGTGGTAAAAGCCTAGGGGCAAATGGGCTCACTAAGGATCTTAGATGTAGTCGTTTAAAGATCTCGGATGTAGTCAGAAATTTATGAGGATGATCTTGACCCTTCTAGGAAATGTGTCGACTCAAACTAATGTTAATGGCCAACTTTCAAAGGTGATCAAGCTTAGAAGATCGATTAGATAAGGGTGCCTTTTGGCTCCCTTCTCTTTGCCATTGCCACACAAGGGCTTAGCCAGCTGGTGGAACAACAGGTGGAAGCTGGTAATATCAAAGGACTTTGATTGCCTCATGACCACGGCCATATCACCATGACACTTTTTGCCGATGATATGAGCACGTTTGTCCACAATGATAGTACCATCCTAGAGCTGTTTTGGAGGTGCCTCGGTACTCTCTATGAAGCCTCTAGATCCAAATTTAACCACTCGCTTTCAGGGCTATTGGTGGGATCGTGCCCGACCTTCTCATTGATCATGGTTGTCAAAACATTCTACAGGACCAAATTTTCCAACTTCTTGGGATTCCTTTGGGGTTTGGTATCTCGATGGAGGAGTGGTGAATTGGGTGCTAGCCAAACTCGAAAACAAGCTAAACTATTGGAGAGGTATGCAAATCAATCTCGCTAGTCACCTTAGGGTTATGAACACATTCCTCATATCTTCGACCATTTACTTCCTCTGTTGTTGGAGACAAAAGAGCAAGAGCTATCCAAACTAGTAAGTATTTGTAGAAACTTCGTTTGGACGGGTCACCACAATAGGAGGCGAGTGCCTAAAATCAAGTGGTCCATCTGCACAAGCCAAAAAGATAGTGGGGGCCTTCAAATTGTAGAAATCAAATGCATAGCTAACAAACTTGCGGCAAAATGGATGATTAATGCATGGTGCAACGGGTAGGCCTCATGGTCCAAGCTGATCTTTAGAAACAAAAACGCGTTGTCTTTTGTGGGATTCCCAAAATGGAAGAATATTGACATTCTGACCCTTTTGTTTTGCTTGATCCTAGACCTCTCGAAAGGCTCGAATCTTGTGTGCTCCCTTTCGAAGAGTTGGAATAAAGTCAAAAGCTTCATAAGAATAAGTGAAGACTAGAAGTGGGCAGCCGGTATCTAACAAAATTATTCTATCTTGTTTTCGATCCATGGCATCCAGATGGTCGCATCTTGGAACATTCACAATGCCAAGAGGCTATTGAAAAAAGGCTCCAAAAAATGGAAACATCTTTGGAAACAAGGCACCAACCAGTGGATCAATTTTTAGGATATTGATCCTAACATTAACATTTCCTATGAAGAATAGAATACTTTGCAAAGCACATGTCTCACGTATGACTGCTCTAAAGTTCGCCTTCTCATGGGGCACGACATGCCGAGCTCACTTGGTCTCAGATGGCACAATGGTAATTGCCTATCAAAAAATCCCAAACATCAAAGAAACCACTGACTATCAAGTTAACCTCAACAAGAACTGGTGCCTGTCATGGACGCGCCTTTGGTGGGACATGAAGTTCATGGCTATAGAGACAAATTAAGATGCGGAAAGGATGACTTCAAGAGGAAATGAAGAACTATAACGGGAGAGAGCTCAAAGATAAAGAATAAATATAAATGAATATGAGTTAAATTGTTGAATAACCCACATGCTTTAAGAATCCAATACATGCAAGGAATGGAAAGAGGCTATGTAGAAGGAAGTCAAGGCTTTGTAAGAAAATCACACTTGAACATGAGTGCAAAGGAATAAGGATATGAAGATCATTGGAAACAAGTGGGTATATAAGATAAAGACGCATTTACCTAGTAACATTGCTAGGTATAAATCTAAGCTTGTAGCTAGATGTGTTTCTCAGATATATGGATTGGAGTGTGAAGAATCCTTCAGCCTTGAGCCTTGGGGATAAGATGACTAGCATCAGAACAATTATAGCAATTGTAGCTATCAAACATTGGAAAATGTAAGAACTTGATATGAAGAATGCTATTCTGCATTGAGAGATAGCAGAGTTAGTTTGCATGGACGACCACGATGTTTTGAGGGCAAAATCAAGGAGGAAGATGTTTTCATGTTAATGATGGAATTATATGGCCACAAACAAACTCCAAGGGGAAAGAATCAAAGACTTGTAAACTACTTAGTCAATTTTGGATACAACGAAAGCAAAGAAAAACCATCATTATTCTATAAAAGAGATCATGAGCATCTATCTAATCACATGTGTATGCACATGACTTGATTATTAGAGCTGATCATGAATAAGGCATCAAAAACATCAAATAAAGACTTGGGAATTAGTTCAAGATCTCAAAACTTGGAGATCTAAGATATTTCTTAGCTATTGAAGTTACAAAAGGATAATGCTATGTACCTTGTGCAGAGAATGTACATCATTCATGCATTGAAGAAGTATGGACTAACAAGATTTGACCATTGAGAAACCTAATAGAAGTTAATGTTAAATCAACTACAATGGATGGTAGTTAAGTTTAGGTTGCACTCTTATACAGGTCAGTTGTTTCCTTTTTGCACTAGGTCTCTATCACAACACGTGATCTAGCATATACAATTGTTGTTGTATCTCAGTTCATGCTTACACATCGGGTTCCTCATTGACTCTTAACAAAAAGGGTACTAAGATATCTCAAAGTTACTTTAAATGTAGATCGTTTCTATCCTTGTGTAGATGATTTGTAGGTGAAAGCATACATAGATGATGATTGGGCAAGGTTTAAAGAAGATAGGAGAAGTACAAGTGGATATAAAATTGTTTTAGGCAAGACGGTCATCTCATGCATGGCAAAGAAACAACCTAGAATTGATGTATCTTCCACATAAACATAATATAAAGAATTTACACAAGTTACATAGTCGCATATTTGGCTCAACAAGCTCATAGTTGAATTGAATCTACAGGTCAAATAGTTTGCAATAATGTGTGATAATAAGAGTAGTGTGCAATGACATAAAGGTACATTGTCACTATATGTGGGAGAAAGTTATGGCTAACAAGGTACAAGTTCAACACATTAGTACCATGGAACAATGGGCTAACATGTTGACCAAAGCATTGGACTCAATCAAAGTAACAAATTTTAATAGAAGCATTGGAAGCATGGAGCTAGGTTCAAGACTTGAAGGTTGAAGCTTTAGGGGACTGTTGAATGTCGAGCTCCAAACTTAGGATCTTATGAACTTATTAAATGGGTGACAGGTGGAGCAATGTAAAGCAAGATACTAAGCAAGAGTACTCATACTCAGGTTAGATTTTGTTTTCCCCTCATAAATCTCAATAAATCACCTATCACACTTAGATGTGATAGATCTTACAATCAAGTAAAAGAGTTCCCTATCATTTAGAAAATCTTTTGAAAGCCTTATAAACATACATTGCACTTTGTATTTGTTTAATCACAAATGTGCGTGCTATATCTTTTAGGATTTGAATATGCTAGTAGACCCCTTGCTAAGCAAGCCCACTACTTGATTCAGATTTTTCAGCGTAATTTATGTTGCCATATTTCACACAAGTTTCTATGTGTGGGAGCTAGTTTTTCCTATGTGATTAGTGTATTTTCTTGATCTTTGTGTATCCAATTATTGTAATATTTGTTTTCCTAGAAAGATATTACTTTATTCTAAGGTTGACATAGTGATCAAGTAAGAAATCTTAATATTTTGACTGAAATTAGGTTTGGAGTGAACATTGGTCTTTGTGTCAATGCGTTGAGAATACAATAGGTAGTCCACGTTGGATCCATTCATTCTTAGACTACTAGAAAGCAATTTGAGTGTGATAAATTGCATTAGTAGTCTCATAGTAACGTTTTTGTATGCAAAATCTCTCATATTCATTCTCTATGAGCTTATAGAACCATCATCTTGAGTGAACCATGGTCTTTGTGAGTATACATGTGAGGCCATCTACGATTCAAGGTGCGTAGGTAAGGCATACATTCTCCCATCCAACGTATTAAAGCATATCCAGACATAAGGACACCCAAAGAGAACCAACAAGATCCATTGAAGGACTTAAAGGAATGTGAGATATTGATTGAGTTCAAGGCCACGCAACCAACTCGAGGAAGTCTACTAGTGAAGTAGAAAAACATATACCCCATTTTTATTTGGTTCTTTTGAGGTATGGAGGTAAATATATTGATGTTTTTCATTGTTCCTAGATGAATGAGTTCTAGAAGAGTACATTAGAGCAAATCATGTCAAAATATAACACTCAAATCATGACATTAAAAAAAATAATAACCATAGAGGCTTATGATGTCTAGATTCCGTACGAGAAAATATTTATAGGGTCTTACTACTAGCACAAATGATAGACCTAGCGTTGGGTAGTAAGTGTGGCACATAATGTCTTTTGTGCATGGGAACCTTTTTGGTAGTTCTCCAATACTATGGGATGGAGGCTTGCAAATAAATCATCTTTTTGCAAGAAATAGAGAACGACCCATAGAAATCCCATGCATGCATCTCTTTGGGATTTGGCTCTTAAAAAGGAATCTTGGAAATGTCTTAAAGATATGTAATTTGTTAAGCACATGCTCCCTTTTTTACTATTCATAGGAGCACATGAGGAAAAGAGCTTAGCCTATAAATATACAAGCTCATATTTAGAGAAGGGAGCTTTTGGTTTGACATGAGTTCCATGTACATATTTATTAGAAATGAATGGAAGATCTAATTTACTCTTAGACTATTTGCACTTGTGTATTTTGTCTTTGCAATGTGAGAGTGAGTTGTGTGTGCATGCTTGTCTCTTCTTTATGTGTGAGTAGAACATATTGCATTTCTTGTATTTTCCATTTTTGGACAAGGATCCTTGATGACCCTTCTCTCCATGTTCTCAAGGGTTTGTCACATAGTTTGGAGCTGATGGCCAATGGCTTGAACATGATGGAGGGTTGGTCAGATGAAAGGAGAGTCTTCCTTGAGTTTTCCTTGCTTCCATGCAAGGTGGTGTGGGTCTTGGCTCCCCTTGGGTATACTACAACAAAAAGTTTGGTGATGTTTCTAGAAAGAACAACCTTTCATCACTTGGAGAGCTCAAGAACATGTGGTAAAGTATTGTGTAGAAATTGTTTTTTGCTCATTTCTGTAGGATGTAGTTGGTGCATGGCATTTGCAGCCTTCTTTTGGACCATTGGTCCCTTTTTTCTTGTTTTTGGTAGGATAGTTTTAGTTCCTTTTTGTTTGTAGAACAAAAACATCCCCTTAACCTGCTTATCTCTCTCACTCCCACACATGTTCACACTCTCACACACACATGGGCATCCCTCTACATCTCTTTCACCTCCTTTTTAGTGATACCCTTGGAAAGGGGGATGGGAAATTATCTCTCTTATCTCTTCTTTCGTGCCTCTATTGTGGAAACCCTAGCCATGTTGGAGTTAATTGTCCACATAAGAGAAGAAACTCCAAAGTTGTAGCCACCCTTGTAGAGCAAGGAAACGATGAAGTCCAATTGTAAAAAAGACCGTACAATCAGGCCATGATATAAGAAAGGGTCTCATAATTCTAGCAACACCCATAGAAACATGCCTTGCCCCTCTCAAGTTAATCACGCCTAAGAAGACCTTGTCCCTTATAGCTCTGGTACATTGAGGAGCCTCTTCATGTTTCATTGATGAAGGATTCGTTAAGAAACATGGAATATAAGTACTCCAGAAGAACAAACCAGTAGTAGCTGAAGTATTCGATGGACGACCTCTAGCATCTAGGAATATAACCATGGAAACCACACCACTAAGAGTGTACCTTGGTGACCATGATTCCCACATATGTTTCAATGTAATATGGAGTCCAATAAATACAGTTATCATCGGAATGCGTTGGTTAAAGAAACATAATCCAGAACTTAATTGGGAAAAGAATAAAATAACCCATCGAGATATAAAGAAGAACGTGAGATATGTCGGAGCCAAAGCCTTTGTACATGCAGTAAGGAAGAAACTGACATATATGATCTATGCCATACCAACTAAAGAGCCCATGAAAGATGATTTACTGAAGCTACCAGAACAATACCAAGGTTTTGAAGACGTTTTTGAAAAAAAGAACTCAGCTATGCTCCCATAACATAGACCTTATAATTGTGCCATAGAGCTTCAAGAGGGAGCACAACCACCCTTTGGGCCAATCTATAGACTATCGCCACAGGAACTTATAGAATTACATAAGAATATTAATGAGAATCTATCGAATGGGTTTATCAAACATTTGAAGTCTCCTGCAAGAGCCCCTATCCTATTTGTAAAGAAGAAGGATGCACCTCTTCAAATGTGTGTGGACTATCGAGGGTTGAATAAGGTCACAATAAAGAACAAATATCCTCTACCACTTATATGAGAGCTCTTGGAACACCTCAGAAAACCAAAGTTCTTTACGAAGATTGACCTTCGAGGAGCATACAATCTTGTCAAGATCAGAGAAGGAGATGAATGGAAGGAAACATTCCGAACAAGGTATGGGCAATTTGAATATGTAGTTATGCCATTTGGTCTCACAAATGCTCCAACAATCTTTCAACATATGATGAATGATATTTCTGTAGAGTATTTAGATGATTTTTTGGTAATACATCTAACTCGTATCCTGATATTCTTCAGAAATCTAGAAGATCATGAATGTCATGTAAAGATAGTCCTAGAGAAACTAAGAGAAAAAGGTTTATATGCAAGTTTGGAGAAGTGATCTTTCCATCCGAACAAAGTGGAGTTTTTAGGGAAAATTGAATCAAAGAAAGGAATCTTTATGGACCCTAAGAAGATCAAGACAATCCTTGATTGGCAACCATCTTCTTGTGTTCGAGATGTAGAATGTTTTTTAGGGTTTGCCAATTTTTAGAGGATATTCATTAGAGATTACTCCAAGATAGTGACGCCTCTTACCAAGGCTACAAGAAACGCAAACTTTTCATGGAGCAAAGAAGTAGATAAAGCCTTTTAGACCTTAAAATCAACATTCACTACTACCCTAATTCTAGTTCATCCTGACTCTAGCAAACCCTTCTTCCTAGAAATAGATGCATCAAACTTTGCCCTAGGGGCCATGCTATCCCATATATGGAGATGATGGACACCTACATCGAGTTGCATTTTATTCAAGGAAATTTTCCCCTCCACAAATTAATTCTGAAATCCATGATAAAGAACTTCTTGCCATAGTAGACAAGTTTAATACCTAGTGTCACCATCTAGGAGTAGTTCACAAAGTGACTGTGTATACAGATCACAAGAACTTAGAGTATTTTTTGACCACCCACATCCTCAATAGAAAGCAGTCTCAATGAAGTAACTTCTATCTAGATTCGACTCTATCATCACATACCATCGAGGACGTCAATAATGTCAGTCAGATGCCTATCCAAAAGATCTTACCTTGCACCAAAGAAGGGTGAAGAGGCTTTTTATCAACAAGAGAGTGTATTACTTAAGCTTGAGCATCTCTAGTTAGCAGTTATCTCTTCAAGCCATCATGAAGATTCAGCCTTGAATCATTTGATCCTTGAGAATTTACCATAGGATGAATTTTTTTGTAACGTTAAGCAAAAATATCAAGAATGAAAAGTCCAAGAAGTAAACGAATTTTAGAAAAAGGATGGGTTACTACTCTATAAGAACCTTTTGGATATCCCTCCAAGAAAGCCTAGGACCCAAGTACTTCAACAATGTCATGATAACCTTGCACCAGGACATTTTGGAGTGAATAAAACAATAGAACTCATATCAAGGGATTTTTGGTGGCCTCAAATGTGGAAGGAAGTCAAAGAATATATCCGAACCTGTGATACTCCCAATAGATCTAAGGTATCCCGACATAAATCTCATGGCCTCTTGGAGCCTTTAGCTATTTGAGAAAGGCCATGGGGTTCATCTTCTATGGATTTCATCAAAGATCTACCAAAGTCAGACAATTATGATACCATTCTTGCTATTGTGGATAGATTTACAACAATAGCACACTTCATTTCAACGACCAAGGAAATTAGAGGTGCAGCCACATCTTCACGCTTCATGGATTGCCTCATGATATTGTCAGTGATCGAGGTCCCCAGTTCATATGGAGCTTTTGGAACAATGTTTGCAAGGTCCTTAGTGTTCAAGTTAAACTATCTATAACAAATCATCCACAGATTGATGGACAAATAGATACCCTTTGTAGATTTTGCGTATAACAATAGTGTTCATGCATCTTCTAAGCAGACTCCCTTCTTTGCAAATTATGGACAACATCCAAGGATGGATATAAAACTCTCAAAGCATGTCAAGAACCCAGCATAAAGCTCAAGAGATCCATAAAGCTCAAGAACAATATAAGTACTATGTAGATGAGCATCTTGTCCAAAATCCATCATATCAAATTGGGGATAAAGTATGGCTACTTAGAAACAATTCGCAAACTTCAAGGCCTTGTGCAAAGTTAGATCATCAAATATTTGGGCCATTCACTATCTTGGCCAAGATTAATCCAATCACCTTCAAGCTCTATCTACCAAGTACCATGAGAATACATCCAGATTTCCATGTACCCATGTTGGAACCATATTAGATTTCACCATTGATGGGGGAGAGACCTAGTCCTTCACCACCTATCAAGATTGATGATCATGAAGAGTTTGAAGTCAAGCATGTCCTAGATTCGAGAATATCCTGAGGAAGATTGGGGTACCTTATTCATTAGAAAAGGTATGACATCAATGATCCTACCTAGGAACCTGTAGAAGACCCTCAAAGAGCACCAGTCAAGGTTCAAGAATTCCATAAGAGAAATCCAATGAAGTCGAGACCAGAGAACATGACCGCTCCTTGTGGAACTTGTCGCTTGAGGGGGAGGTGATGTCATGGACAAAGGAAACCATCCTGAAGCTCATACTCCATCTGAATCCTATATCTCATGATTGGTTCAAAATTAGGAGAAACCAATTCTTTCACTCCATTCAAAACGTGCCAAAACCGTAAGATTGATTGTCTATTTGCTAAATTCTCACATCCAAAGATCCTATTCAAATTTCTCACATCATTGATTACATCAGCAACTCCCAACGCCCCTTGGGAACCACCCTTGAAATCCTATATAAGGAGACCTTGGCCACATACATACTGAGTCTTGTCAATGCCAGCCTTGGGAGCTCAACGAGTCGTGACCACCAAGTAAGTATTTTCAAGTTCCACTTCAAGTTCTAGTCTTGTCTCTTGCTCTAGTCTTGTCTAGTATTGTATCTTGGACATACTCTCTTTTCCTATTGTAATTTCATAGTACGATGTCCTTTTGAGTTATTTCTTGTCACTAGTTCATCTCCCTGAATGGATTTCTTGTAATCTAGAGATCTTGCTTGATACTTCTGATCTTGGGTTGTGGGATCTCATGTTTCATTTCTAGTTGAGTTATCTATAGCTATCACTCCGAGGTTGTGTGACTTCTTGTATCACCTACACATTCTTGTACTATTTTCTGTACGTGGGTATTCTTGTAATCAAAAGCATATTTTTGAAATTCTGTCCATTGTAGTCAAAGAGCACAATCTAGTGCTCCCCTAACACTTACTAATTTGAAGCCTTATTGAGAGCGTTGCAAGCAATCATGTAGAAGACTATTGGAAGTCTGTTGTTCATCAATTCTTCATTTACTCACATATTTCCAATGTTGAGGGAAAGTGAAAGAGAGATGAAATCCAATAAGAAATGGAGCCTAAAAGGAGGTTAACTATTAAAGAAGATAAAGAAGAAGAGGGAAAGACTAAGAATAGTGAATAGAAAGTTCAACTTCAGGCACCTTCTAGTTCTCACGATCTAAGAGAACTTAAAACAAAAAGAAACATATAAAAATTCAAGAACTCAAATCATAGACTAAGAAGAAATAGGAATTTGGTAGAAAGTCTGTGACTATTCAAAAGGGTAAAAGTCAAGAGAAGAAAAAGAAATCTCTTAATTAATTTCTAAGCTTAAGATGAAAAATTATGCTAGGGAGATTCCACATGACATACTTTTAAAAAGTAAAGTTACAATTTCTTTGGAGTAGGCATTTTCAATCACAAAGCCTAAATTCAAAGATAGATTTATCAAGTTAATAAGAAGAAAAAGATTCTTATTGCCTCAAGATATTGAGATGAAAGAATCACCTTAGGTTATTCATGTAATGAATGATGTTATCTTGGGTGAATCTTCTAACTCTAATGATGATGAACTCGAAATAGGTCAAGTAAACTAAAATTCTTATAGAACTATAATAGCTAATGAGGAGGCAAGGAATCAGACATTCAATACAAAATAAAAGTCTAGAAAAAAGGAACTACTAGATGAGAGAATCATATTTAAGGCTCTGGCCTTGGTTGATTTCGGGTCAGAGATAAATTTGATCTCTTAGAAAATGTATGATAAATTTAGATGGCCAATTGACAAAAATTGTGGCTAATAGATGAGGAAGACAAGAAATGGCTATGAAATTATGCTAGGAGCATGAGCAAGCTACCTGTTAAATTTTTTGGATTGATAGAAGAATTCCACTTCCAATAGAAGATATTCTTGGGAAACCATTTATAGATTAAATGAGAATTAAAACAAAAGCAATGGATGATGGATCTTCCTCTGCAACAATCTATTCTAAATCACCTGTGCAATCCTTGCAAGTCATAATAATCTATCAAAATCATACAAGAATTAGAAAGAGCTTAAGGAGTAATCCTTTAAACTCTTACAATCGAGAGCATGATGATTGTGCAGAAGTAAGAGAACATGGGGCAAGCTATGATGAAAATTTATCTTAGAACCCACTTTTGAGTGGGACAACAATGCAAGGTCGATTGATACCTTACATGATCTTGTACATACTATTGAAAACTTTTCTATGTTTTCCTCTACGTTCATCATCTAATAATCTCAAAAAGAAAAGATATAACAATTTTAGAAAAACATTATAAAAGTTTAGTGCGTAATGAGCATATTGAGACCATAATTGGGTTGGAAAGCCATTCTACTATTCTTGAAGAAATATTTGAGGAAGCCCTTCAAAAGAATGAGATCTTTGAAATCATTATGTTCAGTTCTATTGAATAATATGGTCTAATTGCTAACTACAAGAATATGGATAAAAGGATCAAACCCATAGTTCAACCATGGCCAAAAGATAGTTATGCTAAATATAAAAGAATGTTTGATGGCCCTATGCTAAGAAAAAAAGAGCTGATAGGGCATCATTTTACTGATGAGACTATTTAGCATGCTTATTTTGGTGAGAAAGCATTTCTTATGGTGAAAACAAAGATAAATTTATTGAGGTTATCCAGAAACATGAAAATGAATTTGATCTCTTACAACAAGAAATAGGCTATGCTGATTTGAAACAAGTTCCACCTATGATCATTTTACAATGCCACATATTCCATGGAATATATGATTGGAGGTCTATTGGTGGCCAAGTCTTTATGTGAATGTTCACGACCTTGTGGACACATGTGCCACATGTCAAGCTCATTCTTCACTTAGGCATAGAGACCAAGTACATCCAACTTACTTCCTTGTATTCATCACAAGTGGGTAGTTGACCTTGTAATCATGCCCAAGGCCTTGATAAAATTAGATAAACAGTACTTGCTAAAGAAGACTTTACTAACCATGTGGAAGATCAAGCTCTTCCTACTAATACTACTTATAATATATGCAAATTCATTCTTGGAAGAAGTCATTTTAGGATCCAGTAAATCAGGGTGAATTGGATGCAAGAGAGGAAAAAGAATTCTTTCACTCACATGGAATTAATTTATCTCTTAATACTACATGGAAAAAGTAGTTTCCGATCAAGGTGAATTGGATGCAAGAGAGGCAAATGAATTCTTTGACCAGAATGGAATTAGTTTTTCTTTGAAGAGTCTCTATAACCCAAAGGCTAATGGTAAGATTTAAAGATTCCATTTTTCTAATGTCAATTGATCTTCAATGCCTACAATGAAGACATAAAGTAGTGGCATAGATATCATCCATTTGTGTTATGGGTAGATAAGATGATGTGCAATCCGTTTATTGGGTTTATAAATGCGAAATTGATGTAATGTCAAAAATCAATTTTCCCTATCAAAAATCATAGTTTGGCATGGATGATGATCCCATGGAATGATCATATGAAAAGAGAATAATTATTAACATTAAGAATTAAACAAATTAATAAAAGGAAATGAGAATCTAAAATAAGCACCGCAAGAATTAAAGGAGTCAAGAATGAATATAAAATATAGTTTCATGAAACACATCAACTTAGGCCACATAAGATAGAGACTAATGATTGGGTATTAGTGTACGATAGTTCCTTTGATAGTCAATATGAAGCAAGAAGGAAATTGACTTAAAGATGGTTTGCACCATATGTAGTCTATGTGTTTAATAATGGAACATATGAAATTCATGAATTTGATATAAATCCTTTGAAATCTTTAATTGTAGGGAAGCAAGTCAAGCTTTTTTAAGAAAGAAAATGAAGAAAAATATGAAGGAGATCAAGAAATACTTGATCTTGAAGTAAAATAATGGAGCTCTTGAAGAAAGTTAATCAAGTGAATGTATTCTACTAATTTTGTTGATTCTTAATTCTTATTGATTTTCTTTTTTATTTCAATGTATATCATATATTGCATTTCATAAATTCTCTGAGAAATTAAAAACAGATTTCAAATTTGATAACAAATGATTAGAAACATTTGTATGAACATATGCAATTGAGAGACTGGGTTGACATACCTGTTGGAGTTAGACGTTTGCGGAAGCACACGAATAGCACAAGGAAGAAGAAGAAGCTTGGAGCACAACACAAAATACTCAATGTATTACTAGAGAATGTACAAGGATAAGTAGCCCATTAGGGCAATAGACATATATACAAGCCTGGGGAAAAATACCTCTTAAAGAGGAAAAAAGGGCCCTAGCGGTCCTAGAGTGTTCACACACATCACTACCTAAATATATCAACAAATCCCCCCTATGAGTGATGCGGTGAACAAGTAGCTGGCACTAATGTATAAGGAAGTGCCAAGCTATGTGGAAATCACTCCACAAAAGGAAGTAAGCCCAAATCTTTGTGGAAAGCTTCAAACTTCTCCCTAGGCAGAGCCTTTGTGAAAAGGTCTGCAATGTTCTCCTGCATGGGCACATATGCGAAGTTGATCTCCCCAGCAGAGAACCTCTCCCTCACATAATGATAATGCACCTCAATGTGCTTACTGAGAACATGGAACATAGGGTTCCTCGCAACTACCAATACGCTCTGACTATCAGTGAAGATGGTGGTGGCAGAAGACTGACCAACACCCAAATAAGCCATAAGGCATCTGAGCCACACAAACTCAACAGTCGCTGTGAAAGCTGCCCTATACTTAGCCTCACAATTGGAAGTGGCCACAGTAGGCTGCTTCTTGCTCAACGAAGATATGCATGAGCTACCAAGCATGCAGCAAAAGCCACTAGTGGACACACGAGTGTCATAGCAACTAGCCCAATCAAAGTCAAGAAAACCATGCAAATCTAGCGGTAGTGATCCCCTCTTGGGGTAAAACAAACCAAGTAGCCGGGTATCACTCAAGTAGCGAAAGATGCGCTTAACCGCCTACCAATGCTTGACTCCTAGGCAATGGATAAACCTGCTCATTTGTGAGACAGCAAACTGAATATCTGGCCGAGTAGTGCATAAGTAAATCAAGCATCTAATAGCCTACTGATAGAGAACAAGATAAAATGCATCTCCAACATCATCAAGACGCAGTCCTAAACCTGTTTCCATAGGAGCGGCAATAGGTTTATATTCTTCAAGGCCAAAACGCTGTAATAATCTATCAATGTATTTCAATTGTCACAAATCCATTCCACCATCAACGTGCATAAACTGAATGCCCAACTAGTGACGAAAATGCACCAAATCACACATCTCAAATGAGGCATGCAAATCAGCCTTAAAATCAACAATAATCTTCTCATGAGGACCAGTGAGCAGCATGTCATCAACGTACACCACAATGATCACAAGGACATCATTAGCACGCTTAACATATAAGGTGCTTTTAGTTGGACTGTTCTCAAAACCATGTGCAATGAGATAGGCATGTATCTTCTCATACCAAGCACGTGGTGCTTGCTTGAAAACATATAATGCCTTCTTTAACCACATACTTGGTTTTCATGCCCTTTCTGCACAAAGCCAGGGGGCTGAAAAACATACACTTCTTCATGCAAGTCGCCATTCAGAAATGCTATTTTAATGTCTAACTGATGTACATTCCAACCATGATGGGCTGCAAGTGCATAGATGCTCCGAACAGTAGTCATATGGCATGTAGGTGCAAAGGCCTCATCAAAATCAATGCCTCTTTCCTACGCATAACCTTTTGTAACAAGCCTAGCCTTATACCTATCAACTGTTCCATCACGTTTACGCTTCAGCTTGTATACCCACTTAGTGCCAATGGCCTTCTTGCCAGGAGGCAAGTCACATAAAGGCCAAGTACCATTTTTCATGATAGCTTCATATTCAGATTGCATTGCAATCATCCAATGTTCAGAACTTTGTGCGTCATCAAATGAAACGGGCTCACTCGCATCACAGAGACTAGATGTAGCCGTAGCATAGCAATTTGATGCGAAAGAGGCACTATGAGAGCTTGAATGAGTACGATATGATAGAGGTGCATCTAATTTGCTGTGACATAAAGTCTGCACCAGCCATTTTGGCATAGCTTTTGCCTCCTCAATATCAGATCTCTCATCAACAAGTGCATCATGTAAATCTGCATTAGAAAGGGGATGATCTGCATCATCACATGAAACTTGCAAAGGTTGAGAACTTGCCTCATTAGGATTAGTACTAGACTATCCACCTATAAAAAGAGGCAGCAAAGTATCTTACATGTCTTTGGAGCTAACAGATGTCTCCTTGGTACATGAAAGCAGTGGCTGAATAGCATCTTCCACAAAAACAACATCACGGCTAACCATAATGCATTTTTTCTGTGGATGATACAGACGATAGCCTTTACTTTTAGAATTGTGCCCAACAAAAAATACATTTTACTACTTTATCATCCAATTTTCTAGGATGTTTTTCAGGCACTAATGCATATGCCAAACAACCAAAAACACCCGGATGAGCAACAAATGGCTTGTGATCATGTCAAGCGTCACATAGAGTGATAGAGTGCAGCGCTTTAGTGGGACACCTGTTAAGTACATATGTTGCACACATGACAGCCTCAAGCCAGAAACTATGTGGTAAAGCCTCACTCTTGACCATACACCTCACCATCTCCATGAGTGTACTGTTCTTTGATTCAGCAACTCCATTCTGTTGAGGTATGTATGGCACTGTATACTGGTGTTTTATCCCACGTTCAGCCAGAAATGCATTAAAATCAGAACGCATATATTCCCCTCCCTCGATCAGAATAGAACTTCATCGTGAGTTAGAAGATTTGGGGACCACTCAGGATATAAGAAGGCAGATTTGGTGTACAATATGTAACAACAATGGACATTCCAATGCTAATTGCCCTAACAAGGTAAGCTGCCAATTTTGTGGAAAGGATGGTCATGAAGCTAGAGACTATTACTACCTCAAGGGTACACAGCAACGAGGTAACCCTCAAGCTTTGGATTCATATTATGCTAGTACTTCAAATGCACCTAATAGAGAGGAAAATCGTACGACAAAGCCTAGATATAATAGACCATTGATGTGTTATCGCTATGGTGAGTATGGCCATATGCAAAATAGGTGTTCCCTTCCAGAAGATACTCCTCCTTGTCAACATTGTCCAGAGGCCAAGGATCACTATACTAAAGTCTACCCAAGAAGCCGTCCTGCTCCAATCCACATGATTGGAGTCTCTCCACAAGAAGAAGGTATGAACACTCAGTCTGATGTTGTTTCATCCTTTGCAATGCCCATGATTACTAGAGCTAGACAAGCAATAACAATCTGTAGAGAGGAACAACAAGGATTCCAGGATAAAGAGGAGGAAAAGAAGTCTGGGTGGAAGGGCCAAGCAAAAATTGAAGGAGCTTATGAAAGGATGGCTACTTCTCTAATGGACCAACCAACAAGTCTACAAGAAGACACTCATGAGGTAAACATTGAACAGATCTTGAAAGGTATTCATCACAAGGTTAGTTTGTACGAACTTATAAGGATGGATTCAAAAAATAGAAGTGACTTATTGAAGATTATATACTCTGCTCACTTGATCCAATCACCCAGTATAGATGGTTTCATGGTTGATTTTCCCCCTCCACCCTTGGCAGACTACCAAAGCTCAAGATTATTTGTTTGTATAAAGGATGAAGCTCTTACAGGTGTGATCATAGATGGAGGCTCTGGTATCAATTTGATGCGAGATTTCACAATGAAGAAACTGAATTTTGAACCCCAACAAGATGGCACCATTCGCAGTTACACTAGCAGATCAACATCGGGTTGCGCATCTTGGCATTATTGAAAAGGCACTGATGATAGTACAGGGTTGCCACTTTGTTCTAGATTTTGTAGTTATTGCACTTCCATAGGAGACTTCTTACCCTTTACTCCTAGGGAGACCTTGGCTGAGGCAAGCAAAAGCTTTGCAAGATTGGGGGAAAAACAAACCATGGATTTCAACAAGCACCAATAGCCAACTGCAACTACATTTAGAAGAAGGATTCGACTCAGGGAAAACTACTGGGTATACTGTGGACACTCAGGTAATGCCCTCAATTCCCGAAGAAGAAGATACATTATTGAATTGGATGATGGAAAGTACAGAGTGTTGCACAGTGGAAATCAATGAAATAGAAGAAGGTATGGATGAAGGAGTTGCAGGAAAAGGCCATGAAGTTCCCAAGGAGTTGAAGAATGGAAGTTTGCAGGAGAACACAAACATCGTAGGGGCAACAACTATAGAAGTTCTAGAAAAGGAAAGTTATGAGTCTGAATGTAGAGAGGATCTCCCCTTTTCGGATATACCTCAAGGATGGACCAGGGAACATATTGCAGAATATAAGCTAAATTCCACTCCTACATACAGTGGAGATGATTTCTCAAGTAAGACCAGTCTTGAAACACTGGTTCAAGAAATAAATTTAGGGGATGAAGAGAATCCTCAAGTAGTCCACTTGGCCTCTTGGCTATGGCATTATCCTCCTTTACTGCAGAAGGTAACTTCTTTACTTTTTGCTTATAAAAATGTCTTCGCATGGTCCTACAAAGATCTAACAAGGATACCAGAGGAGCTTGGATTACACAGAATACCCTTAGTTGAGGGAGTCGTGCGTGCAAGAAGTAGGTCGTATTGACTCAATCCAAAATATGTAGAGGCGGTAAAGTTGGAAATTACAAAACTAGAAGAAGCAGGTATAATTATTCCAGTAGAACATTCCAGGTGGCTTTCTTCTATGGTTATTATACCCAAGAAAAATAGTGGAAAAATAAGATTTTGCGTTGATTTTCGTGCCTTGAATAAAGTGACTGTTCAAGATGGTTTCCCTCAGCCTTTCACAGAGCAAGTACTTGAGGAAGTAGCTAGTCACACTTTGTATAGCTTCTTGGATGGTTTTAGTGGCTACAATCAGATAGTGATCCATCCTGATGATAGGGACAAAACAGCCTTTGTTACTCCATGGGGCACTTATGTCTATACCCGCATGGCTTTTGGCTTGAAGAATGCACCAGCTTCATTTAATAGAACAATGTATCTGATATTGGGCAAGTGGTTAACAACCTTTCTCCTCATTTTCATCGATGACTTTTGAGTGTTTTCAAGCACAGATAGAAGAGCAGCAATTCAAGATTTCCATGATCATTTGGAAAATCTAAAAGAAATCTTTGAGCAATGTCTCAAAACAGGTTTGAAGTTAAATCCTGCTAAATGTCATTTTTTGGTCACCAAGGGCACTCTTCTTGGTCACATAGTATCTGCTGAAGGGATAACGGTTGACCCTGCAAAGGTTTCTGTTATTCTTTCTATGCCTATTCCATAAAGCCCAAAGGAAGTGCAAAGTTTTTTGGGCCATGCAGGATACCATAGAAGATTCATACGAATGTATTCAGAAATAGCTAAGCCCTTGTCAAGGCTTACCAGTAAAAAGGTCCCCTTCTCATGGAATGCTGAAGCTGAGAAAGCATTTTGTGAACTAAAACTGAGGTAATGTACTGCTCCACTTTTAAGTGTTCCTAACTGGTCATTGGAGTTTCATGTGCATACCGATGCTAGTCTTCATGCTGTTGGTGCAGTTCTAGCTCAACCATCATCACACAAGGTTGATAGGCCTATCTCCTATGCTAGTAGATTATTCACCAAGGCAGAAAGGAGCTACAGTACGACTGAAAGGGAAGGTTTGACTATTGTATTTGCTCTTCAAGTGTTTCGGCATTACCTTCTCGGTGTACATTTTATAGTCGTATCTGACCATCAGCCCTTGAAGTACTTGATAAACAAACCTAGAGTGGCCGGAAGGGTTTGGAGATGGTTACTCCTGTTTCAAGAATTTAACTTTGATATTCATATTAAGCTGGGAAGAGAGCACTACATGGAAGATCAAGTGTCCAGGACTGCAATGAGCGAGAAGGCAATAGGTATTAATGATGAACTGGTGGATAGTAATCTCTTCCTAGTAGCAACTCAGACTGATTGGTATGATGGAATTCTCGATTTTCTTTTTACTAGAAAAATCCCATAGCATTTGACACCTATAGAAAAAAGAAGATTACTCCTTAAAACCAAGGCATACTCACTCATAAATGGGAATTCATATAGATATTGTCAAGATGATATCTTGAGAAAGTGTGTTTATCCAGAGGAGGTGAATCTTTTGTTAGAAGCTGCACACAGTGAAGGGCATCTAAAGGGGGAAGAATTGGCTCATAGAATCATCCACAAGGGACTACGGTGGCCTCATATTTACAAGGATGCGATGAAGTTTGCTAAAGAATGCCACATTTGCCAGAGATGTGCTCCTACACCAACCAGATTGAATTTAACCATTATTCATATCTACAGGATGGCTCCCATTTGAACGATGGGGTCTTGATTTCATAGGACCAATTAGTCCAACTGGTCAACCTCGGGGTAAGAAGTATATTTTGATGGCCAAATGTTATGCAACTAAATGGATAGAGGCTAAACCTACTATGGACTGCACGGCGTTAACAGTAGCTAAGTTTTTGTATAAAAGTATTTTCTCAAGATTTGGTTGCCCACTCGAAATCACTAGTGATAGAGGCACACATTTTGTAAATCAATTGCTCCAATTTATATTTGAAAGGTACAAGGTTTTTCATAAAAAATCATGCGCCTACTATCCAAGGGCGAATGGCCAAGCAAAAAGCTCCAATAAGATTTTGATTGGATTGCTTCGCAAATTATCCTTTGATCATCAAAGCTTCTGGCCACAAGCATTGATCGGTGCAGTTTGGGCTTTCAAAACTACAAAGAGGGGAATGACTAAAAAGAGTCCATTTTGCTTAGTATATAGAAAAGAGGCATTAGCACCATTTGAATTTATTATCAAAAAAGAAATTGGAGCCAAAACTATTGGAATTGAACCCCCCATTAGGAGACTAGTGGCCTTAGAGGAATACAAGGAAGGAGCAATGCAAAAACTTTAGGTAACACAAGAAGGTCGCAAAAGGTTGCACGACAAATATCTTAGGTCCAAAGAAGTACAGGAAGGATCCTTGGTTCTCTTGCATGAGATCCCAGAAGTTTCAACCAAATTGGCACCCAAATGGATAGGACCGTACATAGTGATAAAGGTATTACCACAAGGAGCAGTGCATCTGGAGGTTTTGCAGGCTAAGAGGAGACCCCTGGTCAATATCTCCAGGGTGTAGAACTACTTGAATTAAGACAAGATGGAAGAAATTCATTCACTGTACATACCATATTTCATTCAGTGGTTGCAGTTTATTTAGTCTATTCAATAAGCATGTGAAGAAAAGTTGTATGAAGAAAAATTGCACCGAGACGGTGCAAAGACTTGATGTGGGGGTCTGTAGCACCGCACGATTCTCTCTCTCTCTCTCTCTCTCTCTCTCTCTCTCTCTGTCTCCCTATTCAAGCCCCACACCCCTCCGCAACCCCCTACAAACCCCACAAACCCCACAAACCCCACACCCCCCCCCCCACAAACCCCACAAACCCCACAAACCCCACACCCCTCCACAACCCCCCACAAACCCTACAAACCCCACACCCCTCCACAACCTCCTATGACTCCACAACCCTTCACACCCCTCCACAAACCCCCACAAACCCCACACCCCTCCACACCCCTCCACAACCCCCATGAACCCCGCAAACCCCACACCCCTCCACACCCCTCCACAACCCCCCACTAACCCCACAAACCCCACACCCCTCCACACCCCTCCAGAACCCCCCCGCGAACCCTGCAAACCCCACACCCCTCCACACCCCTCCACAACCCCACGAACCCCACAAAACCCACAAACCCCACACCCCTCCACAACCCCCCATGAACCCCACAAACCCCACACCTCTCCACACCCCTCCACAACCCCCATGAATCCCACCCTCCCACAAACCCCACAAACCCCACAAACCCCACACCCCTCCACAACCCTAGGAACTCCACAAACCCCTCCGCACCCCTCCACAACCCTCCACGAACCCCACAAACCCCACAAACCCCACACCCCTCCACAACCCCCCACGAACCCTGCAAACCCCACAAACCCGACACCCCTCCACAACCCCACGAACCCCACAAACCCCACACCCCTCCACAACCCCCCACGAACCCCACAAACCCCACAAACCCCACACCTCTCCACACCCCTCCACACAGTGTTGTATTTTGACAGTTGACCATGCCCTTCAATTTTGAACGAAATCTACAGATCATACCTGTATTTCGCATTTTTAATGCATTTTTTGAAGGTCTGATAAAAAATTTAACCTTATTTTACAGTAAAAACTGGCCAAAACAGGCAGTACGGCCGTCAAAAATCAACACTGCCTCCACACCCCTCCACAATCCCCACGACCCCCCCCCACAAACCCCACACCCCTCCACAACCCCCCACGAACCCCGCAAACCCCACAAACCCCACACCTTTCCACACCCCTCCACAACCCCCATGAACCCCCCCCCCCCCCCCCCCCCCCCCCCCCCACAAACCCCACACCTCTCCACACCCCTCCACAACCCCCACGAACCCCGCAAACCCCACACCCCTCCACGACCTCCAATGGCCTCATTATATTAAGATTATCGGCGTCAATTACTTTATGGAAAAAGAAGATTATCGGCGTCAATTACTTTATGGAAAAAAGAAGGTTCGCGATCAACTTTTCAAAATGATTTTTGTCGCTGTGCTTCGGAGAAATCGAACCCAAATCTATACTTTGAGAGGCGGATGGACTATCCATGGCGCCCGTCAATTTTTTTACATGGAGGTATAAGACAAGATTTAATAGACAAAATTTTGACCAGTTTTGGATCAATAGTTTGAGGATCATTTTTCAACCAAACCTTACAGTGTTATATATCGTTGAAAAGCTCTCAACGAGTACTTTCCAATGGTGCAATAATAATTTTTGAAATCTTGGATCAATTTTGGCCACCCCTCAAAAACCCCTACAACTCCCCACAACTCACCTCCCATATGTAAGGATCAAAAGCTACTACAAAAATTAGGTGAAGGATGAGCTTCTCAAGATCATTCGAATATCACGGGTGGCACAAAATGAGGATCTCAGTTGCATAAAAAAGTGAGAGTAAAAGTGTAAATGGTAGAAGTGGAAGTGGAGAAATGTCTGTTGCCGCCAACCATTCATGACGACTGCCTATTTTTGGGGATCCAATTCAAGACTGGTGGCATATTTGATCTACCCTCTAATTTTGGGCAATCAATTAGCGCATGATCAGTGGACGTGAGGAATCGACAAGGCCCTCTTAACCTATTGAGGCCTATAAAAGCAAGGGATTTGTGTTCATTTGGGAGACACACATATACTTACATGCGTATAGGGGTCCTCTCTTTGCACCCTGTGGTTACAAGCCAACTGTAAGAAGTCACTCTGTGGTGCGGATACAGAGCGTGGGCTTCCGAGTGGAGGGCTAATAGCACTATAGTGTGAAGAGAGTGGCCTGGCTTTGTCTTTCAGTGTGAGCCAGTGGTATTTTTATGCTCTTTTCCTTAGAGCAATTCTTCAAGCTTTGTATTGATCAGTGGTAGTCTACATCTAGTTGGGTTCATTGTATGGATTGGACAAATCTCCTGTAATGCTATCGTTTAGTTCTGGAGTGTCATGCTAGCCTAGAGCATCAATGTTAGAGCATTTCTTTTGCCTATGTTGTAATCATCCGTTCGAACTAAGGAGTGATTGGTCTTCCTTTATTTTCATTTGTCATTAATATTTTCTGGAGTATTCACAACTCTGTGCAATCATTGATATCTGCCTGCTCACAGAAGTGTTGAAGGGTATATTTCCCTAAGGGGAACCTCCCTTGAGTAGGTGAAGTATGGAGTGCTTGCTACATGCTCCTTTTAAAAGTAGATACCCCAGTACCTCCTCTACACCTCCAAAGCGTGTTGCCTCCCAAAGGACGAAGGTGGTCATAAATTTTTTTGTCCCTCTAAAATGGCTAAAATTCTTGTAGTTAAATAGGTTCTTCAGTCTTCAACCTCTCATGATCATTGGGTGTGCTTAATTAAAAGAAAAACTGATCTTTCCTTCTCATCAAGGCTATAGGTCTTGGAATCACTGCAAATCATCGATTTTATCATCTCTCCTCATTCTTTTTTTCCTATTGATAGAATATTGACCTCTAACATGAGGCTTGCTATGATGGAGGTAAAAGAAACTTGTCTTCTAATCTTTCCTTGTGTGAGAACTCCTTTGCCTTGTTGTAGGAATTGTGGTCTAATTGTAGCGTCTCCATCAAAGAGCAGAAATGTACAAAGAAAGGATTCCATATATGTTTTGGGACGGTGAAATACTCAGAAATGAATTGACTTTTACCCTACGTAATATTTCCTACATATAATGAAGCATTGATCTCTCATAAAGCTATTCTTGAAAGGGCCCTGTTTCAGTGCCACTAGTATAACGGAATTTGATCTTGCTGATTCGGACTAAGATATCTACAAGAACCTCACGAAGCAAAGAGGTTAGATCACTAAAATAATGCATAAATGCAACAGGTGGAAAGTTAGTGGGACTAGTAAGCAATAGGGTTTCATATCCCAATGTCTTTGGAATTTTCCTCATAGCATAAAACATTGATACCTACAATGGTTGATCATTTAGAATGAGATTTCGACAGGGAACATGTCTAAGAAAATTGACATCAATGAGCGTTTATGCAAGGAGGAGAATTCCGCACACATGTTTGTCAACTATATAAAAAGGTTTTGGATATTCTAGACAACTGATGTCATATTGTTTGTCATTATGTACTTGGATGCCAGGCTGCATTAAATTGGATGTTGCTTTATGGAATCTCTAGATCTCATATCCTTCGGTGTGTTCGGAATAACAAGAATCGCAGAATTTTCTACGGTGGCAAGAATGATTTCCTTTTTCCTTGCATAACTGCTATAAAGAGAATTGGTGTCAAGAGTCTACACTCTGTCAAAGATGTGCTTCCTAAAGGCTACCAGCGGAATGAGAAATCTCACAAGAAAAGATCCCGATAAATGGAGGGATTGTATGCTTGTTGTTTATTCTAGGGAGATATTTATTTATCTATTTATTATTATAATTATTTATTTTAAATAAGAAGTTCGTTCTAGGGAGAGATTTGATGTGGTCTTGTCACGTTCACCACCACAAATTTATTCTAATTCTTGAGACCTTATCTTACGCCTAAACAAATGATGGAATGGACTATTGAGTCAATCAGGTCTCTAGAGGTTCGTGTAGGCCTTGATTTCTTTGATATTACTGAGAGTCTTCAGCCCTTATGTCACGCACATACAGATGATGTAAAGCACTGTTTTCTCACAGAGGCTTCTGTTCAACTTGGTCTAACTGTTTTTTCTGATTGTACGGAGACTCATGATACGCTATTCTTCCATCATGTATCTTGTTTCCTTTGCTATACTGGGCAGTGCGAGACTCTCCCTCGACTGTTTGTAACATACCCTTATCAGTATAACTTTGTTTTTCTTTTCTCTCAAAGAAAAAAAACAAAAAACTATTACGTTGTAGTCGTGTCGATGAGGTTTTCTTTTTTTAAAGAAAGAAGGAAAATAACCTACTCTCTCAAACTTTAATTAGTACAAAGAAAACCTCTATAAAATGAATTACCTGACAGCGATGGGATCGTGAATCCCACAAATTAGGGATTTTTTAAAACTCGCTAAAAAACATTACAAAGAAGGTTGATAACCTCTTCGTCTCCCATGGGGGACCCACTTGCTCTTAATCTTGTTTCTCTCAAGGAAAAATACTACATGATGTTTAAAAGGCAAGGACTCCTTGCAATTGGAAATTCTTTTGCCTAAAAGAAAAAGATAATTTTCGATCGATCATACTTTACGAGGGCTACTAGAATTGACATCACACCTCTCTTTCAAGATCTTCTAGAGGGTCTCACCTCTTGTAGCATCCCACAATGCTGAAGAACAATCATCACTTCAACCAATAATGCTTGTTTTCAATTGACTTTTCCCTATAACAACAAGATTCTCCCAATGGCCCTTGAGGCTGACATTGATTTAGGGCATGAAACGAAGACATGTCCCAAGTTCTCATTCCTATGCAGGCATCACTTACACAAGCCGGACTCCGTAAACTTTTTTCACTTTTACATTGGGTCGAATTCCCTAGTTGAGGATTTCCAACATAAAAATGGATTGTTTTATGTTGATGAGGGGATGCCATAGGGATTGGGACTTAAAATTCTACCAAAAACGTGACCAATCCACACACCATAATATGACATAAAAGTCCACATTTTTCTTGAATCTTGGTATTTTATCAAGATTGTTGCCATTGTTTCATTTAAGACCCTCAAGGTGAGGGGAGTCATGCCCATTAAAGAGAGGAGTCCTTAAGCACTCCCAAGCATTGAGTGAGCTCTCCAACAGGCATCATTCTTCATAGTCCACTCCCCTAGCCAATTTAATCTCCTCGAATCTAATCCATTGGCATGTTTCATGATTTAAGACGTGTTTCCACAAACACAAACCTTTGTTCCAAAGCTTCCTAGGATTTTGGAGGCTCCAAGAATCAACACCTCTTATGCCCTTGATATGGAACCATATTGAATCATTTTGTCTAATAACCACTACCTATTTCCAATATTCATTGATGTAAACAAACTATTTCACCTTCTTCCAGGTCTTCCATAGGAACCAAACTAAGTGCAAACCTCTCAGAGTTACTTGAAATGAGGATAACAAAGGAGTAAGAAGATCAAGTCCCTTCCACCTTAGAAGGCCGACAAGCCTAAGAGCACTCTTGTTTCTAAAAATCACTTTGGCCCAATAGGCATCCCTGTTGCTCCATGCTTTAATTAACCATTTGGCAGCTATCTGATTCGCCATTCCTTCAATGTCTCGATGACCAAACCACCTTGATCATTTTGGCTTATGCAAGTAGTCCATTTAATTCTCAGGACACCCCTTCTATTAGGGTATCTCGTCCAAAGAAATTTTTTGTGAATTCTTTCCAATTTGACAATGTATTGGTGGTCTCGAGCATGAAAGAAAGTAAATGAAAAAAAAAGAAGGAACATGCTAACCACCATAGCAGCCCTACGAGGTTAATCTTCATACCTTTCGAGTATGCCAACTTGTTATCGAGCTTCAAATAGCCTAGTCCCATCTTTGACGTATTGAAACATCAAAACCCATCCGAATATCTAACACACAAAAGATCTATCCCATTGGGATCAATTGATAGCCATGGCCAACTAAAATTTCAGGTGGATGCCTAATAATGGCCCTGAAAATGGTTTTAGAGTGCTCTATTTTGGAGCCCGATAGCTCACAAAAATGTGTTGAAGGAACATCAAAAGGTATCAATATTGTTCACATCATTATGATTAAAATCATTCGTGTCATCGGCAAGGAGTCGCATGATGATCTTGTCTTGATTGAGAGGAAGAAAGAGTTGTTGAATAAGACCCCTGTCGATGAGGTTGTTGCACGCCTATGGGCGCCTTTTAGTTGCCTGGTATTATTTGAGCAGTCTACTCTCATTACAGTCATTTGTGCTAGTTTTCC
Source organism: Ceratopteris richardii (assembly GCA_020310875.1). Taxonomy (NCBI): domain Eukaryota; kingdom Viridiplantae; phylum Streptophyta; class Polypodiopsida; order Polypodiales; family Pteridaceae; genus Ceratopteris; species Ceratopteris richardii. The sequence goes on from CM035410.1 coordinate 146,330,452, forward strand.
GCATCCATTGTCTGCTTCCTGCAGTTCTGTTTATGTGTCAACCCGCTACCTTGAGTACACTGTACAGTCCCGTTGATTGTCCAAATCCATTGCTTTCTTCCTGCGTTATGTAGGTGACTTGTTCCTGTCGTTAGATCGTCTGTCTTATCTACCGGTCACGTTGTTCTGGTGATCAACGAACTCGATGCTTACTGTGAGTCTCGAGTCTCTCAGACGTTATAATGTACCCGGCTCCGCAAGACGATCTTTAAAGTCCCCTTACTTATACGTGAAATGCAAATGTTATACACGTGAAATGGAATACAACATTAGCTCAATGCGCTTCCGTCAAAAAAGACGTCGACAAGGTTCTTTTTGTTTTCTCGTTATTCGCGTTTGTTTAATGCAAGTCCCCTGCTACGCTGCGGCTGAGTCCATTCCATCATGACAATATTTAAGTCTGCATCATGAAAATATTTTAGTAGTGAGAAAATAACACATCGAGAGTCCAGACTTGATCCTATGTTTCAAGAATATGTGAGACATGTCTGTGAATCTAGAATTCTGTATTCAAAAATCATCACCTTATAGCCCTTTCTCTAATACATCATTCGAAGATATCTAAAAACTTTTATGCAAGTGGTGAAGATAGGAGGTTCCCCCAAAGTCAGGACTCCAAGTCATTCTTACTTCAAAGATCTCACAGCTCGGAAAACAATGGAGAGGCAGTTATGGTACTAATCGAGCTACATGAAGGCATTTCTGTTATTAAAAATGAATCATTAACGAAGTAATGCTTAGCCTCCATGCATCACACAGTATAAACTTGTAGAATTGAAAACATGGTTTTGAACATGCTCGTAGTGCACAAGGTTTACTACATTATTCGTTTTCTAAAAAGTTCAGCGAAAAGAAGTTGATGAACATTCACACGCTCCATTTGCAAAACCGAGATAAGGCCTACTTTATATATCAAACTAACCTACATACAGTGGATAATCTCTCTGATTGAAAGAAAACAAGATAATCACTTTGATGTTTTCGAGAAGTCATACTTTACATGAAGAAAAAAATTTAACTAAAACTTTGATATTCACATTCCACTCTCTTAAAACCGATAGGAATTCAATCATGCTAATATAGTACATGTTTATATCAACCAATATACTGTATCTCCAAGAACTCACATGGCGCTTGCTTTATTACCATCGCTCTGGTTTCCTCGATAAGATATCGACAAATATGTTATGAAAATATTATTTAAATTGTAATTTAACGTTAACGATGCTTGAATGTTTCCTTGATTTTTTTTCCATATCTATTTGTAGCGGTTGTGCAAAATCAGAACTCATTCTATTGCTACTGGGCATGAATCCTCACAAATTTGTGACTATGAGATGCTTAGTTCCTTCGTCCTTTGCAATTGGTTGCCTTTTCCTAGATTATCCCATGATCATGTGGCTTAAAACATTTCAATTATTGCCCTTTAATGTGATCACACCAAGACTTGGAGGACCTGGAGGAGCCTTCAATACGATCACACCAAGAACAAGTCAAGCTACACCTAGATCTAGTGGAGATCAAAGATGATGCAGATATCTCTCGGTTGAACCTATCGTTCTAAGAGGAATTGAGGAAAACGAGACTTAGCCTGATTTATATTACATAGAATAACATGAATAAATGGGCCCCCTTTCCTCTCCAATTGTTTGTACCTTGTTGTGTCTCATCAATACCCAATGGTGCTTACCTTCAAGCCGGTCATTAATCTTTTAGATACAAAGAAAAAATTCAAAGAAAGAATAGATATATTTCAAAGATTGGTGGGTGGGTAGGGCAAATAAACCTACTAGACAGATGTGTAGCCTCCTCAAGAAGAAAAAAATCCAAGAAAGCAATCCCTTTCATGATAGACATCCATGGGGTTGGGTGCAAGATGATGAAGAAAATAGTTCATTGGTTGTCAATCACTTTACCAAACTTTTGCTGGTTTCGACACCTCTTTCTCCTCATAGGTGTGATTGCATGGGGGCCATCTCTAGAGTCAAAACCAAAAGAATTCCATAAAATATGAAGCCTATGGTTGAACCTCCCTTTTTGAATGTAGATATTCTCGAAGTTATTGATTCGCTTCCTAATGGCAAAAGCACAAGGTTAGATGGCCACCCAATTGAGTTTTTCAAGACCTTCAAGCACATAGTGACTAATCCATTATGTCTAGTGTGGAAAGAGGCCGTCTCTTTCCATGTGCTACCAAAATATCTCAATGAAGGTGTTATCAATCTTATTCACAAAGAAGGAAGCAAAAATAGGATTAAACATTAGTGTCCCATTACGATGTTATAAACAAGTTACAAGATTCTTGCCAAAGTTGTTTCTAATGGAACTCCTGTTTACTCACAAGACTGGATCAATGAAGGTAAAAAAGGTTTCATGAAGTGGAAGTCCATCCTCGAGGCTATGATGGATGTTTGGGAAGGTCTAGTCTTGGCTGAAGAGAGCACTGAAGATATTCCCTTGCTTAAGATTGACTTTAACAAAGCATATGATAGACTCAAGTGGCATTTCATTCTCCAATCTCTAAAAGACTTGGTTTACGGTAAGATATTCATTACGATAATCTCAATATTGATGGGAGATGCATGAATGTAGATAAGCATCAGTGGCCCGATTTCTCAAGGTATTCGATTAAAACTTCCAATAGGGCAAGGATGCCCTTTGGCCCCTCTTCTCTTTGCAATCACACCCGATGCTCTCTGCTGCCCAATTAAACACCACATACATTTAAGTCTAATTCAAAGCCTCGTTCTTTCCCCCAAATGATCATGAGACACTTTGTCGATGAAAAAAAATGCTTTTGTACTTTTTTTGAGACTTCATGTTCCAAAATAAGAACAAGTCTAAACTACTCTTAGGGAGGGTATTAGGGTATTAATAAGAACTACTCTTAGGGTATTGGTTGACCATGACTATTAGTTAATCCCTAGAGTGAAATCTCCTACTTGTTAGGCATTCTGATGTGAGTCGATATTTTCATGGGTCAATGATGGAATTGTTCTCTTTATAAGCTAGAGAACAAGTTGGCATACTAAAAAAGGTATGTAGAATAATCTAGCATGTCAAAAAGAGTGGTTACATGAGAGCAGCTTCAAAAAGCAAGCATGAAAATAAAAGTGGGTAACTTTTGTAGAAAGACTTTGCTTTTAATATCAGAAATTGGAATTTACAATGAACCTTATTCTAACCACTACTTTTCTGACTATTTCTAACAATCAAACCCTCTTCGCAGTTTTATTTACAAACTAAATAAATTATAAGTCGGATTATTTATGTCCGTCCTTTCATGCCTTTCATGCTCCTCATGAACATTCAACTACTATATCAAAACACCAAAACACATTAATACATTAATAAATTAACACTCTAAAAATTCCTTGTTCAACATATTCCATAATTCATAACATGCCCCTCATTTGAAAAAGCAATTGACCTCAGTTGATAAAATAAAGCTAAACATTGATGGCCAATCACATTTTCCATCACTAAACAAAAATAAGCATGTCCCATGTAAAACCACATGCATGGAAATGTTCATGGAGGTGTTAAGTTATTAAGCTTATTTATGAGGTGCTCAAATAGTCTCTAAATAAGTGAATAAAATAATTAATATTGTTGATATATTTAGGTAGTGATGTGTGTGAACACACGAGGACTACGGGGGCACTTTTTTCCCTCTTTAGGAGGTTTTTTTTTCCGGCTTGTATATACATCTATTGCCCTAACGGGCTACTTATGTTTGTACATTCTAGTGGTAATACATTCAGTATTGTGTGTTGAGCTCCAAGCTTCTTCTTCTTCCTTGTGTTGTGTTGGAGAAACAATCACTAACTGGACATATATTTGAAGGTCAAATCTTAGGAAGAAAACCCCATGCCTATGTGAAGGGAAAAATTCACAAATGTATCATATTTGTAAAGTTAGTTCACTTTAGTTCTAGAAGTTTTTTAAAATCATGAGAATACGAAAATCTATATAAGTTAGTTTGTATCAACTGACGCGGAGAGAGAGAGAGAGAATAGAGAGAAGAAGTAGAAGAAGGAGTTCATTTATACGACTCTGTATAGTCGGGATTCTCTGAGTGAGAAAGCATCTGTAAAACTTCTGAGTTCTCATAGCTATGAGAAAGAACTGAGTAAAGTTCTGTGTATGAGTCTCTCTTCATCATCTCCATAATTACCTACTGTGTGATGAGTTAAAAGATCAAGTTTTCCAAGCAACTCGATGCCTGGCATCGAATCTCTGCTGATAAGTCATATTTTCATTTATATTTTTCATTCAGTACTGAAGTGTTTTGAAAACATGATGTTGTTGGAGCAAACCGATGCCTGGCATCAAATTCCAGTTGATAAGTCATATTCTAAGTGTGCATGAAATCACCTATAGTTTTGGTGTCCAAAAGATTAAGGTTTTATGCGGGAAGTCGATGCTTGGCATCGAATCCCTGCTGAAAAGTGGCAAAAAACATCCCAAGTTCATGCCCGGCATCGAATTCTCGTTGCAAGTCGATGCTAGGCATCGAATTCTAATTTTAAACAGGCGCTCTTACTATAACAGGAAAGATTTCCAATTTTGGAAGGTCATATGGGGTCATCTTGTGAGAGTCATAACTTGAGTTCTAGAGATCCGTTTGATGCATATGATAGCTTGTTGGAAAGCTCTACTCTTCTAGTTTCAGCCTACAAATGTTCATGGAGAAATAATACTTGAGCTAGGAGAAATAAGCAAAATACGGAAGGTATGTCATTTCGGTGACTAGGAATTTCTGTAGAAGCAAAGTTCTCACTTTAGGCTATCATTTCTCAAAGTTTGGAGTGGCAATGAGTTAATGGTGACCATAGAGGTGTTCTAGTGTCACATTAATTCATTTCTTGTGGTGTTTCATACATCAACAAGTGGTATCAGAGCAGAAAGATTCTCGAGAGCAGAAGACGACAAAGGTACGAGAAGTTTTGTAAAGTTTTCCATTAAAGTTTGAAAGGTGAAGCATTTGAAGACACAAGGCATCAAAAGGTTACTTCAAAAGTATCCTCATACACAAAGAACTTCAAAAGGTATTATCCTTTATCCTTTAAGCTCACAGGTTGCAGGAGAAGGAAAGGAGTATGGCAGATCATATCTCCATTGACAAACTGGACAGAGATAATTACCCCGCATGGGTAATGAGAATGGAAGCCTTACTTATGAGTAAGGATCTCATGGTATATGTAACAGGTGAAGAAGAGAAGCCAGTATTTGAAGATGAAAGCCGACCAAAGAAAGAGGAACGTGATGCTTTAAAGCATTGGCAGAAGAAGGATGCAAGTGCAAAAGCCTACATCTACAATACAATCTCTGATCATTTGCTACTACACATCAGAGGATTGGAATCATCTGAAGATATATGGAATGCATTGGAGTATCATTTCCAAAGTACTACCAAAGCACGGAAAGCAAGTCTATGGTCAGATTTTACAACATTCAAGAAGAAGCCAAGTCAAACTATTAGTGACTATGTCACTAAGATGAAGGATCTTGCAGATAGTCTTGGATCCATAGATGAAGATGTTGAAGATCACAGATTGATTGCTCAGCTACTTGCAGGTCTGAGAGGGGATGAAAGGTGGAAACCTTTTGTCTTATCAACAGAACTTTCATTAAATCATTATGTTCCAGATTTGAACTAGTTGCTTGGTTTGATGCTCACATATGAGCAAGACTTGAAGGGAGATGGAGATAAAGGACAAAGTTCTGCAATGTACATGAAGAATAAGAAGAAAGGAGATAAAGGTAAAGCAAAGGATGAAGAGGAGTCTAGTTCTCAAGCTTATTATGCAAGAGGTAAAGGCACTGGCAGAGGAAGAGCAAGAGGTTTTGGAAGAGGAAGAGGTAATCAAAATAACAACAAGAAGGCTTGCTGGATCTGTGGATTGAGTAATCATTTGGCTCATGACTGTTGGCACAACCAACAAGGATCAAACCAGAATCAAAACAACAATAGCAAAGGTCGAGGTGGAAGATATCAAAGTAATTTCCAAAGAGGTAGACAAAGTCAAAGAGGAGGCTATGGTAGAGGTGGAGGAAGAAGTTGGGGACAGAATCAATCCTACAACACCACCTACTACAACTATGCAAATGACACACAGAATGAAAGTCATACATCATTGATGATGAACTCAATCAACACATCAGATAAAGAAGATCTAAAGGTATTTTACATTGACTCTAGATGTTCTAATCATTTGTCAGGAAACATAGAATTGATGTCAGAATTGGAAAAAGGCATTTCTAGTCACACGGTTCAAACTGGTGATAATACAAGACATAGTGTACATTCAATTGGAAAAGTGAAATGCAAGAGTGGAGCAGATTTGCTAACCAATGTTTTGTATGTTCCAACAATACCTAAAAACTTGATTAGTGTGGGACAGATAGTTGAAAAAGGTTTTCAAGTCAGGTTTACAAATGAAGGAGTATTTGTGGAAGATCCAGAGAATGGATATAATCAGATTGTCTCTGGTAAGAAAGAAGGTAGACTCTTTACTTTAAGAGTGCAAGGGAACATTGGTCAAGCTTTGCTCACACATGGTGAAGGAGTGATTACAGAACTTGATCTCTGGCATAAGAGATTAGGTCACTTTAATGAAAGAGGAATTAAAGCTATGGTTGCTAATCAGTCTGTACTAGGATTACCAAATGTGCAAAGTCAACATATGGTTTATAAATGTGAAGCATGTCAAATGGGAAAAGTGTTACCGTTAGTGTCCATGTGAAAGGCCAAATGGCCACCGGACACTTCTTTGTATATGTTCCTTAATAAAAACATATAGTGGCCTGGTTAGTCACGGACTGTAAGTTCGACCGCATTTGTAAGACCTAAGAAGTCTGTCTTCGTGCTCCCTGTGTACTGCGTTTTCTGCGTATTCCACAACATCTGTGCGGAGTACTGTGTGTGGCGTAAGAAGCTCCGTTTTGTACTCCGAGCATATCGTCGTGGAGCTCTCGAGAAGGAGAGTGCAGTGTGGTGCACGCCATCGAAATACTTCACTGGTATCAGAGCAGTTTGAGGCAAAAAGCTTTGTTCCTTGTGTGCGAGCGAAGCGAGCACCCCCCCCCAGGTTTTCTCCAAGGCTTACGACTAAGGCGGCGACCAAGGCATAGACCTTGGCATACCTTTTCATCCGAGTCACCGAAGTCACCGTTGGCGCCGTTGGCTGCGCGCGAGGGAGGACCTCAACGGTCAAGGAATATAGAGGTTCCCGGTACTTCCCGGGAGGTCACCCATCCCAGTACTGGTCCCCCCAGAGCTCGCTTAACCGTGGCAATCTCTTGCCACTAAGATACACTCTTGTGGTGTTTGAAGAAGGGGAAAGACTAAGGTTGACATTACCTTGAACAAGTTTTGGTCCCTCAAAGCTTCATTTTTGCTTTTAAAGCCTATTTCTGAAGCAATTTTGGGGTGTTTTTTGGAGCCATTTCGGAGTACTTTCGCACGTAGTTCTCTTCACACAGGTCCAAGAACATCAAGAAGAGTGTTCCTTGTTCTTCTCAAACAATAAATATCAACCTTTGGGGCTGTATTTTCAGCCACACTCGTAAAACTACAGGTTTCTCGAGGGGTTTTCAGTTTTGGTGGGAGCAGTCGTTGCAAATTTATGCAGGTTTTTAAAGCCTAAAACATCAGAGTTGACAGACACTTGCAGGTATTATTGGCTAGTTTTTTGGGCTGTGTATTCAGCCTTTCAGTGTCATTTTACTGCACATATTGAGCACATACACACCATTTACGCTTCTGTGGATACCGCTTATGTACGTCCATGTGGGCATTGATATAGCGGTTACGTTCTTTGCATAAAGCCTTTTACGTTTGATAAAGAGGGTCGTGGTGAGGTTTTCTTAACTGGGAGACACCCAGATGTCGGGGTCTCTTCGGTGATGCAGGTGGAAGACTTACCCAGCCTTGCCATAGGAGATGTATGATAGTTGTTCATGGGTGCTCGATAAGCCTAGTTGGCTTCTATTGGGTAACTGATTATATGCAGTGGAGTCAGTGATTCACTATGCAGGTAGACATGTTAGTACTTGCAGTTTTATGATACTTTGACACTGGTCATATGCTAATTTTGCAGAGGATACTCTGGCAAAATTTTTCCAGATTTCTGGTTTAGTCAACTATATAGTGGTCGATTTACTCCTTGATACACTTATTTGTTGGTGTTTGGACTCTTCTAGCTCCATTATCATTCTATTCAGTTCTCTACGATCATGGCATCAGAGGTCTCAGACACATCCGGTGGATCAGGGTCTAGTGCTAGCGTTCCGAGGAGGAGCTATAACTTGCAGGGCAAAGACCATTTTGAGATCCGAAAATTTGATGGCACAAACTTTGCTCTATGGAAGAATCAGATTAAAGATGTGCTGATTCAAAGATTAAGGCAATGGAAGCCAGTAAATGGGATTTCAAAGAAGCCTGCTGACATGGATGAAGATGATTGGGATGAGTTAGATGAAATGGCCAGGTCTACCATTCGCTTGCACCTAGCAGATAATGTTTACTTTACAGTATTAGACTGTGAAAGTGTAGAGGAGCTTTGGAAGAAGTTATGCAATACATATGAAAAAGAGACGGCATCAAATAAAGTATATCTGATGAGAAAATTATACGACCTTCGTATGGACACGGATAGTGTTGCTGCTCATCTAAATAAGTTTGATGCCATATTCTCCCAGTTACAGGCTCAGAAAATGGATATGGACAATGAAATGAAAGCAGTATTGCTGTTATGCACCCTGCCATCATCATGGGATACATTTTGCACAGCTATTAGCAATAGTGCACCAGGTGGTAAACTCGTCTATGATGACATATGTGGAGCACTCTTGAGTGAGGAGATTCGTAGAAAATCTATGGTTGGCACTCAGAGTGGAGATGCATATAATGTTCATGATTTTTACCAAGGAAAGAATCAACAACGTGGCAGGAGCAAGAACAAGGAAAAGAATGGTCAACGGAATAAGAGCAGAAGTAAATCAAGGAAGAGGGATATTGAATGCCATTATTGTCATAAGAAAGGACACATGAAGAAAGACTGTTATGCATTAAAGAATGCTAAAGGTAAAGGACAGAATGTTGATGGGCATGTTAAACAGTTACCTGCACCATCTACTTCGACTGTGAAGATTGAAGAAATTAATGCTATTTCTGATGATGCTGATGTGTTGACACTTGATAGTACTGTGCCATCTGAGGCACTTATGGCTGATTCTCTTTCCCACACCTGGCTGCTAGATTCTGGTGCTTCTTTCCATGTGACACCACATAGAGAATGGTTCTCTAATTATGCAGCAAAGTCTCTTGGTACCGTGAGACTTGGTGACTCTTACCAATGTGATGTTGTGGGGATTGGAGATGTGGTTGTGCAGTTCATTGACGGTTCAAAATTTACTATGCATAATGTACGCCATGTACCTCAGTTATCACGCAGTTTGATGTCAGTTGGTCAACTTGATGACCTTGGTTACAAGGTGGTCTTCTATGCTCAGTCCTTTTGTATATCAAAGGGCAATATGGTTATTGCAAAAGGAAGGAAAGTTGGCTCACTTTACCCTTTATTTGTATCACAGAAAGAACACTTGTTAGCTGTTATTAAACAGCCTATGGCTTGTATTTGGCATGGTCGTTTGGGCCATATATCTCGTAGTGGAATGGAAAATCTTTCTCGTTCTGGCTACTTACCTGTGTTATCTTTCTCTTATTTTTCATTTTGTGAGCATTGTCAATATGGAAAGCAAACCAGAAATGTGCATAAAACGCACATTGACTCTTCAATTCAGCCTTTAGATCTTGTTCATACAGATGTGTGTGGTCCTATGCCCACTAGGTCCTTAGGTGGTTCTCTTTACTTTGTCACTTTCATAGATGATGCTACTAGAAAAGTCTTGGTATATCCTATCAAATCGAAGGATGATGTATTCCCTACTTTCAAAAAATGGCTTGCTTCAGTTGAGACTGAAAAAGGAACTAAGCTTAAGGCTTTACGTTCAGATAATGGGGGTGAGTATACCTCACATGAATTCAGCCTTTTCTGTCAGTGTAGAGGGATTCATAGAGAGTTTACAGCTCCTTATACCCCAGTACAGAATGGTGTAGCTGAGAGGATGAATAGAACTATTCAAGATAGAGTAGTCTCTATGTTGCATCATGCAAACCTCTCACAAGGTTTTTGGGCAGAAGCAGTATTGACTGCAGTTCATGTGATTAACCTTTCACCTAGTACTGCCAAAGGTCTGAAAGTGGCACAAGAGTTATGGACAGGGAAACCACCATATTATGATCATCTTCGAGTTTTTGGGTGTGAAGCATATGTTCATATACCCAAGAATCTTAGACAGAAGTTGGACCATAAGTCAAAGAAATGCATTTTTCTTGGATATGGTCGAGAAGGACAATTTGGATATCGCTTATGGGATCCTAAAACACGGTCAGTGATCAGAAGTAGTGATGTCATTTTTAATGAGTCTAAGATGCATAAACAGCCGATTAAGGAGGTTGAAGTGAGAAGAGTGGTGTTTGAGGATACTAGTCCTCCGGTTAGCATGCATAGAAATGCTGCACATAGGGATGTTCAAGAGAATGTCCATTCAGATCAGTCTGCACATGTTCTTATTCAGCAACCATTGAGACGTTCTGCACGTGTCTCATATCCACCTGATAGATATGTTTCAGGTTTAGATTTTGTTATGCTAACAGATGCCGGTGAGCCCTCTTGATACAAAGAGGCTATGCAGACAGAGGATCGTGTCAAGTGGGAGCGTGCCATGAAGAGTGAGTTGGATTCTATTCACAAGAATGGTACTTGGGACTTAGTACCTTTGCCAAAGGGCAGGAAAGCTTTACCATGTAAATGGGTATATAAGCTGAAATTCACATCAGATAGTGCTTCTCCAAAATATAAAGCACGACTTGTTGCAAAGGGTTTTAAGCAACAACATGGTGTTGATTTTGAGGAAATCTTCTCTCCAGTGGTCAAGATGACTACTTTGTGCATGTTGCTTGGATTCGTTGCAATGGAGGACTTAGAGCTAGTCCAAATGGATGTGAAAACAGCTTTCTTGCATGGAGATCTTACAGATGAGATCTATATGGAACGACCAGAGGGTTATGTAGTTCCTGGCAAGGAAAGTCTAGTTTGTAAGCTCAAGAAGAGCTTGTATGGACTTAAACAGTCTCCTAGACAATGGTACCAAAAGTTTGATGCTTTTATGAAGTCCCAAGGCTATTCTCGGAGCAATGAGGATCATTGTCTCTACACAAAGAGATGTTCTGATGGCAGCTTGATATGCTTGATACTTTACGTCGATGATATGTTGATTGCTGGGAAGTCCTCTTATGATTTGTCAATTCTCAAAAAGAAGTTGAGTCAGACATTTGATATGAAGGATTTGGGGGATGCCAAACATATTCTTGGCATGCGCATTACTCGTGATAGGAGTAAAAGATGCATATACTTGTCTCAAAGTGAGTACATATCCAAAGTACTTCATCGATTCAATATGCAGGGTGGAAAGGCATTGAGTACACCTTTACCCACATATGTGAAATTGAGCAAGGATGACTGCCCCAAATCAGATGAGGAAAAGGAAATCATGACCAAAATTCCCTATCAGTCTGTTGTTGGTAGTCTCATGTATGCTATGGTAGCTACGAGACCAGACATTGCATTTGCAGTGGGAGTTGTGAGCAGATATATGTCTAATCCTGGCAAGAAACATTGGGAAGCGGTCAAAATGATTTTGAGATATCTGAGTGGCACTAAGGACAAGTGTCTATGCTTAGGTAGAGGGAAAGCATCCATTATTGGTTACACAGATTCTGACTATGCTGGTTGTGTAGACAATCGTAAGTCTACATCAGGGTACATTTTTCATTTTGCTGGAGGTGCTATCTCTTGGAGATCTCGTCTTCAAGAATGTACAGTTGTTTCCACCACAGAAGCAGAGTATGTTGCAGCAAGTGAGGCATGTAAGGAAGCATTGTGGCTTTCTCGTCTTGCTTGTGATATGGGTTTGCCTCAGCATGTACCTCACTTGCTCAGTGATAGTCAGAGTGCCATTGCTTTGGCTAAGAATCCGGTCTATCATGCAAAGACCAAGCACATTGAGGTGAGGTATCACTTCATTAGAGATTGCTTAGCCACTGAGAGCATTATTCTTGAGAAGGTTCACACTCGAGATAATGCTGCAGATGCTTTGACTAAAGCTCTACCACAGGATAGCTTTCGACACTGTTGTCACTTGATGGGGGTTACTTGATTCTTGATCTTACGCAGTCACTTGTATACTGTGTAACATGCCCATCAGGTGGGAGGTATAGTTTGTATACTTACACTCAGGTATTCTTTATCATTCTTTCTTTTTTCTCCCATAGTTACTCTGGCCATATTGGCCTTTAGTGGGAGATTGTTACCGTTAGTGTCCATGTGAAAGGCCAAATGGCCACTGGACACTTCTTTGTATATGTTCCTTAATAAAAACATATAGTGGCCTGGTCAGTCACGGATTGTAAGTTCGACCACATTTGTAAGACCTAAGAAGTCTGTCTTCGTGCTCCCTATGTACTGCGTTTTCTGCGTATTCCACAACATCTGTGCGGAGTACTGTGTGTGGCGTAAGAAGCTCCGTTTTCTACTCCGAGCATATCGTCGTGGAGCTCTCGAGAAGGAGAGTGCAGTGTGGTGCACGCCATCAAAATACTTCAAAAAGCACACAGGTTACCATTTCAAAAGAAAGGTTTCAAACATGATGGAGTACTTGAGCTCATTCATACAGATGTATGGGGACCAACAAAAGAAATATCTATCAGTGGCTCAAGGTATTATGTTCTTTTCATTGATGATGCTACAAGATGGATAACATTATATGTTTTGAAGGAAAGATCAGAAGTGTTTGGAGCTTTCAAGCATTTTCATGCATATGCAGAGAGAGTCACATGTCAAAAGCTTAAAAGACTGAGGTCTGATGGAGGGGGAGAATACTTCTCCCAAGAGTTCAATGATTATCTTTGGAATGCAGGTATTAAGAGAGAAATAACCTGCAGGTATACACCACAACAAAATGGTGTAGCAGAAAGAAGGAACAGGACTTTGGTTGAGTTTGCTAGAGCTATGTTGAAGGAGAAGAATTGTCCAAATTATCTTTGGGCTTAAGCTGTAAATACAGCTACATATCTTGTGAATAGATTACCATGTGCAGCTCTGAATGGAATGACTCCATATGAAGTTTGGTGGGGTAAGAAACCAACACTAGATCATTGTAGAGTGTTTGGATCAATTGCATATGCTTATGTGCCATCACAGCTTAGGCATAAACTTGAACCAAAGGCAGAAAAATATGTGTTCATTGGTTATGATGAAAAGCAGATGGGTTATAGGTTGTGGAATCCTTTAACCAAACAATTTCTTGTTTCTAGAGATGTTACATTTGATGAACAGAAAAGTTGGTATGCAGATCAAAGTCATACAGCTGAAGAATTTGAAGAAGAGGTAAGAAGATGTGAGAAAGGAAAATCAATTGTGCAGGTAAATAGAGATGAAGACTATATGCAAGCAAGTACATCCAGAAGTGGATTAACAAGAAGGAATGAAGAAGCTCCTATATTTGATGAAGAAGTGTATCCAGACACATATGAAGAATGTGAACCAAGAAGGTCAAGCAGGACTAGAAGACAACCAGAAAGGTATTCTTATGATACTTCTTACATAACTCAGAAGAACTATGCATATATGGTCAAAGATGATGAAGAACCTCAGAACTATGATGAAGCTAAAGGTAAGAAGCAATGGGAAGAAGCAATGAAGGAAGAGTTCAATGCACTGGAGGAGAACAAGACATGGGAACTTGTTCCTAAACCAAATGGTAAGAAAGTAATTGGAAATAAATGGGTTTATAAAGTGAAGAAGCTTGCAGATGGTAGTATAGCTAGATACAAAGCTAGATTGGTGGTGAAAGGCTATGCCCAGACCTATGGCATAGATTATGATGAGACATTCAGTCCCATAGCTAAGATGTCAACTATAAGGACAATCATTGCTATTGCAGCTTCAAAAGGATGGACTCTAAGTCAATTGGATATAAAAAATGCATTCTTGAATGGATACATATCAGATGAGGTATACATGGAACAACCTCAAGGGTTTATAGATTCCAGGTATCCAAATTTTGTTTGGAGGTTGAGAAGAGCATTGTATGGATTGAAGCAAGCTCCAAGAGCTTGGAACTATAGACTGGTGAAGTATCTCAATGAACTTGGATATCAAAGTTCAAAAGCAGACCCAAGTCTACTTATCAGAAGAACAGAGGAAGGTACAATCTACATTTGACATTATAATCACAGGTACTTCAGATGAAGGAATCAAGGAGGTAAAGAGATTGCTTAAAAAAGAAATCAAGATCAGTGACCTAGGAAAGTTATCATACTTTCTTGGAATGGAAGTTACTTATACAGATCATGGCATATATGTGTCACAAGAAAGGTATCTTCTGAACTTGTTGAAGAAGTTTGATATGGAAAATTGCAGAGAAGCTTCAACTCCACTTGAAGTTAATCACAAGCTCAGTAAATATGATGGTGCAGACTACAAAGATATGAGGAAGTATCAATCTCTTGTGGGTAGTTTGATTTATGCTACACTAACAAGACCTGATCTTAGTTATGCAGTAGGAGTTTTGTCACAATTCATGCATTGTCCAAAGGACCCACATTGGATTGCAGGTCAAAGAGTTCTCAGATATATTAAAGGAACTATAAAGGAAGGATTATATTATCCTTTTACATCAGATTTGAAGTTGAGAGCCTACAGTGACTCAGACTGGGCAGGTAACCAAGATGACAGAAGATCAACTCATGGTTACATGATATACATTGGTGATAAGCTTGTAAGTTGGTGTTCAAAGAAACAACATACAGTAGCATTATCATCAACTGAAGCAGAGTACAAAGGACTTGTGGAAGCAGCTAAGGAAGTCATATGGATGCAGACATTGTTCAAGAGCTTAGGCATTGATCAAGGTACACCTACAATACATGGAGATAATATGAGTTCACTTTATCTTGCAGCAAATCCAGTATTTCATGCAAGGACAAAGCACATAGAGATACACTATCATTTTCTCAGAGAAAAGGTAATGGAGAAGGAGATTGAAGTGGAGTACATTTCTACTAAAGATCAGTTAGCAGACATAATGACAAAGAGCTTGGATGGTGTGAAGACCAGCAGATTCAAAAGCATGGCAGGAGTAAAAGAAAAGAAGATGATATGAAGAAACAAGGAATGTCAATTAGTGATTGAGGGGGAGCTGTTGGAGAAACAATCACTAACTGGACATATATTTGAAGGTCAAATCTTAGGAAGAAAACCCCATGCCTATGTGAAGGGAAAAATTCACAAATGTATCATATTTGTAAAGTTAGTTCACTTTAGTTCTAGAAGTTTTTTAAAATCACGAGAATACGAAAATCTATATAAGTTAGTTTGTATCAACTGACGTTGTCGGGGAGATTTGCATCTTCCGATTGATGACCCAAAAAATTAAAATATTTATTGGTGAATTCTAAACCTCTTTTATATCACTGTTGATCAGTTGTGTTAATTGGATTAACTATTTTGAAAGTGTTTTCAGGTATGAAGGATGAAGCAGGATATATGTTCATGTTAGGGTTTACCCTAATTACTCATTTAATGAGAATTTCCTATTTTTACATTCAAGAATTATGGGTATTTATCCCTAGGATTTCATAAGTTCAAAGATTGTATGTTGCTAATGGTTAAGCCAAAGGGTTTAGATGATTTATAATGAGTTAATGGTAGGGTTTCAGAAGGATTTTAAAGGTCTAACCCGAGGGGTTTTATGGGTTTCCAATAGGTTTTCTAGGGTTTTACTATATTTAGAGGGACAAAATAGATGTTATTTAAAAAACATTAATATATAAATAACATATTTATGTATTAAAAATTAAACTATGTTATTAATAATTACTTTAATTATTTGTGTGCATTTAAAAACTAAGGTTTAATTAATTAAAAGCTTAACCTAAGCTTAATTTAATGGATTTATTTAATTGAGAAATTTAGGGTAAATAGAATTAAAATGATTAATTAAATGGATAAATAACTAGTGGACTATATGAGTGCTAGGAAAAAGAATGGCTTATATAAGTTGTGTAACTAAAGAGATTTAAGGAGTGGTCTCAATAGAAGATGCACTTAAAGTGAAAAAAGTTGGTTAAGAGAAAGAGTGGAGAGAATTAGTGAAGATGAAAAGAGAGGAGTAGAAATTAAGTGTAATTAAAGTAGAAAAGTTAAACTAGAAAGTGTGATGGAAGTAAGGAGATTAAAGTGTGGTTGTAGATTAAAAGTTAAAACTAAAAAGAGTGGTTTAGAAACGACTTGTGTTTGTATTTAAATGAGTGTTGAGCTCAAGTTTCTCTTAATGTTTTTTTTGCAGGTACTTTCTTCTGCTCTTACTTTCTTTTGTTTTTCCTTCTTTCTCATTAGACCCTCCTTGTGCTCGGGATATTAAGCCATCATGTACTGCTGTGTACGATGATCTTGATGTTGATTGTCCGGCTCGAAGCATGCCCATGCCTATTCCATGGCTTGGTCTTGGTCCCTACAGCATTGCGCGTATATATATGATGTGTGTAAGTGTATGTGTGTGTGTGAAGTATATATGTGATGTGTGTATGTATGTGTGTGTGTGATGTGTGTGTATGTGATGTGATGTATGTGTGTGTGTGAAGTGTATGTGTGTGTGTGAAGTGTGTGTATGTGAAGTGTATGTGTGTGTGTGAAGTATATATGTGATGTGTGTATGTATGTGTGTGTGTGAAGTGTGTGTATGTGAAGTGTATGTGTGTGTGTGAAGTGTATATGTGTGTGTGATGTGTGTGTGAGAGAGAGAGAGAGAAAATGAATCTCTCCCTCCCCTCCTCTACTGCAGCGCGATAGCGCGCACAGAGATGGAGAGAGAGAGAGAGAGAGAGAGAGAGAGAGAGAGAGAGAGAGAGAGAGAGAGAGAGAGAGAGAGAGAGAGAGAGAGAGACTCTCCCTCCCCTCCTCTGTCAGCACGGCAGCGTGCAGACAGAGAAGGAGAGAGAGAGAGAGGAGAGAGAAGGAGAGAGAGAGAGAGATAGAGAGAGAGAGAGAGAGAGAGAGAGAGAGAGACTCTCCCTCCCCTCCTCTATCTGAGCGCGGCAACGCGCAGACAGAGAAGGAGAGAGAGAGAGAGAGAGAGAGAGAGAGAGAGAGAGAGAGAGAGAGAGAGAGAGAGAGACTCTCCCTCCCCTCCTCTGTCAGCACGGCAGCGCGCAGACAGAGAAGGAG
The DNA here is from genome assembly GCA_020310875.1 of Ceratopteris richardii. NCBI lineage: Eukaryota > Viridiplantae > Streptophyta > Polypodiopsida > Polypodiales > Pteridaceae > Ceratopteris > Ceratopteris richardii. Next base: position 146,347,848 of record CM035410.1, read on the forward strand.
AGAGAAAGAGAGGAGAGAGAAGGAAAGAGAGAGAGAGAGAGAGAGAGAGAGAGAGAGAGGAGAGAGAAGGAAAGAGAGAGAGAGAGAGAGAGAGAGAGAGAGAGAGAGAGAGAGAGAGAGAGAGAGAGAGAGAGAGAGAGAGAGAAAGAGAGAGAGATCGGGACAGAGAAGGAGAGAGAGAGAGAGGAAAGAGAAGGAGAGAAAGAGAGAGAGAGAGAGAGAGAGAGAGAGAGAGAGAGAGAGAGAGAGAGAGAGAGAGAGAGAGAGAGAGAGAGAGAGAGAGAGAGAGAGAGAGAGAGAGAGAGAGAGAGAGAGAGAGAGAAAGGCGCAGAGAGAGAGAGAGAGAGAGAGAGAGAGAGAGAGAGAGAGAGAGAGAGAGAGAGAGAGAGAGAGAGAGAGAGAGAGAGAGACAGAGAGAGAGAAAGAAAGAGAGAGAAAAAGAGAGAGGGGAAGAAAGAGAGAGAGAAAGAGAGAGTGAAAGAAAGAGAGAGAAAGAGAGAGAGAGAGAGAGAGAGAGAGAGAGAGAGAGACAGAGAGAGACAGAGAGAGTTAAATTGTTAAGTTAATTTAGTTATCTTATTGCATAAATCATTTTTTTTAGGTATTTAATGTGTTAATTATTATGGAGTAATACTTAGAGAATATGAAAACATTAATTGGCTTAGCTAGTTACTTATGAATGCATGAGTTAGAAGTATATATGAGATATACCTACATTTATTATAATTATTTAGTGAGTTTGTATTCATAATAGAGCTCATGGATGTGTTTGTATGCATACATCTAAGTGCTAATATGCATATGATTTTGTATTAAAAGTATGTTTTCAAAAGTGCAAGTGTGTATGTGCATATTCATGTGAGGTAATGAATGTGTGTATGCATGTTAGTTCATATTAATTCTACATTTGCATGATTATATGTATTCCAAAACAAGTGATGTATATGTATTTAGAAGTGTGTGTAATGTAAGCATGCATGTGTGCTAGTATGTGAGTGTATTAGCATATATTAGTATATTTGTAAGCATGCATGGTATGCATGAGGAATGTATGCATTAGAGTGCATGTGAATGCTTTAATGTATGCATGAACATATGCATGTGAGTATACATATAAATATTGAATTATGTTAGAGTATAGTAATGAGTGATGATGACTGTTCATGAAATGATTGTACATGAGTACATATGCATAATAGTGTATGATTATGGGTATATTTGAGCATGTATTAGCATATACTAGCATGAGTGTGTGTATGGATAGTAAGCATGTATGTGCATATGTGTGAGTAAGTGAATGAATGAACATGATGTGAATGTATGCATACTAGCATGTGAATGTTTTAATTAGTATATGCATGTGTATGATAATGTAAGTTTATGTTTCTTATTATTTTTTTGCAATATTACTAATATGTGAATGTTTTTTTTGCAGAAACATTGATGAGTTCAAGCTATTGAAGTGAAGTAAAGAGAAGCAGCAAGATTGAAGATTCATTTAAATCTTATTTTCCAATTAGTCAGCTATCCAATTGATTAGACATTCATCCCTTTATTTAGACCTTCCATTTGTATTAGAATTATTGATTTGAACCATTAGCTTATCAATTAATTTATTCAAGCAGTTTTGCAACAATATTGTTTCTCATTACTTTCTTTGATGTCTTCTAAATTAGTGCATGAGTCTGAGCACAGTACTATTGAAAATATAGAAAATGTTCCGCCAACTCTAGACAGACCAGAAACCTCTAGCTTACCTGATAGTTTAGTAGAAGAAACCATGATGGAATGCGTAACAGAAGAGTCACTAGTTTTAATCTCATATCAGGAAGCTGTTGCTAGGTACGAGGTTGCCCGTCCTTACGGTCCATAGCTATTTAAACTATTTAAAGACCTTAGTTTCAGTCATAGAATTAGGTAATTTAAATTGTTTTGTCATTAGAACCCTTATTTTCATAAGCCTGAGTTTGCTACAGACACCCCGCGTGTGCCGAACGATTTAGGCGGATGACTTGATCCACCATCCGAGCATCTCTCACGACCCAACATTGGTGAACCCGACGTGAACAAACGGCCTTGCAGCTCAGGTATAAAATTTAAATTTTTCGTGCATGTGCATACATGATATCGACAGGTTGGATTGCAGAAGCTTCTTCATTCGTGGGAGCAGTGGCTTTGTCTTTGAATCCTTGCACTCTTCTAGGTGTTGAGGGCTGTTCCCTAGGGAACTGAGCGCCTCCACGAAGAGTGGCAAGTAGCTATCCTCATCTCGCCACTCCTTTTCATCGACAAGAACGTTTGCACAATCATCCATTAGCAACTGATGTATTAGATTTTGATTCTATTAAAAATTGTATAAACTTATACACAAGTCACTCTTTAAGCCTCTTCTTCGATTCAGATTCCAGGTATTTATATTTGGATTCTTTTTGCTTGCACATAATTAAATGAAAATGACATCTAATGTAGAGAACCTTCTACATGATATGGAAGCACGATTAATTTCATCTATAGATTTAAAGCTTAATTCCAAGTTCGAGTCCTTAAACTCGTTTCTTTCAATCTTAACTACAGTAGTATCTGATTTTAATGCAAATCTTAAGTCAATAGATACTCAATTTGATCACGAGTTTAGGAATTTAGAAGGAATTCTTCATTATCAACTCTCAAATTTGAATGAAAATATGGAAACAATAGCAAATCATGTAAAAGAAATTTCATCATTGAAAACGATTGGTCATGAGATTGCAAGTTTAAAGGAGAACATTGAAAGGTTAAACAATCAAATACACGAAAGTGCTACATGTGAATGCAAAGATAGATATCAAGTACGAGTTCAAAGTAGATCTATGTATTCTATTGACCAAAATCCTTTACGCGATCATAGAAAAGTTGATCCTAAGGCTTTATATCAAAGACCGAAGAGAACTGTAAGATGCTTGTGGTGTGACCAACTAGGTCATACTTATGGGAATTGTATGGCCTATGAGAAAGCATGTAGCCAACAATTGGTATTAGAAAGTGAATAGAAAATATGTGATTATCAAACGCATCTACCATTGAGATTAAACTTAGGTAGAGGAGGAATGATAGACTATTTTGACCAAGAAAAATTTAGTCCTAAAACCAAACTTCAAAAACAATGGAAACCTAAGAGTCATAAGGAGAAAAGCAATGTATGTCAATTACATTCTATGAACACCAAGATTGTGCCTAAATGTGAATGTTTGGACAATGATCAAAACCTTATTAAACTTAAATCTATGAATAACATTGATCTTCAAATTAAATCTAAGGATCAAGATACATTGAAAAAGTTTAAGAAAGAAGAAGATGTAAAGATAAAAGATGATGAAAATGAACAATCAATTGATGGAAATATAGATATACAGGCGGTTAAAACAGAACCTAAAGTCATAGAAATTGACAATAAATGTGATCAAAATAAAAAGGATGAAAGAATAGTACAAACATCTGAAGACGAAAATCTTCAACTTCAATCAGAACATGACAAGAATATGGGAAAATGGGTACAAGAAGCCATATGGAAGATTGAAAATAATATCAAAAACTCATTTAAAGATAAGAAAAAGGAGAAGAATTTAAGTGAATAGTTTTATTGTGATGGAATTGTTTATTGAAGATAAAACATTTCGAATTTTGATTTTTGCTTGCTGCATATATGCTGTTTTCCTAAAAATTGAGAAACATATACCTAAATTGTTTAGTTTTAATGTTTGAAAAGCTAATTACAAACTTATGATTAAGTTTACATTACGATTTGTTTAATCAAAAGAATTCTAAAATATGAAAACACAAAGTTTGTTTCAAATTAAACAAAAACATGTTTGTAATTATGCTTGCAAATGATTTTGATCAATATGCTTGTCATTTCCTAAACTTATGATAAATTTATGATTTTTTTTCTTTCACAAATAAGAAGAAATCTATTATGAAGAACAATTATGAAGAATATTATTATGATGAATATTTTGCACAAAATGATCTTTGTTTACAACAATTATGAAGATATACTTTTAAAAGAAAGAAATATATATGATCATGATAAATATGAAGAACATGAAAAAAATGTTACAATATGAGGATGATTTTATTGATATACCATATGATGAGTAAGAGGAACTTTTATAATCCAGATATGAATTTTTCATTGATATAAAAAGAAATGATGCTCATTTATAAAGATACAAGTTAAAAACTTTGAACATTTTGATTTTTCCTAAATTTTATGAACTTTGTTTCATAGGTTGAAAAACCTATTAAAAAAAATTAAGAATGCATTATTTATGATAATTATAACCACTATGAATTTCTTATGATGAAATTTGTGACATGATGAAGATGAATCTGATAGAATATATGAATTTATATTTGCAAGATAAATGATAATGAAGATTACTTGTTTTGTAGCTTCTATTTTATAAGTGATTACAGGTTCTAAAGATGCATTGATCAAAGCAATTGAAGATGTTATGCCAAAAGTTCTGATGAATTTAAAGAGAGCAGATTGAAGATAAAATTGATTTTAGGTCGTATTTTTCTTTGTCTTAAAATTTTGTTTTACGTATTTTACTTGCATTCATATAAAACTAATTGATAAAAACTGGAATGAAGAATATTAATTTATAAAGGACTCTATTTTACCATATTAGGAAAATAGACATAATTTATATTTCTACATTTATAGATTAAGTGAGGTTTGTTAAAAATAGAAGGATTTGTAGTTCATTTAGATAACGAAAGTAGTTGTATATATGTAGGAGCATATTGTTGCATGATACATGTGTGTGAAAACCTAGATCTTTCTTGTCCATGCAGCTAGATCCTTAGCTCGGATTAAGGGGTTAAGCCTTTCCCCTTTAAAACAAAAAAGTAGCGAAAAAAAAAATATTGACATGGAAGTTATACCTTCTTCCACCCCAAAAAGGTATTTACATTTATTATCGATATGAAGTTTACATCATATTTATATGAAGAAACTAGTTGAGAAAAAACACATCTAGTGATTAAAATTGGGCATACAAGGCGGCTGTCTATCCAAGTAGATTTAGTAGATTTCTTTGGCATGCTTGATTGCTCATATGTGAATGCATATATATGACGAAACCTGGATTTGAATGAATGAAAATGAATTCTGTTTTATACTAATCTTTACATAGTTTATAAATGGATAAAATGTAAACTAATGTTTGTTGACTGAAAAGGTTAATAGTTTACCTTTTTACTTTAATATGTTTTCATTGCCAAATGTAATTGAAATAAACTTCATGTGCATGTTGAAAGATTTAAAATTTGATAAGATTAAATATATTTAAAAAAGAATTGATGCTGTTCTATGATTTAATTTCAGGATAATCATTGAAAATGCTGCTTCCCTTAATCTGCAAGTTGGCCCATCGGGACGATGTGCAGGTTTGGTGGCGGTGGATGTCGGGAAGATTTGCATCTTCCAATTGATGACCCAAAAAATTAAAATATTTATTGGTGAATTCTAAACCTCTTTTATGTCACTGTTGATCAGTTGTGTTAATTGGATTAACTATTTTGAAAGTGTTTTCAGGTATGAAGGATGAAGCAGGATATATGTTCATGTTACGGTTTACCCTAATTACTCATTTAATGAGAATTTCCTATTTTTACATTCAAGAATTATGGGTATTTATCCCTAGGATTTCATAAGTTCAAAGATTGTATGTTGCTAATGGTTAAGCCAAAGGGTTTAGATGATTTATAATGAGTTAATGGTAGGGTTTCAGAAGGATTTTAAAGGTCTAACCCAAGGGGTTTTATGGGTTTCCAATAGGTTTTCTAGGGTTTCTATATTTAAAGGGATAAAAGAGATGCTATTTAAAAACCATTAATATATAAATTACATATTTATGTATTAAAAATTAAACTATGTTATTAATAATTACTTTAATTATTTGTGTGCATTTAAAAACTAAGGTTCTAATTAATTAAAAGCTTAACCTAAGCTTAATTTAATGGATTTATTTAATTGAGAAATTTAGGGTAAATAGAATTAAAATAATTAATTAAATGGATAAATAACTAGTGGACTATATGAGTGCTAGGAAAAAGAATGGCTTATATAAGTTGTGTAACTAAAGAGATTCAAGGAGTGGTCTCAATAGAAGATGCACTTAAAGTGAAAAAAGTTGATTAAAAGAAAGAGTGGAGAGAATTAGTGAAGATGAAAAGAGAGGAGTAGAAATTAAGTGTAATTAAAGTAGAAAAGTTAAACTAGAAAGTGTGGTGGAAGTAAGGAGATTAAAGTGTGGTTGTAGATTAAAAGTTAAAACTAAAAAGAGTGGTTTAGAAACGACTTGTGTTTGTATTTAAATGAGTGTTGAGCTCAAGTTTCTCTTAATGTTTTTTTTGTAGGTACTTTCTTCTGCTCTTACTTTCTTCTGTTTTTCCTTCTTTCTCATTAGACCCTCCTTGTGCTCGGGATATTAAGCCATCATGTACTGCTATGTACGATGATCTTGATGTTGATTGTCCGGCTAGAAGCATACCCATGCCTATTCCAAGGCTTGGTCTTGGTCCCTGCAACATTGCGCGTATATATGTGATGTGTGTAAGTGTATGTGTGTGTGAAGTATATATGTGATGTGTGTATGTATGTGTGTGTGTGATGTGTGTGTATGTGATGTGATGTATGTGTGTGTGTGAAGTGTATGTGTGTGTGTGAACTGTATGTGTGTGTGAAGTGTGTGTATGTGAAGTGTATGTGTGTGTGTGAAGTATATATTTGTGATGTGTGTATGTATGTGTGTGTGTGAAGTGTGTGTATGTGAAGTGTATGTGTGTGTGTGAAGTGTATATGTGTGTGTGATGTGTGTGTGTGTGTGAGAGAGAGAGAAAATGAATCTCTCCCTCCCCTCCTCTGCTGCAGCGCGACAGCGCGCACAGAGAAGGAGAGAGAGAGAGAGAGAGAGAGAGAGAGAGAGAGAGAGAGAGAGAGAGAGAGAGAGAGAGAGAGAGAGAGAGAGACTCTCCCTCCCCTCCTCTGTCAGCGCGGCAGCGCGCAGACAGAGAAGGAGAGAGAGAGAGAGGAGAGAGAAGGAGAGAGAGAGAGATAGAGAGAGAGAGAGATAGAGAGAGAGAGAGAGACTCTCCCTCCCCTCCTCTGTCTGAGCGCGGCAACGCGCAGAGAGAGAAGGAGAGAGAGAGAGAGAGAGAGAGAGAGAGAGAGAGAGAGAGAGAGAGAGAGAGAGAGAGACTCTCCCTCCCCTCCTCTGTCAGTGCGACAGCACACAGACAGAGAAGGAGAGAGAGAGAGGAGAGAGAAGGAAAGAGAGAGAGAGAGAGAGAGAGAGAGAGAGAGAGAGAGAGAGAGAGAGAGAGAGAGAGGAGAGAGAAGGAAAGAGAGAGAGAGAGAGAGAGAGAGAGAGAGAGAGAGAGACAGAGAGAGAGAGAGAGAGAGAAAGAGAGAGAGATCCAGACAGAGAAGGAGAGAGAGAGAGAGGAAAGAGAAGGAGAGAAAGAGAGAGAGAGAGAGAGAGAGAGAGAGAGAGAGAGAGAGAGAGAGAGAGAGAGAGAGAGAGAGAGAGAGAGAGAGAGAGAGAAAGGCGCAGAGAGAGAGAGAGCGAGAGAGAGAGAGAGAGAGAGAGAGAGAGAGAGAGAGAGAGAGAGAGAGAGAGAGAGAGAGAGAGAGAGAGAGAGAGAGAGAGAGAGAGAGAGAGAGAGAGAGAGAGAGAGAGAGAGAGAGAGAGAGAGAGAGAGAGAGAGAGAGAGAGAGAGAGAAAGAGAGAGAAAAAGAGAGAGGGGAAGAAAGAGAGAGAGAGAAAGAGAGAGAGAAAGAAAGAGAGAGAAAAAGAGAGAGAGACAGAGAGAGAGAGAGAGAGAGAGAAAGAGAGAGTTAAATTGTTAAGTTAATTTAGTTATCTTATTGCATAAATCATTTTTTTAGGTATTTAATGTGTTAATTATTATGGAGTAATACTTAGAGAATATGAAAACATTAATTGGCTTAGCTAGTTACTTATGAATGCATGAGGTAGAAGTATATATGAGATATACCTACATTTATTATAATTATTTAGTGAGTTTGTATTCATAATAGAGCTCATGGATGTGTTTGTATGCATACATCTAAGTGCTAATATGCATATGATTTTGTATTAAAAGTATGTTTTCAAAAGTGCAAGTGTGTATGTGCATATTCATGTGAGGTAATGAATGTGTGTATGCATGTTAGTTCATATTAATTCTACATTTGCATGATTATATGTATTCCAAAAGAAGTGATGTATATGTATTTAGAAGTGTGTGTAATGTAAGCATGCATGTGTGCTAGTATGTGAGTGTATTAGAATATCTTAGTATATTTGTAAGCATGCATGTAAAGTTCATTAGTATGCATGAGGAATGTATGCATTAGAGTGCATGTGAATGCTTTAATGTATGCATGAACATATGCATGTGAGTATACATATAAATATTGAATTATGTTAGAGTATAGTAATGAGTGATGATGACTGTTCATGAAATGATTGTACATGAGTACATATGCATAATAGTGTATGACTATGGGTATATTTGAGCATGTATTAGCATATACTAGCATGAGTGTGTGTATGGATAGTAAGCATGTATGTGCATATGTGTGAGTAAGTGAATGAATGAACATGATGTGAATGTATGCATACTAGCATGTGAATGTTTTAATTAGTATATGCATGTGTATGATGATGTAAGTTTATGTTTCTTATTAATTTTTTGTAATATTACTAATATGTGAATGTTTTTTTTGCAGAAACATTGATGATTTCAAGCTATTGAAGTGAAGTAAAGAGAAGCAGCAAGATTGAAGATTCATTTAAATCTTATTTTCCAATTAGTCAGCTATCCAATTGATTAGACATTCATCCCTTTATTTAGACCTTCCATTTGTATTAGAATTATTGATTTGAACCATTAGCTTATCAATTAGTTTATTCAAGCAGTTTTGCAACAATATTGTTTCTCATTACTTTCTTTGATGTCTTCTAAATTAGTTCACGAGTCTGAGCACAGTACTATTGAAAATATAGAAAATGTTCCGCCAACTCTAGACAGACCTGAAACCTCTAGCTTACCTGATAGTTTAGTAGAAGAAACCATGATGGAACGCGTAACAGAAGAGTGACTAGTTTTAATCCCATATCAGGAAGCTGTTGCTAGGTACGAGGCTGTCCGTCCTTACGGTCCATAGCTATTTAAACTATTTAAAGACCTTAGTTTCAGTCATAGAATTAGGTAATTTAAATTGTTTTGTCATTAGAACCCTTATTTTCATAAGCCTGAGTTTGCTACAGACACCCCACGTGTGCCGAACGATTTAGGCGGATGACTTGATCCACCATCCGAGCATCTCTCACGACCCAACATTGGTGAACCCGACGTGAACAAACGGCCTTGCAGCTCAGGTATAAAATTTAAATTTTTCGTGCATGTGCATACATGATATCGACAGGTTGGATTGCAGAAGCTTCTTTATCCGTGGGAGCAGTGGCTTTGTCTTTGACTCCTTGCACTCTTCTAGGTGTTGAGGGCTGTTCCCTAGGGAACTGAGCGCCTCCACGAAGAGTGGCAAGTAGCTATCCTCATCTCGCCACCCCTTTTCATCGACAAGAACGTTTGCACAATCATCCATTAGCAACTGATGTATTAGATTTTGATTCTATTAAAAATTGTATAAACTTATACACAAGTCACTCTTTAAGCCTCTTCTTCGATTCAGATTCCAGGTATTTATATTTGGATTCTTTTTGCTTGCACATAATTAAATGAAAATGACATCTAATGTAGAGAATCTTCTGCATGATATGGAAGCACGATTAATTTCATCTATAGATTTAAAGATTAATTCCAAGTTTGAGTCCTTAAACTCGTTTCTTTCAATCTTAACTACAGTAGTATCTGATTTTAATGCAAATCTTAAGTCAATAGATACTCAATTTGATCACGAGTTTAGGAATTTAGAAGGATTTCTTCATTATGAACTCTCAAATTTGAATGAAAATATGGAAACAATAGCAAATCATGTAAAAGAAATTTCATCATTCAAAACGATTGGTCATGAAATTGGAAGTTTAAAGAAGAACATTGAAAGGTTAAACAATCAAATACACGAAAGTGCTACATGTGAATGCAAAGATAGATATCAAGTACGAGTTCAAAGTAGATCTATGTATTCTATTGACCAAAATCCTTTACCCGATCATAGAAAAGTTGATCCTAAGGCTTTATATCAAAGACCGAAGAGAACTGTAAGATGCTTCTGGTGTGACCAACTAGGTCATACTTATGGGAATTGTATGGCCTATGAGAAAGCATGTAGCCAACAATTGGTATTAGAAAGTGAACAGAAAATATGTGATTATCAAACGCATCTACCATTGAGATTAAACTTAGGTAGAGGAGGAATGATAGACTATTCTGACCAAGAAAAATTTAGTCCTAAAACCAAACTTCAAAAACAATGGAAACCTAAGAGTCATAAGGAGAAAAGCAATGTATGCCAATTACATTCTATGAACACCAAGATTGTGCCTAAATGTGAATGTTTGGACAATGATCAAAACCTTATTAAACCTAAATCTATGAATAACATTGATCTTCAAATTAAATCTAAGGATCAAGATACATTGAAAAAGTTTAAGAAAGAAGAAGATGTAAAGATAAAAGATGATGAAAATGAACAATCAATTGATGGAAATATAGATATACAGGCGGTTAAAACAGAACCTAAAGTCATAGGAATTGACAATAAATGTGATCAAAATAAAATGATGAAAGAATAGTACAAACATCTGCAGACGAAAATCTTCAACTTCAATCAGAACATGACAAGAATATGGGAAAATGGGTACAAGAAGCCATATGGAAGATTGAAAATAATATCAAAAACTCATCTAAAGGTAAGAAAAAGGAGAAGAATTTAAGTGAATAGTTTTATTGTGATGGAATTGTTTATTGAAGATAAAACATTTCAAATTTTGATTTTTGCTTGCTGCATATATGCTGTTTTCCTAAAAATTGAGAAACATCTACCTAAATTGTTTAGTTTTAATGTTTGAAAAGCTAATTACAAACTTATGATTAAGTTTACATTACGATTTGTTTAATCAAAAGAATTCTAAAATATGAAAACAGAAAGTTTGTTTCAAATTAAACAAAAACATGTTTGTAATTATGCTTGCAAATGATTTTGATAAATATGCTTGTCATTTCCTAAACTTATGATAAATTTATGATTTTTTTTCTTTCATAAATAAGAAGAAATCTATTATGAAGAACAATTATGAAGAATATTATTATGATGAATATTTTGCACAAAATGATCTTTGTTTACAACAATTATGATGATATACTTTTAAAAGAAAGAAATATATATGATATAAATATGATCATGATAAATATGAAGAACATGAAAAAAATGTTACAATATGAGGATGATTTTATTGATATACCATATGATGAGTAAGAGGAACTTTTATAATCCAGATATGAATTTTTCATTGATATAAAAAAAAAATGATGCTCATTCATAAAGATACAAGTTAAAAAAAACTTTGAACATTTTGATTTTTCCTAAATTTTATGAACTTTGTTTCATAGGTTGAAAAACCTATTTAAAAAAATTAAGAATGCATTATTTATGATAATTATAACCACTATGAATTTCTTATGATGAAATTTGTGACATGATGAAGATGAATCTGATCGAATTTATATTTGCAAGATAAATGATAATGAAGATTACTTGTTTTGTAGCTTCTATTTTATAAGTGATTACAGGTTCTAAAGATGCATTGATCAAAGCAACTAAAGATGTTATGCCAAAAGTTCTGATAAATTTAAAGAGAGCAGATTGAAGATGAAGTAGATTGAAGATAAAATTGATTTTAGGTCGTATTTTTCTTTGTCTTAAAATTTTGTTTTACGTATTTTATTTGCATTCATATAAAACTAATTGATAAAATCTGGAATGAAGAATATTAATTTATAAAGGACTCTATTTAACCATATTAGGAAAATAGACATAATTTATATTTCTACATTTATAGATTAAGTGAGATTTGTTAAAAATAGAAGGATTTGTAGTTCATTTAGATAACGAAAGTAGTTGTATATGTGTAGGAGCATATTGTTGCATGATTCATGTCTGTGAAAACCTAGATCTTTCTTGTCCATCCAGCTAGATCCTTAGCTCGGATTAAGGGGTTAAGCCTTTCCCCTTTAAAACAAAAAAGTAGCGAAACAAAATAAAAAAAAATAAAAAGAATATTGACATGGAAGTTATACCTTCTTCCACCCCAAAAAGGTATTTACATTTATTATCGATATGAAGTTTACATCATATTTATATGAAGAAACTAGTTGAGAAAAAACACATCTAGTGATTAAAATTGGGCATACAAGGCGGCTGTCTGTCCAAGTAGATTTAGTAGATTTCTTTGGCATGCTTGATTGCTCATATGTGAATGCATATATATGACGAAACCTGCATTTGAATGAATGAAAATGAATTCTGTTTTATACTAATCTTTACATAGTTTATAAATGGATAAAATGTAAACTAATGTTTGTTGACTGAAAAGGTTAATAGTTTACCTTTTTACTTTAATATGTTTTCATTGCCAGATGTAATTGAAATAAACTTCATGTGCATGTTGAAAAGATTTAAAATTTGATAAGATTAAATATATTTAAAAAAGAATTGATGTTGTTCTATGATTTAATTTCAGGATAATCATTGAAAATGCTGCTTCCCTTAATCTGCAAGTTGGCCCATCGGGACGATGTGCAGGTTTGGTGGCGGTGGATGTCGGGAAGATTTGCATCTTCCAATTGATGACCCAAAAAATAAAAATATTTATTGGTGAATTCTAAACCTCTTTTATATCACTGTTGATCAGTTGTGTTAATTGGATTAACTATTTTGAAAGTGTTTTCAGGTATGAAGGATGAAGCAGGATATACGTTCATGTTAGGGTTTACCCTAATTACTCATTTAATGAGAATTTCCTATTTTTACATTCAAGAATTATGGGTATTTATCCCTAGGATTTCATAAGTTCAAAGATTGTATGTTGCTAATGGTTAAGCCAAAGGGTTTAGATGATTTATAATGAGTTAATGGTAGGGTTTCAGAAGGATTTTAAAGGTCTAACCCAAGGGGTTTTTTGGGTTTCCAATAGGTTTTCTAGGGTTTTACTATATTTAAAGGGATAAAATAGATGTTATTTAAAAAACATTAATATATAAATTACATATTTATGTATTAAAAATTAAACTATGTTATTAATAATTACTTTAATTATTTGTGTGCATTTAAAAACTAAGGTTCTAATTAATTAAAAGCTTAACCTAAGCTTAATTTAATGGATTTATTTAATTGAGAAATTTCGGGTAAATAGAATTAAAATGATTAATTAAATGGATAAATAACTAGTGGACTATATGAGTGCTAGGAAAAAGAATGGCTTATATAAGTTGTGTAACTAAAGAGATTTAAGAAGTGGTCTCAATAGAAGATGCACTTAAAGTGAAAAAAGTTGGTTAAGAGAAAGAGTGGAGAGAATTAGTGAAGATGAAAAGAGAGGAGTAGAAATTAAGTGTAATTAAAGTAGAAAAGTTAAACTAGAAAGTGTGGTGGAAGTAAGGAGATTAAAGTGTGGTTGTAGATTAAAAGTTAAAACTAAAAAGAGTGGTTTAGAAACGACTTGTGTTTGTATTTAAATGAGTGTTGAGCTCAAGTTTCTCTTAATGTTTTTTTTGCAGGTACTTTCTTCTGCTCTTACTTTCTTCTGTTTTTCCTTCTTTCTCATTAGACCCTCCTTGTGCTCGGGATATTAAGCCATCATGTACTGCTGTGTACGATGATCTTGATGTTGATTGTCCGGCTGGAAGCATGCCCATGCCTATTCCATGGCTTGGTCTTGGTCCCTGCAGCATTGCGCGTATATATGTGATGTGTGTAAGTGTATGTGTGTGTGTGAAGTATATATGTGATGTGTGTATGTATGTGTGTGTGTGATGTGTGTGTATGTGATGTGATGTATGTGTGTGTGTGAAGTGTATGTGTGTGTGAAGTGTGTGTATGTGAAGTGTATGTGTGTGTGTGAATTATATATGTGATGTGTGTATGTATGTGTGTGTGTGAAGTGTGTGTATGTGAAGTGTATGTGTGTGTGTGAAGTGTATATGTGTGTGTGATGTGTGTGTGTGTGTGAGAGAGAGAGAGAGAGAAAATGAATCTCTCCCTCCCCTCCTCTGCTGCAGCGCGACAGCGCGCACAGAGAGAGAGAGAGAGAGAGAGAGAGAGAGAGAGAGAGAGAGAGAGAGAGAGAGAGAGAGAGAGAGAGAGAGAGAGAGAGAGAGAGAGACTCTCCCTCCCCTCCTCTGTCAGCGCAGCAGCACGCAGACAGAGAAGGAGAGAGAGAGGAGAGGGAAGGAGAGAGAGAGAGAGAGAGAGAGAGAGAGAGAGAGAGAGAGAGACTCTCCCTCCCCTCCTCTGTCTCAACGCGGTAGCGCACAGACAGAGAAGGAGAGAGAGAGAGAGAGAGAGAGAGAGAGAGAGAGAGAGAGAGAGAGAGAGAGAGAGAGAGAGAGAGAGACTCTCCCTCCCCTCCTCTGTCAGCGCGGCAGCGTGCAGACAGAGAAGGAGAGAGAGAGAGAGAGAGGAGAGAGAAGGAAAGAGAGAGAGAGAGAGAGAGAGAGAGAGAGAGAGAGAGAGAGAGAGAGAGAGAGAGAGAGAGAGAGAGAGAGAGAGAGAGAGAGAGAGAGAGAGGAGAGAGAAGGAAAGAGAGAGAGAGAGAGAGAGAGAGAGAGAGAGGAGAGAGAAGGAAAGAGAGAGAGAGAGAGAGAGAGAGAGAGAGAGAGAGAGAGAGAGAAAGAGAGAGAGATCGGGACAGAGAAGGAGAGAGAGAGAGAGAGACGAAAGAGAAGGAGAGAAAGAGAGAGAGAGAGAGAGAGAGAGAGAGAGAGAGAGAGAGAGAGAGAGAGAGAGAGAGAGAGAGAGAGAGAGACAGAGAGAGAGAGAGAGAGAGAGAGAGAGAGAGAGAGAGAGAGAGAGAGAGAGAGAGAGAGAGAGAGAGAGAAAGAGAGAGAGAGAAAGGTTGCAAAGAGAGAGAGAGAGAGAGACAGAGAGAGAGAGAGAGAGAGAGAGAGAGAGAGAGAAATAAAGAGAGAGAAAAAGAGAGAGGGGAAGAAAGAGAGAGAGAAAGAGAGAGAGAAAGAAAGAGAGAGAAAAAAAAAGAGAGAGAGAGAGAGAGAGAGAGAGAGAGAGAGAGAGAGAGAGAGAGAGAGAAAGAGAGAGTTAAATTGTTAAGTTAATTTAGTTATCTTATTGCATAAATCATTTTTTTTAGGTATTTAATGTGTTAATTATTATGGAGTAATACTTAGAGAATATGAAAACATTAATTGGCTTAGCTAGTTACTTATGAATGCATGAGTTAGAACTATATATGAGATATACCTACATTTATTATAATTATTTAGTGAGTTTGTATTCATAATAGAGCTCATGGATGTGTTTGTATGCATACATCTAAGTGTTAATATGCATATGATTTTGTATTAAAAGTATGTTTTCAAAAGTGCAAGTGTGTATGTGCATATTCATGTGAGGTAATGAATGTGTGTATGCATGTTAGTTCATATTAATTCTACATTTGCATGATTATATGTATTCCAAAAGAAGTGATGTATATGTATTTAGAAGTGTGTGTAATGTAAGCATGCATGTGTGCTAGTATGTGAGTGTATTAGCATATATTAGTATATTTGTAAGCATGCATGTAAAGTTCATTAGTATGCACGAGGAATGTATGCATTAGAGTGCATGTGAATGCTTTAATGTATGCATGAACATATGCATGTGAGTATACATATAAATATTGAATTATGTTAGAGTATAGTAATGAGTGATGATGACTGTTCATGAAATGATTGTACATGAGTACATATGCATAATAGTGTATGATTATGGGTATATTTGAGCATGTATTAGCATATACTAGCATGTGTGTGTGTATGGATAGTAAGCATGTATGTGCATATGTGTGAGTAAGTGAATGAATGAACATGATGTGAATGTATGCATACTAGCATGTGAATGTTTTAATTAGTATATGCATGTGTATGATAATGTAAGTTTATGTTTCTTATTAATTTTTTGTAATATTACTAATATGTGAATGTTTTTTTTGCAGAAACATTGATGAGTTCAAGCTATTGAAGTGAAGTAAAGAGAAGCAGCAAGATTGAAGATTCATTTAAATCTTATTTTCCAATTAGTCAGCTATCCAATTGATTAGACATTCATCCCTTTATTTAGACCTTCCATTTGTATTATAATTATTGATTTGAACCATTAGCTTATCAATTAATTTATTCAAGCAATTTTGCAACAATATTGTTTCTCATTACTTTCTTTGATGTCTTCTAAATTAGTTCACGAGTCTGAGCACAGTACTATTGAAAATATAGAAAATGTTCCGCCAACTCTAGACAGACCAGAAACCTCTAGCTTACCTGATAGTTTAGTAGAAGAAACCATGATGGAACGCGTAACAGAAGAGTGACTAGTTTTAATCTCATATCAGGAAGCTGTTGCTAGGTACGAGGCTGCCCGTCCTTACGGTCCATAGCTATTTAAACTATTTAAAGACCTTAGTTTCAGTCATAGAATTAGGTAATTTAAATTGTTTTGTCATTAGAACCCTTATTTTCATAAGCCTGAGTTTGCTACAGACACCCCACGTGTGCCGAACGATTTAGGCGGATGACTTGATCCACCATCCGAGCATCTCTCACGACCCGACAACGCGGAGAGAGAGAGAGAGAGAGAGGGAGAGGGAATAGAGAGAAGAAGTAGAAGAAGGAGTTCATTTATACGACTGTGTATAGTCAGGATTCTCTGAGTGAGAAAGCATCTGTAAAACTTCTGAGTTTTCATAGCTATGAGAAAGAACTGAGTAAAGTTCTGTGTATGAGTCTCTCTTCATCATCTCCATAATTACCTACTGTGTGAAGAGTTAAAAGATCAAGTTTTCCAAGCAACTCGATGCCTGGCATTGAATCTCTGCTGATAAGTCATATTTTCATTTATATTGTTCATTCAGTACTGAAGTGTTTTGAAAACATGATGTTGTTGGAGCAACTCGATGCCTGCCATCGAATTCCAGTTGATAAGTCATATTCTAAGTGTGCATGAAATCACCTATAGTTTTGGTGTCCAAAAGATCAAGGTTTTATGCGGGAAGTCGATGCTTGGCATCGAATCCCTGCTGAAAAGTGGCCAAAAACATCCCAAGTCGATGCCCGGCATCGAATTCTCGTTGCAAGTCGATGCTAGGCATCAAATTCTAATTTTAAACACGCGCTCTTACTATAACAGGAAAGATTTCCAATTTTGGAAGGTCATACATGGTCATCTTGTGAGAGCCATAACTTGAGTTCTAGAGATCTGCTTGATGCATATGATAGCTTGTTGGAAAGCTCTACTCTTCTAGTTTCAGCGTATAACGTTTTATGGATAAATAATACTTGAGCTAGGAGAAATAAGAAAAATACTGAAGGTATGTCATTTCGGTGACTAGGAATTTCTGTAGAAGCAAAGTTCTCACTTTAGGCTATCATTTCTCAAAGTTTGGAGTGGCAATGAGTTAATGGTGACCATAGAGGTGTTCTAGTGTCACATTAATTCATTTCTTGTGGTGTTTCATACATCAACATGTTGTTCGCCTGCTTCCACAAACATTTGGCTCCAACAATTGGTATCAGAGCACGTCGTCGCTCCATCTAGGGCGTCTCGGCACCTCTCCGGTTATAGTCTCAGAATCGCACGAATTTTGGTGAGCATACTCAGTGTGTTTTCGAGAGCAAAACTGGTTTGCTATGCGGTGCCGAAATCATGATCTGACCTCATTTTGACCTCCAAATGCACTATCGCGGTGCTTATGTAGGCTATTTCATCTTTTTGTGCCAAAGGTATATACCAGTTTTTGTTCGTTAGTATAAGCATCTTGAAGTTTGCTAGAAGTTTAGCAGAATTCATCTAGGCAGTTTTGTTCAACCTTTTGAGATACAGTCATTTTTACATCAAGGTGTTTTAGTCATCAGCCATGGGAAAGTAGTGATGTATTTCGTATGTTTATTGTTGAGGATAAGTTGGATGGTACCAAATACCTGTTGTGGGCTTATATTGATGGAGAGTGTTAATCTCCAAAAGAACAAGCTACTCTTGAAGTTAGAGCACCTCTATATCAAGAGTAACTCAAAACCTTTACCAATTTAGAGGATCAATGATCAATTATCAAAATTTTGGATAAACTTTGAAGAAGGTGACTACACAAAAAGTCTGTGGCACATAACTCATTGACTTATAAATTGTGTAAAGTTATTTATAAAACTTTGTGCAAGGTGTTGCCTATAGTTTTCACACCTCCTCCAAGTTCTTTACAGTTCTTAACAAGTCACCTATGTCTAAAACTGTAGTTCTTTACAGTTCTTAACAAGTCACCTATGTCTAAAACTGTAGTTCTTTACAGTCGACTTTGGCACCTGTAACTTCTTAAGCTTGGTTCTCTCAAACTAGAACTTGTTTAATAAAATGCTTTTACTCATAGGTGGCTTACATTCCAACCTAAAGAATGAGTGCTTGATTGCCCAAAACTTTACACTGTGGAAGGAGAACTGACCAAAACATTAGCATCAAATTTTGCGCCTCTTGCAACTTCTCTTCTTTTCATGTACACATGTAAATGTTCCTACACTCAATTCTCTAAGCCTAATCACAATTAGAAGCTGAAAATTTGTAGAGAGGTTGATCAGCTACAGACTTAGACTTGTACAAAAACATTTCACAAAAGAATCAACACAGAAAGAGGACTCTGAGAAATATCGGGTGCAAGTTTTCTTCATTTCTGGAAAACTTTACATCTAAGTGATGAGAGAGATCTTACTCACTTCTAGAGTTATCTAATGACTCATATGACTTCTAATATCTCTATTCACATGCTCTCTCATATTTTCCCCGACATTTTTACTTGTATATATAGGCAAATATGTACAAGCTCATAACCATACAAAAGTGTAAGTGAACTATCTCTAAATTAATGTACATATGTATACACATCTTCATCCTTTGAACATATGCTTCATATCTTGATCATTTCTTCAGACCTTGACTTCAAACCTTCATCAAAACTTCAATTGTTGATTGCCCTACACCAACAACTCCCCCTCAATCATCAATGGAGGTTTTCACTATATTCTTTATTCCTTCCATTTCTTTGAATCTTTCTAGCTTTGGTCCATCCAAGCTTTTGGTTAGCATATCAGCTATCTGATCTTTTGTTGAAGTATGTATTACTTAAATCTCTTTATCCATCACCTTCTCTCTTAGAAAATGATACTGAAAATCAATGTCTTTAGTCCTGGCATGAAAAACAGGATTAGCAACTAAATACAATGAACTCATGTTATCTCCATGAATAGTGGGTGTACTCTGACTAATATCAAAACTCTTCATAAGAGTCTTAAGCCATATCACTTCCTTTGCAGCTTCAACCATACCTTTGTACTTAGGCTCTGTAGATGATAAAGCAACTGTGTGTTGCTTATTTGAACACCAACAAATTATCTTGTCTCTCACACAACATAAGTATCCATAAGTTGATCTCCTATCATCAGGATTACTTGCCCAATCTGTATCACTATATATCTTGATGTTTGTATCTGATGTAAAACCATAATACAAACCTTCTTTGAGTGTACCCTTAATGTACCTCAATAATCTTTGTCATGCAATCCAATGTTCTTTCCTAGGACAATGCATGAATTGAGATAATACTCCAATTGCATATAAAAAGTCACGCCTATTTAATGTAGCATAGATCAGACTACCAACCAATCTTTGATATAGCTTCATGTCCTTGAATTCTTCTCCTCCATATCTGCTCAATTTATGATTCACCTCCATTGGATCAATAGGTGCTACCCTGCAATCATTCATCTTAAACTTGATCAACAAGTTTTTCAAATACCTTTCTTGAGTTACATACACTCCATGTTGAGTGTATGAAATCTCCATGCCCAAGAAGTATGACAAGTCTCCCAAGTCACTGATCTTGAACTCTTTCTCCATTTGCTTCTTTAGGATTTGAATGCCTTTTTCATCTGTACCTGTAAGAATTATATCATCAACATATATGCACAAGTAAATGAACCCATGATCACTTGCTTTGACAAACAAGCTACTATCTGCTTTAGATACTTGGAAACCAAGTTCTTTCAAGAACTTCACAGGTCTATAATTCCATGCCCTTGGAGCCTGCTTCAAACCATACAAAGCTCTCTTGAGCTTACATACACAATCTGGATACCTTCATCTCTGAATCCTTGTGGTTGCTCCATGAAAACATCATCTGAAATATAACCATTTAGAAAAGCATTCTTCACATCTAGTTGACATAATTTCCAACCTTTACATGCAGCAATATCTATGAGTGTCCTGATGGTTGTCATCTTTGCCACAGGACTATAGGTCTCATCATAATCTATACCGTATGTCTCAGCAAACCCTTTCACAACAAGTCTAGCTTTATACCTAGACACACTTCCATCTACAAATCTCTTTGTCTTGTAGACCCATTTGCATCCAATGATATTCTGAATATTTGGTTTAGGAACCAAATCCCATGTCTGATTCTCCATCAATGCATCATACTCTTCTTGCATAGCTTTCTCCCAATTCTCCTTGCCTTTTTCCTCTTCATATGTAGAAGGGTCTTCATCTGCCTTTATCATATAAGCATAATCTTTGGTAGCCAAAAAAGAAGTGTCATAGCTATACCTTGTAGGTTGCCATTTATGTCTTGATGACCTTTTGAGTTCTCCACTCCTTGAGGTTTCTGGTTCATCACATTCTAGATCAAACCTTAGCACTTCTTCAATTTCGAACTGTACTTCATTGTTCTCCTCTTCATCAAATATCTGAACCTTTGATTTACCTTTCTTTTGATTCACAACTTCTTCATCACCTGCATAAACATTAAATGTACCTACATACCAAGTACCTTGCTCATCAAATGTAACATCTTTAGACACAAGGAATTGTTTTGTGGATGGAATCCACAACCTATATCCCATCTACTTATCATCATATCCAATAAACACATACTTTTCAGCTTTAGGTTCCAATTTGTTCCTTAATTGAGATGGCACATATGCATATGCCAAACATCCAAATACTTTGCAATGATCTAGAGTAGGTCTCTTACCCCACCATGCCTCATATGGTGTCATACCCTGCAAAGCTTTACATGGTAGTCTATTGACCAAATATGTAGCTATATTTACAGCCTCAGCCCACAAGTAATTTGGGCAATTTTTCTCCTTCATCATGGATCTTGCAAACTCAACAAGAGTTCTATTTCTTCTTTCTACTACACCATTCTGTTGAGGAGAGTACCTGCAAGTAATTTCCCTTTTTATACCTACATTCCACAAGTAATCGCTGAACTCATTAGAGAAATACTCTTCCCCTCCATTTGACCTTAGTCTCTTCAACTTTTGACCCGTAATTCTCTCTACATACACATGATAATGTTTGAATGTATTGAATACCTCTCACTTATCTTTGATCACATAGATAGTGATCCATCTGGTAGCATCATCAACATAAATCACATAATACCTTGACCCATTGATACTGAAATCCTTTGATGGTCCCCACACATCTGTGTCTACGAATTCAAGCTTTTCTGAATACATAAAACCATGCTTGGAATAAGATTGCTTATAACCCTTACCTAATTGACATGCCTGACATTTGTATGTCATATGTTGACCTGAAACATTAGGCAATCCAAGCACTGAACCATTGTTTACCATATCTTTAATACCTCTTTCATTAAAATGCCCAAGGCTTTTGTGCCAAAGATCTAACTCAGAGATCTTATGTCCTCCATAGGTGAACAAGGCATGACCAACATTACCTTGAGTCTTCAATGTGAACAATCTTCCTTCTTTCTTTCCTGAAACAATTTGTTTATACCCACTGCTAGGGTCTTCCATAAACACTCCTTCATTAGTGAACCTAACTTCACAACCTTTTTCAACAATTTGTCTTACACTTATCAAATTCTTTGGAATTGTAGGAACATAAAAAACCTTACTCAAGAGAGTACTACCATCCTTGGCGTTCACTGATCCAATTGACTTCACATTATGCTTTGTATTGTCACCTGTTTGAACTACATGATTAGTTACCTTATTCTCCAAATCAATCATCAAAGCTATGTTGCCACTCAGGTTATTGCTACACCCTGAGTCAATGTAGAAGACTCTTTGGTCTTCACTTTGCCTTTCACAAGTTGCATTCATTATCAATGTTGAATCCTCCTTCTCATTTGAAGCATAATTGTAGTAGGTATTGTTGTATTGTTGACTTTGGAATCCTCTACCTGCATTTCTTCCAAAGTAACCTCTACTACCTCTACCTCTAAAATTACGTCTTTCATTTCTGCCACCTCTTCCTCTTGAATTAAAATTCTGATTATATCCACCATTATTCTGAGTATTATCCCAACAATCATTAGCTAAATGATTTGTCTTACCACAAATCCAGCAAGCTTTAACTCCATCTTTATTACTTCTGCCTCTTCCTCTTCCTTTGCCACCTCCTCTTCCTCTTAGGAGGTTAGCTTGGCTAGTTGTTCCTTCATCTTCATTTGTTTGTTGCTTCCCTCTGCTATTCTTCTTCTTATCCTTTGAATACATTGTTGGACCTGCACTTTTATCACCTTCACCTTTGACATCCTGCTCAAAGGTTAGCATGTGTCCTAGCAACTGATTTAAGTCAAGAGTAAAATGATCTAGTGATAATTCAGTAGACAAAATGAATGGCTTCCATTTGTCATCACCTCTCAAACCTGTAAGGATTTGCCTTACCAATTTATCCTCCTCAATATCTTCATCAAGTGCACTTAATGCATCCGCAATGTCCTTCATTCTTGTTACATAATCTCTTCTTCTTGAATGTAGTAAATTCTGCCCACAAGGATGCCTTTCTCGACTTTGTGGTGTTTTGAAAATGCTCCTCCAAAGCATTTCATATATCACTTTCACTTTCAAGACCTCTAATGTGAGGTAGCAAGTATTCATTAACTGCCATATAGATAATGCTCCTGGCTTGAGCATCTCTCTTCATCCAATTCTTCAAATCTGATAATTCCTCCCTATTTGGAACACTATGATCTCAAAACTTAGGCTTTTCTTCTTCACCTGTAATATAACCTATCAATTCTTTGCTCATATGATGCACTTCCATCCTCATTGACCATGCTGGATAGTTCTCTCTATGCAGTTTCTCTATCTGAAGAGAATCTCCCATCCTTTCTTCACCTGTGTATTAAATCCTTCAAGCTTTATGAGGAATAACTTTGCTTCGACTGATACTCCTTCTATCTTCCTTGATATCTTTTAGCCTCCTTCTCAAGCTTTGCTCTCAAGCTTTCACCTTTTGAATCTTCAAATGTTGAATTCTTTATAACTGCACCAGTTAGTTAGAGCACCTCTATATCAAGAGTAACTCAAAACCTTTACCAATTTAGAGGATCAATGATCAATTATCAGAATTTCGGATAAACTGTGAAGAAGGTGACTACACAGAAAGTCTGCTGCACATAACTCACTCATTCACTTATCAATTGTGTAAATGTTTTGATAAAACTTGTTACAAGGTGTCTCCTAATAGTTTTTGCATCTCCTCCAAGTTAAATCATTCTAAAAGAATCAGTAGATCTTGAGAAATGATCTTAACAAGTCACCTATGTCTAAAACTATAGTTCTTTATAGTTGACTTTGACACTTGTAACTTCTTAAGCTTGGTTCTCTCAAACTACAACCCATTTAATCAAATGATTTTAGTCATAGGTAGCTTACCTTCCAACGTAAATAATAAGTGCTTGCTTGCTCAAAACTTTACACTGTGGAAGGAGAAATGACCAAAACATTAGCATCAAATTTTGCGCCTCCTCCAACTTCTCTTCTTTTCATTTACACATGTAAATATTCCTACACTCAATTCTCTCAGCATGATCTTAATTAGAAGCTGAAAATTTGTACACAGGTCGATCAACTATAGGCTTAGACTTGTACAAAAACATTTTGCAAAAGAATCAACACAGAAAGAGAACTCTCAGAAATATCGGGCGCAACTTTTCTTCATTTCTAGAAAACTTTACATCTGAGTGATGAGAGAGATCTTACTTAATTCTAGAGTATCGAATGACTCATATGAATTCTAATATCTCTATTCACATGCTCTCTCATATTTGCCCCAACATTTTTACTTGTATATATAGGCAAATATGTACAAGCTCATAACCATACAAAAGTATAAGTGAACTATCTCTAAATTAATGTACATATGTATACACATCTTCATCCTTTGAACATATGCTTCATATCTTGATCTTTTCTTCAATCCTTGACTTCAAACATTCATCAAAACTTCAATTGTTGATTGCCTTGCACCAACATACATGATGCAACATGTATTGGTTGCAAAAGGACTATGGAACATTGTGCAGGGTGTTCAAAAACATCTTATCACACTTGCAACTCTTACAAATATAGGTACTGAAGCTGATGTAGAAGTTGTTGAAGATGATGATATTCTGCATATTCTCATTCGTGTTGCGGTTTCTACTCCAGCTACTATAGAGAAAATTTGTTGGGATTGCAGAGATGCGGAGGCACATGCATTGATAGCTTTGTCTGTCAACGTGCCATTATTCCTCACATTCGCTCTCGTAGAACAGCTAAGGATGCTTGGGATACACTTACCACATTGTACGAAGCTAGGAATGAGGCTAATGTTGCTTACCTTCAAAAACAGTTGGAGAGTGAGCACATGAACAAAGGTGATTCTATGGACAATTTTCTAACAAAAATCAAAGACTTGAAGGAACAATTGATCTCTGCTGATGAGGTTATATCAGCTAGCTCACTTGTATAGACCATTGTGAATGGTCTCCTGATTCATATTAGAGTTTTTCTTCTACTCTTCGGTTAATGATGAAAGCCAATCCAAATGCCTTTTCATTTGAGAAGTTAGTCTCTCTTCTATTGCAGGAAGATCAGACCAGGCAGAGCAGGTCCATTATGTGTGTTGGAGTTCAAGCTTTCCTAGCTAGTTAGAAGGGCAAAGGAAAATGGAGCTATTCAACTAGTAAGCAAAAATCTGCTAATTCTGCACAATTGAAGAGGGAAGACAAAGATGAAAAGAAATAAAAAAAGTAGAAATTATTTTGCAAGTATTGTAAAGGAAATAATCATATCATAAAGAACTATCCAAAACTGGCTGCTAAAGATGCAAAGAAGAAAGAGGCTGGAATGGTTGTTGTAGAGGCCTCTACACCAAAAACAAAGTGTGCTAATCTTGTGCAAGAAGAAGAATGGGCTTCTACTACTATTTGCAGTTTTGACCCATCTTCTCATGAGTAGTGCATGTCTATAGTAGGCTCAGATGTTTGGTACTTTGACACTGGGGCGACTAAACATATAACCTCATAGCATAGTTTCTTCTCTTCTCTCGAGCCTGCCCCTATAGGGAATACTATTACATTCACCAACAACTCCTCTTATCTTGTTATGGGAGTTGGTAAGATCATTTTGACTA
This sequence comes from Ceratopteris richardii, assembly GCA_020310875.1. Taxonomy (NCBI): domain Eukaryota; kingdom Viridiplantae; phylum Streptophyta; class Polypodiopsida; order Polypodiales; family Pteridaceae; genus Ceratopteris; species Ceratopteris richardii. The sequence goes on from CM035410.1 coordinate 146,373,556, forward strand.
CTACGGATGGTAGTTCTATGTTCATGTGCTTCAAACAATTTTAGGTTTTGGCTAAAAATCTGTCAGCATGTAAAATGGGCACCCTCTGTTCTCATCAAGGGGGGGGGGATATGTCTTTTGATTTTAATGTATTTATGGTTGGACGTGGGATAAAACACCAATGTATAGTGCCGTACACACCTCAACATAATGGAGTTGCTAAACGAAAGACTAGATTACTCATGGAGATGGCGAGGTGTATGGTCAAGAGTCAAGCTTTACCACATGATTTGTGGCTTGAGGTTGTCATGTGTGCAACATATGTACTTAACAGGTTTCCCACTAAAGCACTAGAGTCTATCATTCCATATGAGGGTTGACATGATCGTAAGCCATCTGTTGCTGATTTGCGTGTTTTTGGTTGTTTGGCATATGCATTAATGCCTAAACAACATCACAAAAAATTGGATGATAAAGCAGTAAAATGTATTTTTGTTGGGTACAATTCTGAAAGTAAAGGCTATCATCTGTATCATCCCCAGACTAAATGCATTTTGGTTAACGGTGATGTTGTTTTTGTGGAAGATGCTATTCAACCATTGCTTTCATGCACTAACGAGACATTTGTTAGCTCCAAAGACATGTATGATACTTTGTTGCCTCTTTTTATTGGTGGATAGTCTAGTGCTGGTCCTAATGACGCAACTTCTATGAAAAGATACATGCATATTTGATTGCACATGGTTTTTAGAACAGTCCAATTGAAAGCACCTTATATGTAAAGCGTGCTAATGATGTACTCTGATCATTGTGGTGTATGTTGATGACATGCTGCTCACTCGAACTCATGAGAAGTATATTGCTGATTTCAAGGCAGATTTACATGCCTTATTTGACATGTCTGATTTGGGGCATCTGCATCATTATTTGGGCATTCAATTTATGCATGTTGATGGTGGAATGGCTTTGTGTCAAACGAAATATATTGACACATTATTACAACGTTTTGGCCTTGAAGACTGTAAACCTATTGCCACTGCTATGGAGACAATTTTATGCCTGAGTCTTCATGATGTTGGAGATGCATTTGATGCTATTCTCTATCATCACACTGTTGGATGCTTGATTTACTTATGTATTTATTACTCGGCCAAATATTCAGTTTTCTATCTCATAGATGAGCAGGTTTATGCACTGCCCAGGGCTCAAGCAGGTACTCTACTACTTGGGTTGTTTTGTCCCAAGGGGGGGTCACTACAGCCAGATTTGCATGCTTTTTTTGACTCTGATCGGGGTGGTTGCTATGACACTCATGTATCCACTAGTGGATTCTGCTTCATGCTTGGTAGCTCATGTATATCTTGGTTGAGCAAGAAGCAGCCTACTGTGGCCACTTCGAGTTGTGAGGTTGAGTACAGGGAAGTTTTCACAGCGCCTGTTGAGTGTGTGTGGCTCAAATGCCTTATGGCTGATTTGGGTGTTGGTTAGTCTTCTACCACCACCGTCTTCACTGACAGTTAGAGCACATTGGTAGTTGTGAGGAGCCCTATGTTCCATGCTCACACTAAGCAAATTGAGGTGCATTATCATTATGTTAGGGAGAGGTTCTCTACTCGCGAGATTAGCTTGGCATATGTGCCCACGCAGGAGAACATTCTAGACCTTTTCATGAAGGTTATGCCTAGGGAGAAGTTTGAAGCTTTCTACAAAGCTTTGGGCTTACTTCCTTTGGTGGAGTGATTTCCACATAGCTTGGAACTTCGTTATACATGAGTGCTAGCTCCTTGTTCACCGCATCACTCCTAGGGGGATTTCTTGATATATTTAGGTAGTGATGTGTGTGAACACACTAGCAATGTCGGGGCACTTTTTTCCCTCTTTAGGAGGTTTTTCCCCCTAGCTTGTATATACACCTATTGCCTTAACGGACTACTTATCTTTGTACATTCTGGTGGTAATACATTTAGTATTGTGTCTTGAGCTCCAAGCTTCTTCTTCTTCCTTGTGCTACTCGCATGCTTCTGCAGATGTCTGACTCCACCAAATATTACTAACTATTCAAAATGATTTTTTTTCAATCATTCATGGTCTAGAATATGCTGGAGTGTTGCCTCAGGTAAAGCTAAATTACCAAAATCCTCCATGGTGTTCATAAGATCTATGAGTATGTAGAGAAAAAAACCTTCTTGCTAGATTTGTAAAAACAATTTTTGAGATTTCTTGAATTAAAATGTAAAGGAAGGTTCTCACCACTTGCCTACCTTGCTCTCAACCTTGGTCTCTTGAACCTCGTTCTCACCCTTGCAAGTTATCTTAGATCCTCAATCTAGTGATTCACTATTGGGATGTACCGAAGGGAAATGTACCCTAGGAGGATGTTCCCTAGAAGGATGTAGCCTGATGTGATGTACCCTAATAGGATATACCATGTCTGGATGTACCCTAATGAAATGTACCCTGATGTAACCTAACACGTGCCACATCACGCCGCACTGTCTTGCCTAAGCCTTCATGAAAAAGTCAGATGAAAGCTGTATTAAATACAAGAAAAGTAGAGTGACAACACAAAGAGATAGTGTAGTGGTAACACTTCCCTTGTGTGTGTGAGGTTTTGGGTTCAAATCCTCCCACCTTGGTGAACATAGAACTTGTTTAATTCACAAGCCTACACATTTGACTTGATGGATACATTGAAGTCCATACACATATGGAAAAGCATAGGAACTATTGCTAGTGGTTAATTACCACTTTACCTCTTTGTAAAAGTCAAATTGACTTGGAATCTTTGTAAACACCTACAAAAAGGGATTCATAGAAAAATGGTCAGCTTTGATTGATGGAATATCTCCTAGGATATAGGAGCTTGATCATAGGGAGCCAAAAGTTTGAATTTGAATTCAAACTTGTACTCAACCACTATAAAAGTGTTCATGGAAAAGTCGCGCGTAAGACTCTTCATTCCCGAGCTCATTACTGTTAATTCTGAGTGTGTGTGCGGCCTACACTCTAGCCCACACCTATCTACACCATTAGGCAATGATCTTCATGCCAATGGATTTGTATACAAGTGTTCATTAATACATATATCTTCATTGTTCATTTATGAGTTCTCTCATATAGTACTTGAAAGTCTATCAACTTGTGGAGTGCATATCTCAGTCATTTCTCCATCAAATTCAAAGATCTAAACCTTGTTGGAACTAGCTTAAAGTTTTCTAAATGCTATCAAAATTTGAAAAGATTCTATTCAGCCATTTCAGATAAAAGCTCGTGGAAGTGATCACTGGTCATTGTCTGCAATAGTCCTTAAAAATCGGGGGTAAAGCTTTATTTGCTAAATTGATTTCTCTGAGCATAGTTAGTCTTTTTACATCATTCCACTTGGAATAGTTAGCTTTCTAAGCTAATTAGATACCCCTAAAAGGAAGTTTTCCAATTCCTACTATGCTGGTCATACTGAGCAAAAGATCTAGCAGGTGTCAAGACAAAAATAGAAGGTTTTCTTGAGATCTTCAATTCCAAAGTTATCTATTTTGATTCAATCTTTACACACTTCATTTCCGAAGTACATAGGCCATTTTATGGTGTCATTGGAAAGCTAAGGAGGTCCACTTATCAACTTTGAAGCATCAAAGGGCTGGTACAAAGCAGGATTTAGCAGTACCTACTCAATCTCTTGGAGTTTCCATCCATCTTTCCCAACAGTGGTATCAGAGCAAAACTAAGGTAAAATGGGAGATGGTTTTCCTTCATTTATTGATAAAGTGGACAGGAACAACTATCATGCATGGTCTCTAAGGATGAAGACCTATCTACAAGGAAGGAGTATCTATGGGTACATCTCAGGAGATGAGGAATTGCCCTCATTCAAAACAAGAGGATTGCCAACAAAGGAAGAACATGAAAAGCTCAACACATGGTGTGCTAAGGATGTATTAGCAAGGTCTTATTTACTCAACTCCATCTCCGATTTTCTTTTTCTACATATTAGGAACTGTAAGACATCCCAAGAGACTTGGGAAACCTTGTCATCTTATTTCTCTTTCAACACATGGGCTAAAAAAAATCAGTTGTGGATTGAATTCACCACATTAAGGAAGCAACCTAAGCAAGCTGTTTCAGAGTTTGTGACCAAGATTAAAGATGTAGCTGATCAGTTAGCAAGCATAGGAGAAGAGATTGAAGAAGAGCAGATTGTAAGGCAAGTGATCAATGGGATCAAAGCTGATGACAAATGGGAAAGCTTCACCACTGCCATGGACCTTTACATGGACATGTAGATTCCATACCTTACCACTCTCATGGGAAAATTGTTCACTCATGAAGCCAACCTCAATAAGAATGGAGATACATCCAAAGCTAATAGTTCCTCTGCTCTATATACTGATAAAAAGTCTAAAGATAAAGGCAAGAATAAGAAGGTAGAAGATGAAGGCTCTACCTCCCAAGCAAACTATGTAGGGAAAGGTAGATCATCAAGAGGAAGGGGCAGAGGAGGTAAGCAAGGTAGGGGGTGATCAAATAACTCCTCACCATGCAACATTTGTGGTTTATCAAATCACACTACAAATGAGTGTTTCAGGAATTACAAGAATCAGAGAGGAAGAGGATACCAAAGAGGTGGATACTCACAGTCAAGAGGTAGTTTCAACCATCACCAAGGCTACAACAACAACTACAACAACAATTATAACAACAACTAGAATGGCAACTACCAAGGAGGATTCAAATCCAAAAAGGACTACAACAACTATACAGAAGAGCAAGATGACTCTCTTCTAAAGAGGATTTCTAAAGGAGAAAAATCAGGTAGACTTTTCACTTTTGAGCTAGAAGACACAAAGAATATTGCACTATACAGTTATAAGCATCAAACACTTTCAGAGCTTGAGATTTGGCACAAAAGATTAGGGCATGTAGGAGAAAGAACCTTGAAACAAATATGCAAGGATCAATGTTTTATTGGAATACCCAATGTTTCCAAACAACACATGATATATAAATGTAGTGCTTGTGAATTTGGGAAGTCTCACAGGTTACCCTTCTCAAGGAAAGGCTACATAGATGAGGACTACCTAGAACTTGTACACACAGATCTATGGGGACCAAGCAAAGACCCCTCAATCTGAGGATCAAGGTACTATGCATCTTTTATTGATGATTATAGCAGGTGGACTATATTGTACTTCATGAAGCACAAGGATGAAGTATTTAATTGCTTTAAAAAATATCTTGCACTAGTTGAAAATCAGACAGGAAAGAACTTGAAGAGACTAACGTCAGATGGAGGAGGTGAGTACTTCTCCAATGAATTTGAAGACTTCTTGCAGGACAGAGGCATCAAAAGAGAAACCGCCACAAGAATACTCCTAAACAGAATGGGGTAGCTGAGAGAAGAAATAGGTTGATTGTTGAGACAGGTAGGTCTATGTTGAATGAAAAAAAAGTTACCTAATTATCTATGGGCAGAGAGTGTTTCTACTGCCACTTACCTCATAAACAGGTTACCATCTAAGTCCCTTGATGGGATGACACCCTATGAAGCATGGCATGGGAAGAGACCCTCACTTGACCATTGTAGGATATTTGGATGTGTAGCATATGCACACATTCCTTCTCAGATAAGAGGTAAGCTAGACCCTATAGCTGAGAAGTGCATCTTTACTGGATATGATCTAAACCAAAAAGGGTACAGGTTTTACAACCCTTCCAATAAGGGATTCATGGTTAGTAGAGATGTTGTCTTTGATGAAAATGATTCTTGGTATGAGAATGAATGCAAGAAGTTTAAACTACCCTATGACTTGGAAGAGGAGTTTCCAAGTCTTGCAAAGGAGGAACCTATGCATAATGAAGACTCAACTTCAGATGATGAAGATGTTATCCACCTTGAAGATTTCAAGGCATGGAAGTCCAAGGGCAAAGTCAAAACGAAGAGGCTTGAAGTTATACCTGAATCTTCAAATGAGTCAATCAGAAGATCACAAAGAGAGAGCAAAAAACCTATTAGATATGGGTATGATACATCTCTTGTTACTAAACACTTTCTTGATCTTGCCAAAGATTTTTCAATTGAAGAACCAGGATCATATGAATAAGCCATAACAAAGACAGAATAAAAAGAAGCTATGAATGAGGAGATTGAAGCACTCAAGGAAAGTGACACATGGGAACTAGTACCAAAGAAGGACTCCATGAAGGTTATAGGATCTAGATGATCAATAAACTCAAAAGAATCTATGATGGGTCAATCAACAGGTATAAACCCAGATTGGTAGCCAAGGGTTTTGCACAAACCCTAGGCATTGACTATGAAGAAACATTCTCTCCTGTGGCCAAGATGCCAACCATCAGAGTGTTGGTGAGTGTACCTGCATCAAAAAATTGGAACATGTACCAATTGGATGTCAAGAATGCTTTCTTGAATGGATGGATTTCAGAGGAGGTATATATGTCACAACCTCCTGGCTATGAGGACTCTAACAAGGTAACATATGTGTGCAATTTGAATAAAGCTTTATATGGATTAAAGCAGGCACCTAGGGCTAGGAATCACAGATTGACCACTTACCTTCAAGACCAAGGTTTTGTCATGAGCAAGGCAGACACTTCTCTATTCATCAAGAGAAGTAATTCAAAGGTAATATACCTATGTGTTTATGTTGATGACATCATACTTACAGGTAATGATGTAACTGGAATCAGACAAATCAAGAGTCAAATGATGAAGGAATTCAAGATCAGTGATCTTGGTCTACTAAAGTATACTAAATCTAGAATATACATTACATAGAAAAAGTACATACAGGATATGTTGAAGAAGTTTCACTTGCAGGATGCCAAAGTGGAAAGTACTCCAATGGAGGTAAACCTAAAACTAAGTGCCCATGAAGGTGATGAAATTAATGATATTACAGGTTATCAAAGTATGGTGGGTAGCTTGAACTATGCTACCTTAACAAGGATAGACATTGCATATGGAGTTAGTGTGCAAAGTGAGCTTATGCAAAAGCCAAGGATACCTCACTTAGAGGCTTCCAAGAGAATATTGAAGTATCTCAAGGGTACACAAAATCAAGGTTTGTATTTTCCTTACACTTCAAACATTGATATCAAGATCCTTTCAGATGCAGATTGGGCAAGATGCAAGGATGATAGGAGGAGCACTTTTGGGTACATTTCATTTGCAGGTGATAAGCCAATATCATGGTCTTCAAAGAAGCAACCTATTGTTGCTTTGTTTTCTACAGAAGCACAGTATAGAGGACAGGCTAATGCCACAAAAGAAGCCATATGGATCAAGCTTCTGTATAAAGAATTGGGTTTGTATACTAAGTCACCAATAATCTTTGGAGATAATATAAGCTCACTTCACCATGCAGCTAATCCTATCTATCATGCTAGGACCAAACATATAGAGGTCCATTACCACTATGTGAGAGAGAAGTTATTAAACACGGACATTCAACTAACCTATGTATCAACCAACATGCAATGTGCAGATTTGTTGACTAAAGCTTTGGATGGAGCCAAACTTTGTATATTCAAAGCAATGATTGGATTGCAGGATATACATGAAGATTGAAGATGAAGACCAAGCCAAAATGTTTGGCTTGAGGGGGAGCCGTTGGTGTAATTCACAAGCCTACACATTTGACTTGATGGATACATTGAAGTCCATACACATATGGAAAAGCATAGGAACTATTGCTAGTGGTTAATTACCACTTGACCTCTTTGTAAAAGTCAAATTGACTTGGAATCTTTGTAAACACCTACCAAAAGGGATTCCTGGAAAAATGGTTAGCTTTGATTGATGGAATATCTCCTAGGATATAGGAGCTTGATCATAGGGAGCCAAAAGTTTGAATTTGAATTCAAACTTGTACTCAATCACTATAAAAGTGTTCATGGAAAAGTCGCGAGTAAGACTCATCATTCTCGAGCTCATTAGTGTTAATTCTAAGTATGTGTGAGGCCTACACTCTAGCCCACACCTATCTACACCATTAGGCAATGATCTTCATGCCAATGGATTTGTATACAAGTGTTCATTAATACATATATCTTCATTGTTCACTTCTGAGTTCTTTGATATAGTACTTGAAAGTCTATCAACTTGTGGAGTGCATATCTCAGTCATTTCTCCATCAAATTCAAAGGTCTAAAGCTTGTTGGAACCAGCTCAAAGTTATCTACATGTTCTCAAAATTTGAAGAGATTCTATTCAGCCATGTCAGAGAAACGCTCGGCAAAGTGATCACTGGTCATTGTCTGCAAGAGTCCTAAAAAATTGGGGGTAAATCTTTATTTGCTAAATTGATTTCTCTGAGCATAGTTAGTCTTCTTACATCATTCCACTTGGAATAGTTAGCTTGCTAATCTAATAAGATACCCCTAAAAGGAATTTTTCCAATTCTTATTGTGTTGTTCATACTGAGCAAAAGTTCCAGCAGGTGTCAAGACAAAAATAGAAGGTTTTCTTGAGATCTTCAATTCCAAAGTTATCTGTTTTGATTCAATCTTTACACACATCATTTCCAAAGTACATAGGCCATTTTATGGTACTATTGGAAAGCTAAGGAGGTCCACTTATCAACTCTGAAGCATCAAAGGGCTGGTACAAAGCATGATTTAGCAGTACCTACTCAATCTCTTGGAGTGTCCATCCATCTTTCCCAACAGAACTCCGTATTGCCACTCATAAATTAAAATTGGTTTGCGTGTAGCCAATGGCTACCAAAAATCACTAAGGGAGCCTTGGGTGCCAAACATGCGAGAGTAATTCCTTACGTTATGCCTTAAGTTATGCCTTAGTCAACGCCTTGGAGTAAACATAGGTGTAAACATAGGCTATTGTTCTTGAATTGGATCAGAAAAAAAAACTAAAACAAGAACAAGAAACAAAAATGGAAACAGAAACCACAACCGGAGTTGGAATCGAAATAAAAAATGAAAATGGAAATGGAAATAGAAATCAGAATCAAAATTGGATTGTGGATAGAAAACAGTGTTGATTTTATGGTGATGTGTGGGCTCTTGGCCCCTCCACATTTTGCACAATTCCCTCATTAATCTACTTTTTTCATATTCTCTAAAAGAAAGGGAAGTTATATACGAGTAACATCTCAGATTGTGGATGATTGTTGCAGGTTTAAAAGTATGCCTAACAATGTTCATTTAGTTTCATATTGTTCATTCATTGTATCTAACATCTAAGGTTTTGGATGATTATTGTAGGTTTAGAAGTGGTATAAAAAGTCTACATACGTAAGTGATGGAGCACATAATGATATCAGATGAGCATACTCAATGTAAAGTCAATATAATAAAGCCAATTGATGAGTATTAGATGTTATTGTATTTATGGTTTCTTCATCATTTGTAGTGTGTTGATGCACGACAATCATGAATAAGCGAATAGATGGAAGTTAATACAATACCAGTCGTGGATAGTGATCAGCAAGCATTAAGATGTTATTAGAAGGAAAAGAAAAGGAAATATAGAGACACAATAACGTCAAGGTTGGGAACTAATGTGGAGGGTAATGCTAATTGGAGTTCAAGAAACTTTGATGACATTGTGGATAAGATCATCAAGTATTTTAAAAATCAAATTAGACACTTATGTTGTGAAGATAAAATCGAGGCACTAAATAGGATGTTGCAAAGTCCATGTATTGGGTAGCTTTTTGGTGCAATGGGCAGTAACGAAGATCATGTAACATGTGTCCTTTGCATCAATCTTCAGAATACACTACAAAGTATGAGAAAGAATTTTGATGAACTTGTGTTGAAGAGATCAACATTGTTGATGGCTCTAAATAGTGATGCATATTCATCAACAAATGATATAAATATTTGAAGACTTTCTAGGGTATTGGGAGTAAGCAGGAAAGTCGTCTATGATACGATTGGATGGTTAAGTACAGTTGAGTCTCATCATAGTTTTTTGAAGGAAACTGGTAGGACAACAGAGGTCAAGAGGTCAAGCATGTATCACACAAGAGGTCAAGGACCTAATTATCACATTTTGGATAATAGAGAGCAAAGTATCACCAAATAAGAAGGATATAGGCAGGACCCAACTTGGCAGAAATCAATATTTTTGAGCATCCTATTCACCTTCTTGATGTATCTCACGTAATCCTATTTTCAATCATCACTTCACAATTTTAGCTAATTATACAAGAACTAGTTAACAAGTAACTTATAGTAAAAATCTAATAGTAGTAGCTAACTAGTAACAAGCTAATAGTAATAGCTAACTAGTAACAAGCTGTTTAGAAATAGCTTATTACAAACAACTAACCAGGAAAATGGCTCTTAAGTAATAGCCAATTAGTAACAAGATATTTAGTAATAGCTAATTACTAATAACCATCCATGAACCAATACCTAGTAATAACTAATTGGTAACAAGATAATTAATAATAACTAATTGCTAACAACAAACCAAGAAGTAGCTACTTAATAATAATGAACTCTTAACAAGCTAAATAGTAATAGCTAATTACTAACAACTAAGAACCAGCTACTTAGTAATAGGTAGCTAGTAACAATTATATTAGTAATAGCTAATTACAAACAACGAACCAAGAACCATCTACTTAGTGATAGCTAATTAGTAGAAGCTAATTAGTAATAGCTAATTACAAATAGCGAACCAAGAACTAGCTGCTTAGTAATATTTAATTTCTAACAAGCTAATTAGTAGTAGATAATTACTAAAGACTAACTAAGAACTAGCTACTTAGTAAATAATATCTAATTGGTAATAAGTTAATTAATAATAGATTATTAGTAATAATTAATTACAAACAATTAACCAATGACTAGCTACTTACATTTAACAAGCTAAATAGTAGTAAATAATAACTGAGAACAAACTAAGAACCAACTACTTAGTAATAGGTTACTAGTAGCAAGCTAATTAGAAATAGATAATTACAACCGACTATCCAAGAACTAGCTACTTAGTAATAGCTAATTCGTAACAAGCTACTTAGTAATAGCTAAATAGTAACAAGCTAATTAGCAATAGCTAATTACAAATAGCTAACCAAGAACCAGCTACTTAGTAATGACAAATTAGTAACAAGCTAGTTAGTAATAGCTTATTACAAACAACTAACCAATAATCAGCTACTTAGTAACATCTAATTACTAACAAGCTAATTAGTAAGAAGCCAATTAGTAATAACTAATTAGTAGAAGCTAATTAGTAATGGCTTATTACACAAACTACTAACCAAGAACCAACTAATTAGTAATAACTAATTACTAACAGGCTAATTAATAACAAGCTAATGAGTAACAAGCTAAATAGTAACAAGCTAACTAGTAACAAACTAATTAGCAATAGTTAATTACAAACAGCTAAGCAAGAACCAGCTACTTAGTAATAGCTAGTTACTCATAAGCTAATTAGAAATAGCTAATTAGTAGCAAGCTAATAGTAACAAGCTAATTAGTAACAAGCTAATTAGTAATATCTAATTAGTAATAAGCTAATTAGTAAGAAGCTAGTTAATAATAAGCTAATTAGTAATAGCTTATTAGTAACAAGCTAATTAGTAGTAGCTAATTACAAACAACTAACCAAGAATAAGCTACTTGGTAATAGCTAATTACTAAGAAGCTAATTAGTAATAGCTTATTACTAACAAGCTAATGAGCAACAAGCTAGTTAGTAACAAGCTAATTACTAAAAGCTACTTAGAAATAAGCTAATGAGTACCAAGCTAGTTAGTAACAAGCTAATTATTAATAGCTAATTAGTAACAAGCTAATTAGTAATAGCTAATTACACACAACTAACCAAGAACAAGCTAATTAGTAATAGCTAATTAATAACAAGATAATGAGTAACAAGCTAATTAGTAACAAGCTAATTAATAACAAGCTTATTAGTAATAGCTAATTAGTAACAAGATAATTAGTAATAGCTAATTACCAACAGCTAACCAAGAACGAGATACTTGGTATAACTAATTAGTAACAAGCTAATTAGTAATAGCTAATTAGTAATAACCTAATTAGTAGCAAGGTAATTAGTAACAAGCTAATTAGTAAAAAACTAATAAGTAATAGCTAGATACAAACATCTTACCAAGAACCAACTACTTAACAATAGTTAATTACTAACAAGCTAATTAGTAATAGCTAATTAATAACAAGCTAATGAGTAACAAGCTAGTTAGTAACCAGCTTATTAGTAACAAATATATGTGGGCTTTTGGACAACATATTAGAATTAAATCCATTGATTCTTTACGTAAAACAGAGGATTCTAGTATTGTTGCTTCTTTCAAGCAACTATCATGTACTAGCTCAAAAGACACGAACCTTATACATAGCGAACTTGGTTACGTAGGAACTATTGTTGGTATCTACAAAATTTCATTTCATACATTCAAACAGGTAGAAAAAAGTTTATATTTTTTTTATAGAGTTAGTTATTTTTTTAAGCACCTAATAATGGGTTTTTGTTGTTATATATTTTGAGAGGTAATTTTGAAGGTTGACTAGTTTTGAGCGGAGTATAAAGGTAGTAATTGCACATTCAGAAAGGAACTATCTAGGTTTTGGGCAATTGATTCTTCCAAGGTAATGCGATCTACTAAAGAACCATATATTCTTCCTAGGCATATTGAACAAGCATTTTTTTATAAAAACCCAGATGCTCATCCTTGGTGGCAAGTCATTCATGTGCAACCTAGAGGTAGGTCATTGTTTGAACAGTTAATTGTTAGAGAGATCGAAGAAAGTCCTCTTGATGATTTAGCATCAGATACCGATACATCAACATCTGAAATAGAAATGAGAATCATTATATGTGATAATGATACTAATCTTTTTGATGAAGAGGATAATTCTCTACATGCTGATTCTACTGATGAGGAAGAGGAATTACCAGAAATAGATATTAATCCATCAATAGATGATGTGATTCATGAGAACATAGATTTAACAATAGAAGAAATAAATGAAATCAATAAGGATAATGAAGATGAGACTATATTGATGTCTTACCAAAATGATGGCAATAATGAAAACATATGAGCAGATTAGATAGTAAATTTTACTCTAATTATCGATCAATAACTTGAAGCTTCTGAATGGATATCAGATAATAGGTTTTTTTATTAACTTGAATAACGATGAATCCTACTAGAGAGATGAAATCATATTCTTCTAAGTTAGAACATGAAGCTTGGTTGTATGCCTAATTATTGTATATATAGCTTTATCTTCGAGGAGCAAATTTTTATCATGTATGTATGCATATGTGTGTGTATTCATGTGTATTATATGTATACATATGTTAGTATGTATTTATATGTATTTCATGTATATGTATGTGTTTGCATGTGTGTGATATATGTATACATGTGTTAAATATGCATATGTGTATATATGCATATGCATTTATGTAAAATATTCATTTATTCATGTAATATATGCAAGTGTTTATAATTGTGTACATGTATATATGTATATGTGTCTATGTGTAAATATGTACATGTAAATATGTATGCATGTATATATATATATTTATGTGTGCATGTAGGCATGTATATGTGATGTGTACATGTATATATGTATATATGTCTATGTGTAAATGTGTACATGTAAATATGTTAGTATGTATATATATATTTATGTGTGCATTTAGGCATGTATGTGTGATGCATAATATATCTACTCCATTTTATATTTATGTATTCAATCTACATGATGTGTATATATCTTTATATATATTATGATCCTTGTTGATTCGAGTAGCTATATATAGAGGCATAAGGTTGGGAGGAGAGACATCTCTCTAGTAGGACGTGAGAGGAATAGATGCAATGTGTACATATACTTCAAACATATGGATAAAAGGTTGAATTAGAGTTAGTGTTTTCAATTTAGAATTTTTGAAATAGGATTTATTTATTTATTTATGCGTATGCATGTGTTGTGTATGTATGTGTATCTATATGTGCATATGCATGTGTTGTGTGTGTGTATATATGCATGTGTATATGTATATATGCATGTAAATATGATTATATGAGTCTATGTGTGTGTACATATGATTATGCATGTGTATGTGTATGTGAGTATGTGTACGTGTATGTGAGTATGTGTATGTGTCTATGTGTATTCATTATATGTGTGTAACTGCATGCATGTGTATGTGTGTGTAAAAATTTGCATGTATGTGTGTGTATGTATAAATGTGCATGTATATGTATATGTGTGTAAATGTGCATGTATGATGTATATGTGTGTGTATGCGTGTATTTATACCTCTAGTCTCACTCGTTTTTCTCTCTTTCTCTCACATATACATACATACATGCATAAACACACATACGCATACCCACATATATATTCAAAAAAGCAGTGCATATTGTGCATTATCGCGACGATGAGCCATAAGTGTCCGCATCTCTTTTAGACACCACTTAAGTGACCATCCTGTCCCAAACTCTGTCTCAAGTGAACTAAGTACGTATTCTTTATCCCTCTCATCATGCTCACTACAAAAATAAAAAACATAATGTAAATAAAACATAAGATATTTATTTCAATTTATATGTAAAATTTTTACTTACTTCCACGATAAGTGGACAAAGCGCAGGTAAGAGTCGCATAGTGCCCACATTCTTCTCTTGAACTCCAATCCATTCCCTATGTACACAATGTTCCCCTCTGGCTCTATATCGCACTCTAGTCCTAAGGTGCCTATGCATGTTCTCATAGGCAACTCTGCTCTGCTATCACGATTTGGAGGTGGTATAGGTGCCGTGAAAATAGATAGAAAAAAATAAATAAAAATATGTGTTATAATATCATTAAAAAATTTTATGAAAAAAAAAGCATACCTATGAGCAGATAGCTCTCTTCCTGCATGTCAAGCCGCAGAAGAGCCCTCGTCTGATTGCTGGGTAAGCATCTGGATCGTACAGTCCAGCTCCTCATGAGACATCTCTGAGTAATCATGCATTATGGCCCCTAGAGTATCAGAAGGAACTCTTGCTCTCATAAGACTTTTTATGAGAGTGAGTTTTGCCTTTCTCTCTCTACTCGGATCCATAATACCTAACATATAAAACAAAATGGTTAGAAATCAATATATATATACGTGTACATATGTATGTGTGTATGCATTAAGTATGTGTATGTATGCATGTGTGTGTATGTATTTTTGTGTATGTGTGTGTATGTGTGTATGCATGTGTATGGGTGTGTATGCATCATTATGTGTGTATGTGTCTATGTGTGTATGTGTGTGTGTATATGTGTGTGTCTATGTCTGTGCGTTTATGTGTATGTGTGTGCATCTATGAGTGTGTATGTGTTTATGTGTGTGTATGTGTCTATGTGTGTGTATGTGTGTATGTGTGTATGTGTATGCATGTATGTATGCATATGTGTCTATGTGTTTGTATGCATTATGTATGTGTATGTATGCATGTATGTATGTATGTATGCATATGCATATGCATTATGTATGTATATATATGCATGTATGTGTATGTGTGAGTATGTCTCTCTATGTGTGTGTATGCATATATGTGTGTGTATGTGTTTATGTGTGTGTATGTGTCTATGTGTGTGTATGTGTCTATGTGTGTATACGTATGCATGTATGTATGCATATGTGTGTATGTGTGTGTATGCCTTATGTATGCATATGTGTGTGTATGCATTATGTATGTGTATGTATGCATGTATGTATGTATGCATATGGATATGCATTATGTATGTATATATATGCATGTATGTGTATGTGTGAGTATGTCTCTCTATGTATGTGTATGCATGTATGTATGCATATGTGTGTATGTGTGTGTATGCATTATGTATGCATATGTGTGTGTATGCATTATGTATGTGTATGTATCCATGTATGTATGTATGTATGCATATGCATATGCATTATGTATATATATATATGCATGTATGTTTATGTGTGAGTATGTCTCTCTATGTGTGTGTATGCATATATGTGTGTGTATGCATATATGTGTGTATGTGTGTGTGTATATGTGTTTGTATGTGTGTATGCATGTGTATGTGTGTGTATGCATCATTATGTGTGTTTGTGTGTGTATATGTGTGTGTGTGTGTGTCTATGTGTATGTGTGTGTGTCTATGAGTGTGTATGTGTTTATGTGTATGTATCTATGTGTGTGCATGTGTCTATGTGTGTATGTGTATGCATGTTTGTATGCATATGTGTGTGTATGCATGTTTATGTGTGTGTATGCATCATTATGTGTGTATGTGTCTATGTGTGTATGTGTGTGTGTATATGTGTGTGTGTCTATGTGTATGTGTGTGTGTCTATGAGTGTGTATGTGTTTATGTGTATGTATGTATCTATGTGTGTGTATGTGTGTATGTGTGTATGTGTATGCATGTATGTATGCATATGTGTGTGTATGCATAATTATGTGTGTATGTGTCTATGTGTGTATGTTTGTGTGTGTGTGTATATATGTGTGTGTGTATGTGTATGTGTCTATGTGTATGTGTCACTATGCGTCTATGAGTGTGTATGTGTGTGTATGTGTCTATGTTTGTGTATGTGTCTATGTGCATATGTGTATGCATGTATGTAGGCATATGTGTGCATGTGTGTGTATGCATTATGTATGCATCTGTGTGTGTATGAATTATGTATGTGTCTGTAAGCATGTGCATCATGCATGCATGTAAGTATGTATGTATGCATATGCATATGCATTATGTATGCATATGCATATGCATTATGTATGCATATGTGTGTATGTGTGTGTGTATGTGTGTGTATGTGTGTGTATGCATTATGTATGCATATGTGTGTGTATGCATTATGTATGTGTATGTATATATTCTCTCTCTCTCGGTCTCTTCTTGCTCTCACGTGAAAATCCCGGCACAAATGTGCCGGGAGAGATCGACTTTTTTTTTACATTCCAGAGCGTCGCATATGCGAGGTTGTTTAGTTTGCCAACATCGCAAATCACATCGCTGGTCAGCGACGGTATTTGCAACGCTATAATTTAGCGTCGCATAAGCGACGCTAGCATCGCTTATGCGACGAACCCTGGGGAAAAAAAATCGAAAACTTTACTGTCGCTTATGCAACGCTAGCGTCCCATAAGCGACGGTACCCGTTTTTTTTTTATTCGGGGGCGTCGCTACGCCCCCCTATTTCTTTTAGTGTAACTAGTAACAATCTAACACCTTGTAACAATTAACCACCAACTCCTTAGTAATAGCAAACTGATAACTAGCTAATTAATGACTACTAATAACCACTTGTTTGTGTAATGTAGATGGAGCTATTTGTATGCTTCGAACTATTGCATCCAATGATAAAATTTCACTTTCAAGAGTTTGAATCATTGAAGCCATATTTTGGTAAGAGATTGAAAGATAGATTCACATGTTGCTGCATTTATCATGTTCAAATGTCATACCTTAACACGTTCTATACTAGGACATTTGAGTGTCTTGGGACACTTGTGACCTGCTTTTACACCAAATTGATTGATTTGATGGCATACTCGCTTGGATTTGATAGCCCACATCATGTACTTTTAGAGAAAAATATAATCTTTAACATTTTACAACTTCACATGGGTTATTAAATGAATAAGAAAATGGGAATTTTTGAAAACTCAACTTTTAGCATAACTGAAAAAGAACACAATTCAAACATTTTGAAAAATTTGATATGTTTTAGGAAATGGAAAGCTATTCATGGACTTTGGCACTGTAAAGCAAGTATGTTGGGATCTCTGGAGAAGATTGAACACTTCCATAAGTCATAAACATGGACTCAAAACGTTTCTTCTCTAGATCATTGCCATTTATTGCACCTTTTAAAGAATGGCTCACTATAATTTGTGTGTAAGTGAGATTGGAAAGAATTGGGAGGTTATCAATGGATAACCTTCATACTAATTGAATGCGTATTTTTATTCAAAGTTAGAACACCTTCGCTTTGAAATAGTAGCCATTGCATTTGGTGCTGACTTTCATGTTGAATTGACAAAGCATATATTTCTATGTTTATGAAAAGAACATAGCTCCAAAGGTGGAATAAAAAATTATGATGAAAAATAGTAATTATTTAGATGCTATTCTAAATATTAAACGTTCCAAAATACACTTTCACGCCATGTTTCATTCTTAATCTCATCAAATAATATGTGATCCACAATGGTGATTGTGATAAGAATGAAAAACATTGGCATACATATTTCATTTGACAAAAAGAAGATGGCATACAGAATGGAAATAATGAAATGTTTTCAAATGATCCTTATCCTTTTATGATATTGAAGATTATATCAAAGACTTTTGACTATTATTTTTAGTATGTGTTGATGTGTGCAGAGAATGGTATGTTTATGCATATAAAAACTATCAAAAAATTATTTTTACTAAATATGTTAGAACTATATATTCTTTTAATTCTATATGTATGTAGCTCCTATTTCTTGGTAGGAACTAGTTTATTTTCTTGCATATCAAGCAAAATGTTTGTAATTTGACATTGTTCCAATTGTATGTTAGTATTTGTATGTTGATATATTGGTTGGTGTCCACAAATATATCTACTTTGTTTAGTGTACATAGATCTAAAACACTTAGATGATTTTCAAAGATTGGTAGTTCAATTATGTGTACACCTTGTTTGATGTCCTATTTTCTTACTTCATGTGAAGAAACTGGATCTCTTCCATAACTATCCATGCTTTGTTATGTGTCCATAAACTATTCATGATTGTATCTATAGAATTTGGTTGATCCCCACACAACAGAAGATTCTTGGTTGTGTCCAAAGACATGAAAACTTTGGTGGATTTCAATAAATTATTTAGCCTCGTATATGTAAGCTCTGGTTTGTTATGTCACACATTTTCTACTTGATAACTTGAATGTGTACACCTTGGATGATGTCCATGAATTCTTTTGAGTCATATATGTAGGCGTTAGTTTTTTGTTTTTGGTAGCTAGAGTCATAGGAATGGATTTTATTTGTGTATACCTTGCTTGTTGTCTTCATACCTTGTTTGATTGTTGGCATATTTGTATAGCTTTGTGGATTTCCATAAGTTTTTTTGAACCATGTTTAGAACTAGTTGCTGTTTTTGGTGCACAAAGTCAAAATAATTGATTTTATTTGAATTGAAATGATTTTTCTAACTGATTTTGAGGTTCATACTATTCGATCTATGTTTCAAGCAATGTGTATAATTTTTTCCTTCATATGATGAATTTTTTTCTTTTGATAAAAATACATTTGATTAGGAATTTTCATCCTGTTCACTACCATAGCATCTTGAAAGGGTATTTACATGAACACAAAACATGATTTTCTTGTGTTTTATAATTTCGAATTAACCTTTGAATTATATTTATTATGTGTGCTAAAGGAATTTCTCACATTATCTTTGTACAAGGTGTGTGATTTTTCGGAAAACTGTTAAAAAAGGACACTTGGTGTCCTGTTTTGGTACCAAACTAGTGTTAAGGATGCAATCAATCTCGTATGTCAATCAAGCTCGGTGCATAGCTATCTTTGTAAATATGATTGTTCTATTTGTCAAGTAGGGAAGACATCAAGGTGCAATGCTTCAACAACTACATTTTGATCAATTAGCAGCATTATAGAGAGTATCCTATGTCCATGTCAAAATGATAACACATTCCATGAATACAAATGTGTGATGGATGAGTGCTCTGATTGTGGAGTAGGACATTCTAAGTGGTGTCCAAGAGAGACTAGCATTGAGGAATATCATAAGATCTTTGAAGATGTCGAGTCAATGTATGAAGGACAAGTTCATAAAAGGAAAGATTTGATAAACACGGAGATGAGTCCTAAAGTTGTAACAAGATTATTTGAGAAAACTCTAAAGAAATTTATCAAGCACAATTTCATTCATTTATGGCAAGGGAAATAGTTCAAGATGTGTTTCTCTGAATTCCTAGGTGATATTGTGGTTTCAGTGGTTGATTTTGCAAAAAACTATACATTCCGCGAGCAAAATGAAATACAATCTATGCATTGGTGGTATGTAGAGGTAACTATTTTTGTGCATATCACATATTTTCATTTGGAGGGTATTTCTAAAAAGGTAATCCACTTCTTCATATCCGATGACAAGAAGCATGACACCCTTTTTGTGCAACATTGTTTCCAATTGCATTGGCAATGGTTGAGAGAGCTAAACCTTGAATTAAGCCAACATTGGGTATGGTCAGATGGTGATGCTTCTCAATTTAAAGCTAAACGTCCATTTTATTTCGTAGAAAGATATCCAGGGCTAACATGTATGACTATGATATGGAACTTCTCTGATTCAGGGCATGCAAAGGGAGAACATGATGGTGTAGGTGCATTTGTGAAAAGGGCGCTAATCCATGAACAACTTAAACCTGAAGGTGCAATGCTGAAGTGTGCTGTAGATGTTGTGAAATTTCTCATGGGACATTTGTCAGAGTCAAAAGGGAGAGATGTCACACGGTTCTTCTAGGAAGTGAAGATTGAGAAAGTGAATAGGGAGGAGGCTTGGGATTGTAATGGGATATTTCAAGTTCGTTCCTTGCATTCGATTCTCAGCTATTCAAGGTTAGGTGGACATTGCATTGGTGCTAGAGAACTAACGTGTTATTGCTTTCATTGTATCCATGGTCTATACATGAACACCTACAGCCTTTGTTGGGGGTCCACACATGTTTGAGACTCAGGCTAGGTTACAATAGTTTTTCTTCGAGAAGGTTTCATTTGTAGCATTCGTTTGAAGAACATATCTATTTGGACTCTAATTAGGATCAAAATTTGGATTCCGCAGATGACCTTTGTTTGAACAAACAACGAGATCATTATCAACTACACAGCTGTGACTAGCTAGATGAATATCTAAGCTGCTAACTGGATCAAGAACATTCTCAATCATTCCGTCTAGACCACTATGAAAGTCAATGCGTGTGGACTCTACATCATGCATGTTGTCAATTGGACAAGGATCCACACCAACATCCATTGCAGATGGTGTTTGGAGGAAGGATGGAATATCTTCTTTCTCTTTGGATGATGAAGATTGGGCATAAGTCTTACGTTCAGCAAATGGTGTAGGTCCAACATTCTCACTTGTCCCAAGCTCCCTATCATATGCAGCATCATCATTGTTTGGTAATAGTTCCTATTGAGGTACAAGCAACTGCTTTCAATAACTAATTAGTAATAGCTATTTACTAATAGTTAATTACTAATAGCTAATAAGTAATAGCTAATTAGTAATAGCTTAATAGTAATAGCTAATTCATCATAGCTAATTTGCCATAGCTAAGTAGTAAAAGCTAATTCATAATAGATAATTCATAATATCTAAACATTAATAGCGAATCAATAATAGCTAATTAGTAATAGCTACTTATTAATAGCTTATCATTAATAGCTAATCAATAATAGCTAATTAGTAATAACTACTTATTAATAGCTAGTTCCTAATGGCTAATTCATAATAGCTAATTTGAAATAGCTAATTCATAATAGCTAACTCGTAATAGCTAATTCATAATAACTAATGAGTAATAGCTTTTCAATAATAGCTTATTAGTAATAGCTATATAGTAATAGCTGATTCATAATAGCTAATTGGTAATAGCTAGTTCATAATAGCTAATCAGTAATAGCTAATCAGTAATAGCTAATCAATAATAGCTAATTAATAATCACGAATTAGTAACAAGCTAATTAGTAATAACTAACTATTAACAACGATCGGACAATCAGCTACTTAGTAATAGTTATTTAGTAACAAGCTAATTAGTAATAGCTAATTAAAAACAACTAACCAAGAAATAGTTACTTCGTAATAGCCACTCATTAACAAGCTTATTAGTAATGGCTAATTCATAATAGAAAATTAATAATACCTAATTGGTAATAGCTAGTTAGTAATAGCTAATTAGTAAAAGCTAATTTGTGATAGCTAATTCATAATAGCTAGTTCATAATAGCTAATTCGTAATAACTAATTCATAATAGCTAATAAGTAATAACTAATCAGTAATAAATAATCAGTCATAGCGTATCAGTAATAGCTAATTAGTAAGAAGCTAATCAATAATAGCTAGTTAGTAATATCTAATTCATAATAGCTAATTAGTAATACCTACTTAGTAATAGCTGATTACTAACAAAATAAATATTAATTTATAATAGCTAATTCGTAATAGCTAATTAGTAATAGGTGATTAGTAACAAACTAATTAATAATAAATTACTAATAAGCTAACTAAGAAACAACTACTTAGTAATAGCTACTTAGTAATAGCTAGTTAGTGATAGCTAATTACTAATAGCTATGATGAATTAGCTACTTAGTAATAGCTACTTAGTAATATCTAGTTAGTAATAGTTACTTAGTTATAGCTACTTAGTAATAGCTAATTATTAAAAGCTAATTGGTAACAAACTAATATATTAATAACTATTTCTAACAACTAAATAATGACCAACTACTTAGTAATAGCTAATTGGTAAATTTTTAATTATTAGTAGCTAATTACTAACAAGTAACCTAGAGTTAGAAAGTTAGTAATAGCTAACTAGTAACACACTAGTTAGTTACAAACAACTAACCATAACCATATACTTAGTAATAGCTAAGTAGTAACTAGCTTTTTAGTAATAGCTAATTAGTATCTAGCTTAGTAGAAGTAGTTGATTGCTAACAATTAACTAAGAACGAGCTACCTTGTAATAGTTAACTGGTAACAAGCTAATTGGTAATAGCTCATTACAACAACTAACTAGGGACTAGCTACTTAGTAATAACTAATTGGTAACAAGCTAAATAGTAATAGCTAATTACTAATGGCTAACTAAGAATCAACTACTTAGTAATAGCTAATTATTAACAAGATAATTAGTAATAACTTAGTAACCTAGTAATAGCTAACTGGTAACAGGCTAATTAGTAATCGATACTAACAAGTTACCGAGAATCAGCAACTCAATAACTAGTAACAATCTAATTAGTAATAGATACTTCATAACAAGTAACTAAGAACCAACTACTTAATAATAGGTAACAAGTAGCAACCTGATTAGTAATATCTAGTTACAAACAACTAACCAAGAAGCCACGGCCATGGATAAAAAGTAATATTATTAATATTAATCAACACGACAAGCATAGCTCTGTGAAAGTTGAATCCACCATCAAAGAATCCAGACATTGTTTGCCGCACATGTTTTGGTATTTCAGCACCACATTCAGGCCTTTAATAATTGACTAACACACGACAATGTGCTAAAAAACAAATATAGTGATATGCATGGTTGCATGGCATAAGGTGCACTATAAAACTCACCCTCTCCTCAATATTCAAACCACATGCAGCTATGCACATGGATGAAACATTGAGTAAGGGGGTTGATGGTAACTCTAGGGGGAGGTAATGGAAATAATGGTGAAAATTCATTTGAATCCATCATGCTGAACATGTTCTTTACAAAGCATAGATGTCGATATGCACTCTTTAGTCGATTCTCATACAACTTATATTCTGCCTCTGTATGTAACAATCCAAATGATGAGTATTGAACCTTAGAAAAATGTTCCAACCAATGTCAATAAAGCTAAATATTACCTCTAGTTGAGGCACCTTGTTATTCTCATCAGGCTCAACCCTTAACAGCTCCAGATTAACAGTATATATCTGAATTTGCACCTCCAATTGAATCCTCCTCTTAGGATACATTTCCACATCACATTTCAATTCATCTATGGATACCTGTAACTTTTTTCTCATCTCAATGATTGTTGTAGTCACCTTGGACTCAGCAGCTGATAGCTTGGCTTGATCCAAATCAAGCTTGACCCTATCCAACTTATTCTGCTCACTATCAGTTAATAACTCTAAAGTACATATAATCTTAGTACCCTCCACTCGCCTTATGGCAGCAACTCGCATACCTTGTCGAGCATATAACTCAACATCTTCTTTCTGTTCCTGCAAGTTCCCATCCAAACGCTCTAAAAGTGGTGAAGAATCATCATTCAAACAACTGTAAAACCTTTGCATCTTTGACTGCAATGCACCCATCTTCTTGCATCTTTCAATAGAAGCTTCTACAGCTACAGCCCATGCCACTTTGTACATAACTAGATTTTCTGATGTTTGAGTAGTGGTACAATTTCCAAATGCAAAGGCTCTAGCAAATTGTAAAGACAATTCGTAGTTTTGTTGATACTTCCTGGTAGAATTTCTAATGTAAAACAATCAGTGTTTCATATAACTCTTGCGTGACATATTTAACTTTCATCTTTCCCTTGAGTCAAGTTACCTTGAACACAGACAACCAATCTTCCTCACTAATCGATTTTTTTTTGATATAGTACCTTGATCTATACCAACAATAGACAGGCCACAAATGGTGTGGAAATCCTCTTTTCTTGGCCAGAATAGGCTGTGATCTAACAGTTTTGGATATGTTGGATATATCCACCTGCATCAACAAGGAAAACTATTTCATAAATGCATGCCCATTACTCCTGCCGTAGCACCAAAGATTAAGTGTAGAGTCCCTATATCTTTGTGGTTCGTGGATGCAGAAAAGAAGGGTCCTACACAGGCCTGCAGATAATGCAGACATACATGCAACAACTTCTATATGTATTAATGGTTCAATATACCAATTACATACATGCGAATCGTTACATCATCTGACATATGAGTGAGTCACGGCTATTACGCCATTATTTTTGGGACATGTGCATTTGTCCAAATGGTTCATACATGGCATATCCACGTAATCGTAGTTAAGCCACTTCAACACTCCCTGGTAACTAGAGTACTAGAATGTGACACAGATGTTACTTGATTTCAACAATTCCAAGATGTTTCCTACAGAGGATGAACTTATCTGCTCCCAGACGCTTCGCAAGCATATCAGACACATTAGATGAGTTGATACATATGCGAGATGAAGTTTTTTCTGCTCTACAAGATCACGTATAAAATGAAACTTTAAATCAACATGTTTTGTTTTCTCTGAGTGTTTGGGGTTTCTTACCAAATGTATGCATGATTGGTTACCACACATAATCTCCAAGGGAATTGATGTCCTCGATAAGAGCTCTTGCATAACCGTTTTGATCCAAAGGCCTTCTTTTTCCGTGAGAGCTAAGGCCACAAATTCAGCTTCTGCTGATGACAATGCAACTGCTGTGATGAAAATGCAACTGCTGTCTGCTTCTTGGAGAACCAAGTGTCCTATTAAATTACACAACATTAGACACAAGGATTGATATCAGATATGGAGCTTACTTGGTCATTGCTTCCACTTCAATGATGGATTCTTAACGGATGGAGCCTCTTCTCTGCCCAAAATAGTGGCTCTTACATTAGAACCATAAAAATACTCCTTGCCATGTGAGCACCTAAATGTTGCATGCATGGATGCTAGACCCCATACCTGCTCATACTCGTTCCTAGAGATTGTGTTTCACCTTCATCGTCTGATGGAACAACTTCGTAGATGGTAGCTTTCTCTCATGACTTATGAAGTGGTGTGAACCTTTTGTGCTCCACTAGCACAGACTCCATAGACTCGCCCACCTTGTGGAGTATGTGAGGAATAATTACATTTACTATGGATGTTCCAGCCATGATACCTAGTGGGCCGCCACATGATTAGTGATCGTACATCTAGCAAATTGATATTTTATGAATTTATATTTTTGCTATTTAAAAAGCTTTTGAAATAGCTAAAAAGTGGCGGGCTTAAAAGTGATAAATACGCCTAGAAATTGTTCACATTAACATGCTTTTACCCTTGCCAAAATGAGCTAAGATTGTGATTTTGACACCACAGAGTGAAGCAGTTTTGAACGCCTATTCATTGTGAGTTCTATGATCACTAATTTTTGTCCGATTTTGTGACTGTGACTAGAGAGGTGTCGATGATACCCTAGATGAAATGGCCACCTTCTCTAATACCGATTGTTGGAGTTTTAGGTCAACAAAAGCACACAAATAGCAAAAGGAAGAAGAAGAAGCTTGGAGTACAACACATAGTATTGAATGTGTTACCAAGAGAATGTACTAAGATAAGTAACCCGTTAGGGTTAAAAGCATATATACAAACCGTGGGAAAAAAACCTCCTAAAAAGGTTAAAAAGTGCCTCGATGGTCGTAGTGTGTTCACACACATTACTAGCAAAAGGTATCAATAGTGGTACCATGTGGGGATTGCAAAATTTATAGTGAAACATAATGAGCACATCTTGTGTGGAAGATCGGGTGCAAATTTGAACAAGATCAATACATTGAGTTAAGGCAAAGAAGCAACATAGAGATTGACTACCTACACAAGTACATAGTTGTACTTGAGTGCACGTTTTCTCTTAATGGGTAACCTACACTGACTACTTGTCTTACTCATGAAAGCGAAAGCATTGTAATCTTCTTATATTAATCAAATCTTGGAGAATGTTTGGGCCAAACCTATACTTCTTGTTCTCTACTTTTATCCTACAAACATTCAAGCTCCTTCTGGCTAAGAAATTCCTCCAACAAGCATACAAACATTTGTAGGAGGGATCCACAAATGTTTGCAACGTACTTTTCATTGCAAGTGTCCTACGCGGATTCATTCCTAATAAATTAGAAAGACAAGATGATCATCTCTCATTACTTCTACTAGTATGCTAACCCTAGTATAGCTTGGGCTAAAGTGGTTAGAAAGATTGAGTCTCTCTTCACCCACTTCAAGAAGCTAAAAAGAGAAACCAGAGCTAAAAGAAGACATGAGCTCGTCAAAGAAATTATCTCCTGGGTTCCTCTAAAAGCCCTAAAAAGATGGACCTTATTTTATCCTTCAAGAGAAGCTGAGATATGAAGAGTACCTTGAGGCTAGCAGTATCCTGACCTCTTCAAGAGAATTCTAGGCTGGGAATCTTGAGAGACCTAATTAAAGCATGTTTAATCTTTATAAAAAGAAAAGGATCAAGGATTATATTCCTTTCCTTAAGAAAAAGGATGGTGGATTTGCTACTTCTGATGAGGAAAACTTGCAGGAAGCTACTAACGTCTTTACGGATGTTTTCTCTAGTTCTCGTAAGTGCGGGGAGGATATCCGTGGAGCTAGAGCCCTTATTGCTCTTAAAACGAAAAAAACTATTCCTTCTGGCCTCACTGCCATGCTAGACCTGCCCCTCACTGCCAGTGAGATTAAAGAAACCATTGGTAAATTGAAATCCTTCAAGTCTCCTAGGATTGGTGGTCTACGTAATGCGTTCTTTATTGCTTTGAAAGATTTCTTGTCTCCTTACATTCTGTTGATTTGGAGGGATTTTGTTAGCTGGGGCACTCTCCCTATTGAAGTCAACAGTGGAGTTATAAGATTGATCCATAAAAAGGGCCCTAAAGAGGACTTGAACAACTGGAGATCTATCACTTGGCTTACTTGCATCTACAAAATCATTGCCTCTTCCCTTGCTAGAAGATTGAGTCCCATCATGAAAGATATTATCCTCCGTGAGCAGAAAGGGTTCATTAAAGGTAGATTTATCTTAGATGCTATTATCTCCCTTTGGGAAGGGATGGACTATGCCAATGAGTCTAAGCAACACTAGTACTTCTTTAACATAGATTTTGAGAAAGCTTATGACACGATTGAGTGGGACTTCATTCTCCAATCCCTCCATGACCTTGATGCTGGCTCAGCTTAGAGAGCAAATGATTCCAAGTAGAATCACTTCAAATGATATACTATACTCTAAGCAATGTCTTTAGCAAGTAGAAGCTTACCCCTGATATTTTAGGAACTCTATAGAGAATGACCAGTGAGCACTTCGAGATGATTTTATCTCAATTCGCTGAATGAAACTTGTTAAAGATTTTTTAGCTTAAATAAGACTTTGCGTGCATTCCAACGAGCTATAGATCATTGAAAATGATGGAGAGACGAGTGCAATATGAGAAAGACAAGTACACTGTTCTAAGTGATAATGATAGAGAGGCCAATAGAGATGATCAATGATATATTGTATTATATGACAGTGTTGTACATGATCATTGGCATAAACAATAATGCCCAATGATAGTGCGAGGTGTAGGCTATAGTTTGAGCCACACACTCTCTTCAATTGATCAATAATATGCTCTAGAAATTGCAGAGATATTCCTTGAGATTTACAATCATCTTTGTAGATGCCTTGCCTCCAAGTTTTACTTCAAATTCAAATTTTTCGTTGTAGAAATAAATAAAAAAAATCCTCGACCCATTATAGCAACACAGAGTCCCAATTTATTTCTACTATCCTACTACTTTTTGGAACCAAAACTCTACCAAAAGGCTCCAACCAAAATAATGTTACTTGAAATCTCCCAAAGCTTCATAGCTAGTTGTAAAAGAGTGGTTTAATACTTGCGTCATGTTCAATGGACTTAATGCATTTGTGTGAGTATGTTCAAGTCTATCTCTTTATATCATTCCTTTGTTCTTTCCAATACCACATCTACATACTTCATGAACGTGACTTTATGTGTGTATGCATGCATGTATATGTGTGTATGTGTGGGTATATATATATATATATATATATATATATATATATATATATATATATATATGTATATATATATATGTGTGTGTGTATATATATATATATATATATATATATATATATATATATATATATATATATATATATATATATATGTATGTGTGTGTGTGTGGGTATGTGTATGTGTATTGTTGGAGGAGATGCTGGACACCATCCTGAGATGAGATGGTGGTTCGAATTCGCGCTTCACATCAGCAAAAAACTGAATTGAGGAATGCAAATCAGACCTCTTGAGCTTTCCAGGAAGCATAAATAATCACCCAATTACTTTGGAAGATGATACTAAAGTATTTGGATCAAAATAGACAAGTTGGAGTTTCATTGTGAACAAAAAACTTGCTATTTTGGTCACTACACCTGTTCAGAGAAATGCCCAGTACTCCTTAAATGCTAATAATTGAACAAAATCCTTTTGACCATATGTAACAAACTTTGGTGGCTAAGGTTTTCAAGTTATGGCACTTGAAATGATCAACTATGCTTAGAGAATGATGTTTAGCAAATCAGAGATATATTTCCACATTTTTAGGTGTTGATAATCTGCAAACAAGAGGGTAGTGTTTTGCACATACCTTGAGAATGAATGAGCCAATTGAAATGAAGCTTTGTAGCACAAAAATAGACGGTCTAATGAATCTTTACGAGTTTGTATCACAACAAGTGATCAAGTACACATTGAGAAATAGATCAAGGAAGCTAACTGTTTTGAGTGATACATGACAAAGTAGAAGATATCAGATATGAGAAAACTATATGTACTAATGCACATAAATTACATTGACATTCACATTGAATGATTGCATAATATGAGAGAAATAAAAGAGCTATAATGTGAGCTCAATATGCCACAGAAAATCCTCTAAAATCTTTGCTATTCCTAGCTGCCTTCCACACGACCAAGTAGTCCTCTTTTTATAGCCTTTCGTCGGAAGTGATTCCATATATGCACTTTTACAAGGAGTAAAATCACTCTTCTACAAGAGATTATTTGTGTGCTTATACATGAATGTACATATGAACTTTAGGATAAGTGATCAAGCATTTAGACTTCGAATAATTGCACCAATAGCTCCCCTGCAAGCCCAATGTGCTTGGACTTCAATTCACATTAACCTCCTGCAATCCAATCATCATCTTGAACCTGTTCAATTTAGCTCCATCCAAAGATTTGGTTAGCATATCTTCACATTGCAAGTTTGTTGATACATAGGACATTTGTATGTAGTTGCGAAGTATCTTTTCTCTCACATAATAATAACACAGTTCAATGTTCTTAGTCCTTGCATTATATACAGGATTATTAGCAAAATGTAGTGAGCTAGTATTATCTCAAAAGATCATTGGAGTGTATGTATGTAGTCCCAAGTCTTAGTGGAGTATTGTTAACCACATTGCCTCTTGTGTTGCATTTGCAAGCCCTCTATATTCAGCTTCAGTTCATGACAATGCAACAATTGGTTGTTTCTTTGATGACCATGAAATCGATTTAGATTGTGCAAAAGATAAGTAGCCAGAGGTGCTCTTCCTATCACCTTTTGAGCCAGCCCAATCTGCATTAGAGTATAACTTGATATCCAAGTCCAATGTAAATGGATAAAATAAGCCTTCATTTATGGTACCCTTTAAGTACTTTAAGATCCTTTTGGTAGCTTCCATCTGAGATTTTCTTGGTGTATGCATGAATGGACTGAATGTACTCACCCGATAGCATATATCTATTGTTGATAGGGTTGCATAATCGAGACTCCTAACAAGACCTTGATAACCTATAATGTCTTCAAGCAGCTCTCCTACCACCAATTTTTGCATTTTCCATTTTATAGCCTTATGTTGTAGCCAAGATTCAAATGTGAATTCAGATCTTTACCTAAAAGTGTTCCAAAGCTTTATGAGTTGTTTCGTTGTAAGTCCTCACTAAATAATTTGTGAAAAGATTCTCCTAAGAACTCATAGTTGGAAGTGATTCCATATATGCACTTTTACAAGGAGTTAAATCAATATTTTACAAGAGATCATTCATGTGCTAGTACATGAATATACATATGAACTTTAGGATAAGTGATCAAGCATTTTGTCTTGGAATAATTGCACCACCATGAATGTATGTATATATATAAATAGATTGAAAAATAATAAATATACCTCAATAGTGTCCAAATAGATAGAGTACTCGATTCAAAATGATGTTGGAGATTGTTAATAAGTATGCTTCCACATATTCATGTCAAGTAACTTCATATATATTCTTTAGAAATTCTTCACAAAGACATTTCTCATTTTTAGAACTATCAATGCTTTGGCTCCCATTTGGATACCAATCCTCAATAGAATCTACCATGCCATCATCATCACAAAAGTCTTATACTTTATCTTCTTTTGAATAATGTTCTTTAAATCTTGCATATTCGAAAGGATCACTTTTGCATAGCCTCCTCATGGATGCTTCTAATAAATGAGGTTTTACTAGAAAATCTAAATGGTGTGGTGAGAGATCATCAATATCATACACTCAAGTCTACATACATGAATAAAAATCATTAGTACTCTATAAATCAAGGAAAATAAGTTTAAAACACAAATTTGATATGTAAGTTAATCTGAATCGAGT
Source organism: Ceratopteris richardii (assembly GCA_020310875.1). NCBI lineage: Eukaryota > Viridiplantae > Streptophyta > Polypodiopsida > Polypodiales > Pteridaceae > Ceratopteris > Ceratopteris richardii. Next base: position 146,404,786 of record CM035410.1, read on the forward strand.
TTCAATTAATTCAAGTTCTCATTGAAATAGAGGATAAGTGGAGGGACATTTTTCAGTTTTCTCCAGCTAGAATATACTCTTTGAGGTAGGTAATGAAGTAATAGCATTAATGATTATCTATCTTACTACATCTCTACTCGTGTATGGCGATTCATGACTATTTTAATGCTCTTCAAATGTGAAATAAGTCATTGAGCTATTATATCATCAGTTTTTGTTCGTAAACTTGCTATATTTGCATGCATGTAAGGTCTTCCATCAATATATAATCTTTTTATTTTCCACATATGTAATCCCTCTACTAGCAAGAGAAGCTACATTTAGACATAATCCATAAGTACTCATACTTTGAAGGTAGTGTGTATGTCGATGCCAGTCTCCCCATCTATATATAGAAGCAACAAAATGACGTGAGAGTGAATTCAAAGTTCGGAGGCACATACAAATCCTCTACAATAAAGAGACCACGACCAACACCAGTGACAATGGAGGGGGAAATCATATAGCCATCACCCAAAAAGTTTAAGAACTTGCCATCTAAAGGAAGTTGTCCCCTATTCCATCCTCCATATATTCTTCTGTCACATGTTTGTATCTAAACAAAGAAGAGGATTTCGAGAAACCTTGGCTTCTAATTGATAAATTGCATAGTCGTGGCATGTACAAGGTATATTAGAGTAGGAGAATCATCATCATCATCAAGAAAATATTTTTGTGTATTAAGTGCATTTATTTTCTATATGATTTTCAAATAAAATAAGAACATCAATAAATAGAATCAACTCGTGTCCAAGCATTATCACATTCATGAGGTGGGGGCACATGCCAAAAGTTACTAGAATCTGCCTCATGGCCAATAGATTCCAACAATGATCTTAGATACATGCCATAGAAAAAATTACACCAACATATAATATGCTCTTGATAGTAAAAATCATCATAATTCCTATTGAACAACACATGTGAAGTGCTTGCGTAGTTAGGAGGTGGTGCAATACCCTTTCATTGATTAGAATGTTATTATAATATAACAATAAAAACATATATACATACATCATGTATGTATCTATAAAATATTAGAACTAAAAGTTTAACATAATTATAGTAAGTCTTCCTTGTATGATTAGGCGATAGTGGTGGAGTTCCCTATGTTCATCAGAATCATATTATGTAGCAACAAAGATGCTAGATATTATAAGTCCGATTACTTACATACATACACATTAACATGTACATATTTACAAATATACACATATTCACATATACAAACATACACATTTCAACAAATAAATAGACATACAAAATCATAAATGGATGATGTTTGTATGTATTTATGTATGTATTTATGTATGTATATGTATGTGTATGTGTGTGTATGTATATGCATCTATGTCTATCTATGTGTATATATGTGTATGTGTATGCCTCTAAGTTATGTACGTGTGTTTATGCATCTGCATTTTTGTGTATCTGTATTTTTTTGTATGTGTACTTTTGTGTATGTATTTGTGTTTGTTTAGTATAAAACTTTATTTTTTAATAATATTATATGTATGTGTGTTTATGTGTATGTATGTATATGTATGTATATGTGTGTGTATGTATATGTATGTGTATGTGTATGTGTGTACATGTGTATGTATGTGTATGTGTATGTATGTATGTGTAAGTGTATGTATGTATATGTAAGTGTATGCATGTACGTGTAAGTGTATGCATGTGCATATATGTATGTGTGTATGAATTTCTATAAATGTGCATGTATTTATTATGTACATGTGTGTATGTGTATGTGTGTGTATGTGTATGTATGTTTATGTGTATGTATGTATGTATAAGTATATGTATGTATGTGTAAGTACATGTATGGGTATGCATGTTGATAAATGTGTATGTATTTATTATGTATGTGTGTGTATGTATATGTGTGTGTATGTGTATGTGTGTGTATGTATATGTGTGTGTATGTGTATGTGTATGTGTGTGTATGTGTATTTATATGTGTACATGTATGTGTATGCATGTTTATAAGTGTGCGTGCATTTATTATTTATATGTGTATGCATATGTATATGTGTATGTATGTCTCTGTATGTATATGTATGTGTATGTGTATATATGTATATGTAAGTGTATGTATGTGTGTATATGTATGTGTATGTGTGTATGCATGTTTATAAATGTGTATGCATTTATTATGTATGCATGTGTATATGTGTGTATATGTATGTGTTCATGTGCATGTAGGTGTGTATATGTATGTGTGTATGGATGCTTATAAATGTGCATGTATTTATTATTTATGTGTGTGTATGTATATGTGTGTGTAGGTGTATGCGTATGTATGTGTAAGTGTGTTTACATGTATGTGCATTTATGTATATGTAAGTGTATGTATGTATGTATGTATTTGTGTATGCATATTTATAAATGTTTATGTATTTATTATGTATGTGTTTGTATGTATATGTGTTTGTAGGTGTATGTATGTGAATGTCTATATGTGTAAGTGTACATATGTATGTGTAAGTCTATGTATGTGTCTATGTGTGTATGGGTGTATGCATGCTTATATTTTTAAGTTTTTTAATGTACTAATCCTTTTTTGTTAGACATTAAAATAACATAAGATATTCTATGGTAGAAAAAAATAAAAGAATACTTGACATACCACCTGAGACGTGGCAGTATTTTTGCAAACCACTATGTCTTCAAGAATCATTTCTGCAGCACAGGGTATACAAAATAGTACATTACTATGAGTTATAATTCTCATATGTATGATAAATATTTTACATTTAATCTATGTGCTTTTGTTTCATTGAAGAAGCATAGGCTTTTGCCTTGCTCTTAAATTTGGTCTCATAAACTTCATTCTCACCCATGGAAGGTATCTTGTTTCCTCACTCGAGGGCTTCAACTAGAAAGTTCATTTTGAGAGCTTTCCAATGGTATCGTAGAGGTCACAATCTGACCTATATATTTAGAGATGCACTCCAATATTTCTTGGGATCATCTTTGAAAGCGATGGGCGTGCCTTCCATCCACATTGCTCTAGCATACTTCATAGGCTCTGACACCAATTGTGGGATTTTAGATAATGAACTATTGGCTAGGAGTATGATGAGCTAGCTAGTTGCCCCAAAAGCGGTGGTTGAGGATTACTTCCTTTTGTAGCCTCCTTGGTAGTTGTTATTATAGTTGTTGTTGTAGTTGTTATTGTGGCATTGATGATGGTTGAATCTTCCTCTTGATTGTGTATATCCACCTCTTTGGAAACCTCTACCTCTCTGATTCTTGAAGTTCCTATAGCACTCATCTGTACTATGATTTTACAAACCGCAAATATTACATGGGGAAGAGTTGAAGGGTATCCTCCTACCTTGATTACCTCCTCTGCCCCTACCTCTTGAGTTTCTACCTCTCCCTGCATAGTTGGCTTGAGAGATGGTACCTTCATCCTCAATCATTTTTCTTTTTCCTTTCTCTTTAGACTTGCAAGATCAAATGCGAGGAATAATAGCACGTTTGACAGACAAATCTATCAATGCATGTGTCGAGCAGCTCTGCCATCCCAACAAATTTGCTCTATAGTAGTTGCAATAGAAACAACAACACGAACAGGAATCTGTAGAATGTTGTCATCTTGTGCATCGTATAATCAATGGGTAGTTGGTACCATAAAACTTATCCTCAACAACCAACATATGGAATACATCACTACTTTTAGCCATGGTCGGTGACTAAAATACCTTGATGTACAAAATTGATTGTATCTCAAAAAGTTGAAGAAAACTGGCCAGACAAATTCTACTAAATCTGTAGTAGACTTTGAGATGCTTATACTCGCAAACCGAAACTAGTATATACCTTTGGCACAAAAATACAAAATAGCCTACACAAGCACTTTGATAGTGTGTTCGGAGGCCTGAGTATGCTTACCAAATTTTGTGTGATTCTGAGACTTCAACTAGAGAGGTGTAGACAACACCCTAGATGAAGTGCGACCTGCTCTAATACCAATTGTTGGAGTTAGACGTCTCTGGAAGCACGCAAATAGCACAAGGAAGAAGAAGAAGCTTGGAGCACAACACACATTACTCAATTTATTACTGCTAGAATGTACAAACATAAGTAGCCCATTAGGGCAATAGGCATATATACAAGTTGAGGAAAAAAACCTTCTAAAGAGGGAAAAAAGTGCCCTAGCTATCCTAGAGTGATCACACACATCACTACCTAAATATATCAACAGGGGTGCAATGCACGTCCACAAAAACGAATATTGAACTAATTACAATGGACTTTACTCAACTCATGGGGGTGTCTTCTCCTCTCACTTCTAAGAGGCAAGATTGTATGACATCCATCTCTAGAAATAGATAAAAAAGAATTCCATGAAACATCATGCATCTTTTCAATTCCCCTATCACATAGACAAAGATTTTAGAAGCTATTGATGCTCTAAGAAGTGCTAAAAATCGGATTCTAGACGGTTTCACCAATGCGTTCTCTAAGACGTTCAAGAGTGTCCTATACATTTGGTTTGGAGGGAGCTCCTTTGATTTGGTGATCTTCCCAACTTTTGCATTGAAGGGATGATTAAGTAATTTTCAAAAAAAAGATAGAAAATTAGGATTGAAAATTGAACACCCATCACTATGCTCCAAACTTGCCATAAAGATCCTATCAAAGGCTCTTCTGAATCACATTAACTTCCATCTATGTGGATGGATCAATGAGGACCAAAAGGTATTCATAAAGAGTAGATCCACTCTACGGACCATTATTGATGTTTGGAAAGGTCTTGGATTCGCAAAGAATCCTCTCAAGATCTCCTCTTCTTGGAGATCATTTTTAACAAAGCATACAATTGTCTAGAGCAGGATTTCAATCTCCAATCCCTAAAGATATCCGATGTGGCTCTAAATTTGTCAACATGATCTCTATGCTTATGAGGAACATCTCCACTTGATTTAATATCAATTTCCAACTCTATTAGAGAGGGGTTTCCTCTAGCTCCACTCCTTTTTGTCATTGCCATTGATGGCCTAAGGTGCTTGGTTAACAATGAGGCCCATCTTGGATAGATCTAGGGTCTTCCACACCCTCATATCTTGAGCGAGATGCCAACGGGACTTTATGGAAAGGAAATGAATGAATTTGTGTATGATGAACTTAATAGAACCACTACCTTTTGGCAATATTTAAATATTTTCTACGCATCATCCAATCTAAATTAATTCGCTCAAAAGCTACTTTCAAGGCCATATTTGGACCCTCTCCAAAATTTTTTATTTACCAAGGATATAAGGAGCATCAAAGTGGACAAATATTTTGGCTCCTTGGTATCTCCATGGGATTTTTCATTTTTATGGCTGAGCATTAGAACTCAGTTCTTGCCCAACGGGATGCTAAATTATCCTACTAGAAGGGCATGTAGCACAATGCGGCAAGGCATGCAATGTTGATCAAACCCTTCTTCATTTCATCTAGTATCTATTTCCTTGCATGATGGAAATTGAAATATCAAGAGAAAGGAGATAAGGAAAAGTTCTCTCACACACTCTCGCATACAAGTAGAGGAGCACACACACATTGAGGCAAGGAAGAATGTTCTTCTTCTTCTTCTTCTTCTTCTTCTTCTATTATATAAAAAAAATATAAAAGAATGACCTAATACACAATACTAGTGCAATTTACAAAGAATAGTACATAATGAAAATCCTAATGTCTTCAAATTAGTGAGGTAGTGAGAAGCAAGTGTACCATCACTCTCAATAGATAAATCTAGTAAATGTCACTAATGTATCCCTGGCATAGACCGGCGTGACCACTATACATGTCAGAGAATGAAAAGTGATACATGACATCACCAATCATCACAATATTGAGATTGATATCACAACACTCCCCCTCGAGCTCAATATCATTTCTTATATCCAAGCACCTCCCAAAAGTTCTTCGGCTTCTCTGCTTGAAGTGCTTTAGTGAGAATATCATTAAATTTCTCCTCTCCTCACATAAACAAGACCAATATCACTTGCTAATACCTCTTGTGTGATGAATTGATATTTTTTCTTGATATTTTTATTCTAGCATGACAAATAGGATTCAGTTATAAATCCATACTACTAAGATTATCATAATAAATGATGATAGCATATTCCACTTCCACACCTAACTCTACAAGTAGAATCTATAGACATGATGCATCACAAGCTACCATTGCAGCACCTATATCCTCCATGTAATAGTTGCACTCCCAAGTGAGAATAGAAAGCCACTAGTAGCTCTCTCATTTAGAATACTATGAGCCCAATCTACATCAGTGTATCCATGATCCTACTATTATGGACCAGCTTCATTAAACAATGCATAATCCAAAGAAGCACTCGTGTAATTGAGAGTGCATCTTAGAGCATCTAAATGTGGTTTTGTGGGCACCTCTATAAATTTAATTTGAAGTCCCATAGTGTACCTTAGATGGGGTTATGTAATTGTGAGGTATATCAAACTTCCAACAGCTTTCCTATAAAGAGTAGCATTCTCGAATGCTTCATGCGATGAAGTATCCAACTTCAAATTCTGATCTAACGTCATGGAAATTGGCTTATAATTATCCATACCATACTTTTGTAGCATGCTCAACTCATACTACCTTTGGGACATCCAAAAATCTATTGGTGTATGTATAAAGTCATTTATTAAAAAGTAGCCCATCACACCCAGATCTTTGATATCAAATTCTTGCTCTAGGAGTTGTTTTAATCTTTAATGTTTTCTTCATTATCACCACCTACAATGAAGCCATCAACATAAATATCCACAATCTTGATGCCATAATGACCCTTCCTTGCATATAATGATTGATCTAAATCATACATAGAAAATCCAATGCTATTAATATAATCTCCAATCCTTGCAAGCAAAGTATTACATGCATGTTTAAGACCATAAAAATCCATTTGCAACTTGCAAACATATTCTCGAATCTTTGAACACTCATATCCTTCTGGTTGGTCCGTGTATACTTCTTTTTGTATCTCGCCATGTAAAAAAGCCTGCTTCACATCCATTTGACGCAAAATCCATCCTTCTGCTATAGCTAATCCAACAAGTATTCTAACACTAGAAATTTTTGCTACAGGACTTAGAGTTTCCTCAAAATCAATGGGATATGTCTATGCATATCCTTATCTACCAATCATGTGTTATACCTACTTATGGTACCATGAGCATGGTGCTTTGACTTGTAAATCAAATTGTATCCTATGGTTTTCTTTCCTCACCACATTAGAACCACCTTGATTGTTTCATTTCCATAAAGTGCAATCATCTCCTCATCCATACGTATCTCTGAATTTGCATTTTCATTTGCATCTTCAAAACAAGAAGGTTTCGCATCTTGTATTGCCTTGGTCATGTAGGTAGAATGATGAGCAATGTAAGTATGATACATCAATTGTTGCATTGAATTCTACATCCTCCTAGATTGTCTTGGTCCTAGGTGACTTCTTCTTGTTGTATCATCTGCATATGCCTTTGTTACTATTGGAGTCTTCATAGAGGGAAATCCAAGTTCCTCATGAAGGCTCTCTTTACCTTTCTTGGATGTAGTTGATTAATTTTCTAGACTCAAATTCCCATGCAATCTTCTACTTCGTGGCTCTAAGTTGGAACTATTACTTGCAATTAGGTTATGTCCCTCCAAAATTGAGATTTTGAAGTTGTGTTTTTAGAATTTCCTTTCTCATTTGAGTCAAGATTAAGTCCTTCTTTTTCATCTACATAGAAGCATGAAATTTTATCAAACACCACATATCTTCTTACCTTAACCTATCATGTGAGTGGGTTGTAGCACTTATCTCCCTTTTGCTCAAGGTAGTACCCAATGAAGGTACATTTTTCCCTTTTGGATCAAGCTTCTTCCTCAACTAATTTGGAACACGTATATTTGCAATAAAGCCAAATACTTTCATATGTGGTAAATTTGGCTTTTTACCTATTAACATCTCTTGGTGTACAACAATATGTGAAGATATGGATTTGTAGTTGATGAAGATGAAGTCGTGTTGCAAAACCTTTGCACGACACTAGCCAAATGAACTCAAGAGATATGTAGTGGGCCCTTTTAGCTTTCCAAAGGATGTATTAGACACCCTATGTAGCTTTGAAGGTCACTCTCAGAAAGATGAATCAAAACAGATAGTTAGAAGTTGAACCAAGGGTAAAAGAAACTTGCGATTTTGGTTCATATATTTGTTTAGTGTTTTGAAAAACTCTCTAGCCACAATAGCAGTTGACTTAATTCCTTTTAGGGAACTCTTATCAGCTTAGTAAGCTAACAATCATGATTAATTTCATAAAAAATGTTGGACTACATGAAGAGAAAAGAGTTTAGCAAGTCACAACATCATCTCGACTTTCACGGGCTGCAATAGTCCTCTGACCAGTGAGCAAGGATACATTAATATCTCAAGAGTCCAAGAGGCAATGCTAATGAACATTTTTAGGCATATAATAGGCAATATGATTAATCTAAAATAATTTAAATCATGGCAAATGACCAATTACACACTGCAAAAAAGCCATGAGAAAAGCATTGTTTTGATGGAGCATTAAGAGAGAATTTAACTATGCAAAGATATAGTGTAATTCTAATGAATATATCTCATGATTGAAAAACCCAATTGCAATGACATTTTGTGAATATATAGTAGATTTAATGATCTAAGTATAACAACTTAAATCACTAAAAATGATGGATCATGCTCAGAGAAATTATCTCTTCAAACTCAGTGAAACAAATTGAGAGACATGGGAGTGAACAGTACACTCACATAGGCATGAATCTATGGACACAAAGGACTTTGAAAATGAATGTATATTGATTGTGAAGTACAATGGACATAATGGTACATATTTGTGCCTTGAAACCACACTCTGATATGGCATGAAGCCCTGCTCATGGAGGTACAAAAATTGCCACTGAAGGCCATGTATTTATAGTGATGTTTGGAGCCTAATTTTGAATTTGAATCTCTCATACAATCTTTAGTGATTGATTCTCCAACTCATTTAATCATGAATTCATGGATTTCTCTTTCGTACCCATCAAGTGGACTCAACCACTTTAGATGCTTTCACTTTTACATGAAGTAGAACCTCAAACATTACAAGAGTGAGTTCACAAGTGAACTCTACAAAGGATTGAAATTTCCTTTAAATTTCTATGTTATTTGGTGACTCAAGCCACCACTTAGATTTGCCATGGACTTTTTCCAATAGCTCTCCCTCAAGTCAAGTGAGCTTGAGGTCTTCAATCTTCCAAGATTAGCTGCAAGCCAATCATACCTTTAAATTTGATGCGTTTGGTTCCATCTAGTTCCTTGGTCAAGATATCTGCACATTGATGATTGTTGGAGTTAGACGTCTGCGGAAGCACGCAAACAGCACAAGGAAGAAGAAGAAGTTTGGAGCACAACACACAATACTAAATGAATTACTAGAGAATGTACAAAGATAAGTAGCCCACTAGGGCAATAGGCATATATACAAGCCAGGGGAAAAAACCTCCTAAAGAGGGAAAAAAGTGCCCCGACGGTCCTAGAGTGTTCACACACATCACTACCTAAATATATCAAAAAATCCCACCTGGGAGTGATGCCGTGAACAAGTAGCCGGCACTCATGTATAAGGAAGTTCCAAGCTATGTGGAAATCACTCTACAAAAGGAAGTAAGCCCAAAGCTTTGCAGAAACCTTCAAACTTCTCCCTAGGCAGAGCCTTTGTAAAAAGGTCTGCAATGTTCTCCTGCCTGGGCACATATGCCAAGCTGATCTCTCGAGCAGAGAACCTCTCCCTGACATAATGATAACGCACCTCAATGTTCTTACTGCGAGCATGCAACATAGGGTTCCTCACAACTGCTAATGTGCTCTGACTGTTAGTGAAGATGGTGGTGGCAGAAGACTGACCAACACCCAAATCAGCCATAAGGTGTATGAGCCACACACACTCAACAGTAGCTGTGAAAGATGCCCTATACTCAGCCTCACAACTAGAAGTGGCCACAGTAGGCTGCTTCTTGCTCAACCAAGATATACATGAGCTACCAAGCATGAAGCAAAAGCCACTAGTGGACACACGAGTGTCATAGCAACCAGCCCAATCAGTGTCAGAAAAGCGATGCAAATCTGGTGGTAGTGATCCCCCCTTGGGATAAAACAACCCAAGTAGCCGAGTACCACTCAAGTAGCGAAAGATGCGCTTAACTACCTGCCAATGCTTGACTCCTGGGAAATGCATAAACCTGCTCATCTATGAGACAACAAACTGAATATATGGCCGAGTAATGCATAAGTAAATCAAGCATCCAACAGCCTGCTGATAGAGAACAACATCAAATGCATCTCCAGCATCATGAAGACTCAATAGTAAACCTGTCTCTATAGGAGTGGCAATAGGCTTACAGTCTTCAAGGCCAAAACGCTGCAATAATGTGTCAATAATATATATATATATATATATATATATATATATATATATATATATATAAATAAAGCCATTCCACCATCAACTTGCATAAACTGAATGCCTAAATAGTGATGTGAATGCCCCAAATCAGACATCTCAAATGAGGCATGCAAATCAGCCTTAAAATCAGCAATATGCTTCTCAATAGGACCACTGAGGAGCATGTCGTCAACATAGACAACAATGATAAGAAGCACATCATTAGCACACTTAACATATAAGGTGCTTTCAGTTGGACTATTCTCAAAACCATGAGCAATCAAATAGGCATGTATCTAGCAGGTGGTGCTTGCTTTAAACCATATAATGCCTTCTTTAACCTGCACAGCTGGTTTTCATGCCGTTTATGCACAAAGCCACGGGGTTGGAAAACATACGCTTCTTCATGCAAGTCATCATTCAGAAATGTTGTTTTAATGTACAACTAATGTACATTCCAACCATGATGGGCTGCAAGTGCACAAATGCTCCGAAGAGTAGTCATATAGCATGTAGGTGCAAAGGTCTCATCAAAATCAATGCCTCTTTCTTGTGCATAACCCTTTGCAACAAGCCTATCCTTATACCTATCAACTATACCATCAGGTTTATGCTTCAGCTTGTATACCCACTTAGTACCAATGGTCTTCTTGCCAGGAGGTAAGTCACATAAATACCAAATACCATTCTTCATTATTGCATCATATTCAGATTGCATAGCTGCCATCAAATTTTCTGAATTTTGTGCTTCATCAAACGAAACAGGCTCATTCTCATCACAGAGACTAGATGCAGCCATAGCATAGCAATCTGATGCAAAAGAGGCACTATGAGAGCCTAATCTAGTACGATCTAATAGAGGTGCATCTAATTTAGTGTCACGCAAGGTCTCCACCAGCCTTTTTGGCATAGTTCTTGCTTGCTCAATATTAGCTAGTGCATCATGTACATCTGCATCAGAAATGGAATTATCTAAATCATCACATGAAACCTGCAAAGGCTGAGACGTTGCCTCATTGGGACCAACACTAGACTATCCACCTGTAAAAAGAGGCAGCAAAGTATCATACATGTCCTTGGAGCTAACAGATGTCTCCTTAGCTGAATAGCATCTTCCACAAAAACATCACGGCTAACCAGAATGTGTTTAGTTTATGGATGATATAGACGATAGCCTTTACTTTCATAACTATACCCGACAAAAATATATTTTATTGCTTTATCATCCAATTTTCTGCGATGTTCTTTAGGCACTAATGCATATGCCAAACAACCAAAAACACGCAGATGAGCAACAGATGGCTTTTGGTCATGCCAAGCTTCATATGGAGTGATAGATTGCAGCGCTTTAGTGGGACACCTGTTCAGTACATATGCTGCACACATGAGAGCCTCAAGCCAGAAACTATGTGGTAAAGCCTGACTCTTGACCATACACCTCGCCATCTCCATGAGTGACCTATTCTTTCGTTCAGCATATCCATTCTGTTGAGGTGTATACGGCACTGTACATTGGTGCTTTATCCCACGTTCAGCCAGAAATGCATTAAAATCAGAAGACATATATTCCCCCCCTCGATCTGAACAGAGGGTGCCCATTTTACATGCTGACAGATTTTTAGCCAAAACCAAAAACTGTTTGAAGCACATGAACACTTCGTACTTTGCCTTCAATAGATATACCCATGCATGCCTAGAAAAATCATTGATGAAATTCAGGAAGTAAAGATAATTCCCAAAAGAAGGTGTCTCCATAGGACCACAGACATCACTATGTACAAGCTACTATTTTTGGGTAGCTCGAACTGAACCATCTTTTGGAAAGGACGAACACTGCATTTTGCCCAAAATACAGCCTTCACAAACATGTTTTCCAGGTGCCTCAAGTTTAGGCAAAGAGGACACCATTTCAAATTTGTGTAGGCGTAGCAAACTAGCGAAATTCAGATGACCAAAGCGTGCATGCCAAAGCTTTGCATCTGATATACCCTGAGAAACATTTACTGCACATGCCAAACCATTTACAAGTCTTTCATAGTCTATGAGCTTATACAACCCACGACATAAAATGCCAGAAGCGATAATCACATCGCGATTTGACAGATCATGAACTGTACACCTGTCATCAACAAATTTCACAACCAACCCAATCTTGGCTAATGCAGAAACTGATAACAGGTTCTTCTTGATCCCTGGCACAAATAAAGCATTTGACAAAGTGAAAGAACTACCATCAGAACTAGTCAAAATGATCTTAGCAACTCCCATAACAAGATAAGAGGAGTTGTTGCCGCATGTAACAGTATTTCCTATAGGGGCACGCTCGAGTGAAGGGAAGAAACTACGCTGCGAGGTAATATGTTTGGTCGCCACACTGTCAAAGTACCAAACATCTGAGTCTACTGCAGACATGCACTACTCATGAGAAGATGGGTCAAAACTACAAACATTAGTAAATGCCCATTATTCTTCTTGCACAAGATTAGCAGACTCCGTTTTTGGTGTAGAGGCTTCTACAACAACTATTCGAGCCTCTTTCTTCTTTTCCTCTTTTGCAGCCAGTTTCGGACAGTTATTTATGATATAATCATTCCCTTTAGAGTATTTACAAAACAATTTCTACTTTTCTGATTTTTTCTTATCTGTCTTGGTTCTTCGAATGTGCAGCATTTGAAGATTTCTACTTACTAGTAGAAGAGCTCCATTTTCCTTTGCCCTTCTGACTAGCCAAGAAAGCTTGATCTACAACATGCATAATGGACCTGTTTTGCCTGGACTGATCTTCCTACAACAAAACACAGAGTAACTCCTCAAATGACAAGGCATTTGGATTGCCTTTCATCATCAACTGAAGAGTAGAACCAAAACTCTGATATGAATCAGGAAGACCATTCAGAACTATCTGCAGAAGTGAGCTATCTGGTATAACCTCATCAGCAGAAATCAACTCTTCCTTCAAGTCTTTGATCTTTGTTAGGAAACTGTCCATAGAATCACCTTCATTCATGTGCTCACTCTCCAACTATCTTCAGAGGTAAGCAACACGAGCCTCATTCCTAGCTTGGTACAATGTGGTAAGTGTATCCTAGGCATCCTTAGCTCTTCTTCAAGAGCGAATATGAGGAATAATGGCACGTTTGACAAACAAAGCTATCAATGCATGTGCTTGGGCATCTGTGCCATCCCCACAAATCTGCTATGCAATAGATGCAGCTGAAATTGCAGCACGAATAGGAATATGCAGAATACCATCATCTTCAACACCTTCTGCATCAGCTTCAGTACCTGTAGTTGTAACAGTAGCAGGTGTGATAGGACGTTTTTCGTCACACTACACAATATTCCACAGTCCTTTTGCAACCAACACATGTCGCATCATATAAGCCCGTAACGTGTAGTTGGTGCCATCCAACTTATCCTCAATAGCAAACATACGGAATACATCACTGCTTTCAGCCATGGCTAGTGACTAAAATACCTTGATGCAAAAAATTGACTGCATCTCAAAACGTTGAACAAAATTGCCCTGATGAATTCTGCTAAACATGTAGCAGACTTTGAGATGCTTATACTAGCGAACAGAAACTGGTATATACCTTTGGCACAAAAAGATGAAATAGCCTGTACAAGCACTGCGATAGTACGTTCGCAAGCCGAAACGAGCTTAGATTGCGATTTCGACACCACAAAGCGAAGCAGTTTTGATCCCTGAAACACCTTGAGTACGGTCACCAAATTTCATGCGAATCTGAGATGAAGCGATGACCTGCTCTGATACCAATTGTTGGAGTTAGACGTCTGCGGAAGCACGCGAGTAGCACAAGGAAGAAGAAGAAGCTTGGAGTACAACACACAATACTGAATGAATTCCTAGAGAATGTACAAAGATAAGTAGCCCATTAGGGCAATAGGCGTATATACAAGCCGGGGGAAAAAACCTCATAAAGGGGGAAAAAAGTGCACCGATGGTCCTAGAGTGTTCACACACATCACTACCTAAATATATCAACAATGATGGATTAACACATAAGATAGATGAGTTTCCTTGCTCACAATCTTCTCTCTTACATAGTTATAATGTACTTCAATATGTTTAGTCCTTGCATGAAAAATTGGATTGGAGGCCAAGAGAATGGAGCTCGTATCTTCACCAAAGATACTTGGAGTTCCAATCTCCAATCCAAGATCTTTAAATGGTATCTTCATCCATATTGCTTCTTGAGTAGATATGGGAAGACCTCTGTATTCACCTTTAGTAGAAGAGAGTGCAACTCTGGGTTGCTTCTTGGATGATCATGAGACAAGTTTTGAACCTGCAAAGGTAAGATATCTTGAGGTGCTCCTTGTTTCTTCCTTGGAGCCAGCCCAATCTACATCAAAGAACAATTTCAAACTTAAATCAGATACATAGATGTAGTATAACCCTTCATACATGGTCCCTTTGAGATATCTGAGTATCCTCTTGGCAGCTTCCATACCACAAGGCTTTGATAATCTATCACATCTTTTATGCGTTCACCCTCATGTGAGCTCAATTTATGATTAACCTCCATTAGAGGACATGCAATCCTACAATATTTCATTTTGAACTTTGTCAAGAAGTCTTTTATGTACTTTATTCAATAAGATATAGACCTTGATTCTTGTAAACCATTTCTAATCCTAGGAAGTATGTGAGTGACCCTAAGTCACTTATCTTAAAATCTTATTTCATCTACTCTTTGAATTTCTTGATTCCATCTACATCATTTTCTGTTAGTATAATATCATCCAGATACACACACAAATAGATGACTTCATAATTACTCCTTTTTTATGAATAGTGATGGATCTGCCTTTCTAGGTTGAAATCCTTTGTCCTCCAAAAATGAGACAAGCCGTGATTCCAAGCCCTTGGGGCTTGTTTGAGTCCATATAAATCTTTATTAAGTTTAAACACATAATCAGGATATATGTGATTCTCCAAACTAGGTGGTTGTGCCATGTACACCTCTTCTGTTATCCATCCATTTAGAAATGCATTTTTTACATCCAATTGAAGTATCTTCCAATTCTTGGAAGAGGCAATACTAAGCAAGACCTTAATTGTAGCCATCTTCACCACACGAGAGAAATTGTCCTCATAATCAATTCCCTAAGTCTGTGCAAAGCCTTTTTCCACAAGCCTTGCCTTATACTTATTAATAAAGCCATTTGCATTCTTCTTCAATTTGTAGATCCATCTTAAGCCTATCACTTTCATTGATGGAGACTCGAGAACCAACTCCTAGGTGTTATTCTCCTCAAGAGCTTCAATTTCTTCTTCCATTGCATGCCTCCATTCTAATTTCTTTTTTGCTTCCTCAAATCTTGAGGTTTCCTCTGGATTTATGTCCTATGCTAGATAGATTGAATGTTTAGTGACTACAGAAGTATCAAACCCATACCTTTCTGTTTTTCTTTTCTCCCTCATGGACCTTCTTAGGCCATGGTGTGATGATTCTCCCTCTTGTCCAAGTTCCTGCATTTGTTTTTTACTTTGAGATTTCCACATTTTGAGTTTTTGATACCGAGTTGCTTCATCATCTTCTGAGGTATTATGCTCTTCAATTTCAGGAGGATTATCATACACAACTTTTGGAAAATCTTCTTCAATATCGTAAGGTAAGTTAACCTTTTTACATGAGTCTTCATACCAAGAACTATTCTCATCAAATACTACATCTCTACTCACGAAGAATCCTTTGGTTGTTGGGTTGTATAATCTGTAGCCCTTTTAATTGTTGTCATATGCAATGAATACACACCTTTTTGCTTTCGGATCCATCTTCCCTTTAACCTATGAAGGAACATGAGCATAAGCAATACATCCAAAAATCTTACAATGATCCAGGCTTGGTCTTCTTCCATTCCAAGCCTCATATGGTGTCATGCCATCAACTAATTTTGAAGGTAACCTATTAATAAAATAAGTGGTTGTGGATACAGCCTCACCCATAAGTAATTAGGTAAGAGTTTCTCATTTAACATAGACCTTGCCTCAACAATTGTCATATTCCTTCTTTCTGCCACTCCATTTTGCTTAGGAGTGTACCTTGTAGTGATCTCTCTTTTTATTACTTATTCTTTAAGAAAGGAGTCAAATTCATTGGATAAGTATTGTCCCCCTCCATCTGACCTTAGCCTTCTTAATGTCTTACCTGTTTGATTCTCCACAAGAACCAAATATCTTTTGAAGCATGAAAGGAATTCATCTTTGTGTTTCATAAAATATACTATAGTCCATCTACTGCAATCATCAATGACGGAGACATAATACCTTGATCCAAATGTTGAAGCGTCCTTGCCAGGTCCCCATACATTTGTATGAACCAAATCCAAGAGATCTCCATGCATATATTCTTTTTTCATGAATGGTAATCTGTGAGACTTTCCAAATTGACATGCACTACACTCATAAATCAGGTGTTGTTTTGATAAGTTAGGGAGTACAAGTAGACTTTGGTCCCTGCAAATTTGCTTTAATAATCTTTCACCAACATTTGCTAACCTTGTGTGCCATACTTCCAATTCTGTGAGTGTCTAACTTCCATAATTAAAGAGAGCAATGTTTCTAGTGTCTTGTAATTCAAATGTGAACGATCTACCTGTCTTTTCTCCCTTTGAAATTCTCCTAAATCCTTGAGTGGATCTTCAACAAAGGCTCCTGCTTTTGTGAACCTAACTTGTAGGCCTTTCTCCACAATCTCTCCTACACTTACCAAATATGTTCTGATGGTAGGGACATAGAGTACCTTGCTAAGTAGGTTGATATTTCCATCAAGTGCTTTCACATTTCCTATCTTTCCCACCAAATGCCTTGTATCATCACCTATCTATGCTTCATGCTTGTTCCTTGGATCTTCTAAATCTGATAGGAGTGCTACATTTCCTGCCGCATGATTGGGGCAACTTGAATCTATGTAGAAAACATGCTCATCAGATTTACCTTGTGGCATGGCCATATTCATGATTAGCAATGAGTCCTCTTGATTTGAGTGATTTGTGTGGTTATTGAAGTTTTTTCTTCCCTTATTGCCTCCTTGATAGTTTGAATGGTCGTAGTTGTTGTGGTAGCCATTGAGTTGTTCCTTCCTCTAGAGTATCCATAACTTCCTCTGTTGTATCCTCTACCTCTTTGATTCCTAGAATTCCTATAGAAATTTTCAATTTTATGATTAGTTAATCCACAAATAGAGCATGAATTAGAGTTTTGGGATCTCCCCCTACCTTGCCTTCCTCCTCTACCTCTACCTCTACCATGTCTTCCTCTATGTGCAAAGTTACCTTGATGTGTACCTTCTTCATCAACCACTTTCTTTCCTCTTCATTTTTTTTCTTTGGATTTTCCTTCAACAGTATACAAGGTAGAAGATTGATTACCTTTCGTGATTTCTCCATTCTTGATAAGCTTGGCCTCTTGAGGAAGTAGTTGTCCTATGAGTGTATTGAAATCTGGTGCATGCATATCCATGTATAGATCCATAGTTGTGGTGAATGATTCCCACTTATCATCTGCCTTCAAGCCATTGATGACCTACCTTTCAATTTGCTCTTCCTCTATTACCTCTCCAATGCTTCCCAACTCATCTGTTATGTCCTTGAGCTTTGTGACAAAATTAGTCACATTTTGTTTCCGAGCTTCGTATCACAATTTTAGCACCAGTGAGCAAATTAATTTTGACCTCCTAATTAGCTTCAGTATGCTCACCAAATTTCATGTGATTCTGAGACTATGACTAGAGGAGTGTCGACAATGCCCTAAATGCAACGATGACCTGCTCTTATACCAATTGTTCGAGTAAGACGTCTGCAAAAAGCACACAAACAACACAAGGAAGAAGAGGATGCTTGGAGTATAAAACACAATACTGAATGTATTACCACTAGAATGTACACAGATACATAACCCGTTAGGGCAATATGCGTATATACAAGCTGGGGGAAAAACCTCCTTAAGAGGGGAAAAAGTGTCTTCCTTAGCCTCTTCCTTTGCCAAAGTAGAATGCCTACTCAAAACAAGATTTTCCTTGGGAGTTTCAGTCTTCGTCAAGGTTCTTTTCTTGAATTATCAGCATGGAAACCATGTCAACAAAATTTGAAATATTTTCCATGGTGTGAATAGAATTTGTGAACTCCTTATATGTAGTTTGTAAACCTCGAAGGCACAAATCCACCTTGTCATCATCATCATCTACATTGACACCAATAGATGCAAGTGACTCATATATGCTTTTGATTTTTAGGTTGTACTCATTTACCAACATGCTCTTTTTCTCCAATGCATGAAGCTCATTCATGAAGTTCAATTTTTGTACCTTTGTATTATTCTCATACAATGTGATCAAACTATTCCAATCTTTACTCATACTTTTTGTATTTTATATATGCTCAATCATGCTATCTTCTATGCTACAATCACCCAATACATTAGCTTTTATGCTCCTTGATTCCACTCTTCATATTCTCTTGAGTTGTCTGCAATCCAATTACTCTCTTGTAATTGCTGAGCATTTTCATTATCTCCTTCAATGTACTTCTTGTGGCCTTTTCCCATCAAGAAATTCATCAAGATGAATCTCCAAGCATAAAGTTTGTTTGTATCTAACTTATGGCCCATAAGTTGACTCATTCCATCAGGAATCGTCAATTATGCAACAATTCACAACATTGCAAAAACACTAGAAGCTCAACCTCCTCTTGAGAACTATCACATTGTGAGGTGATAATTCGATAAAAAGAAAACCAGCTTTTTTGTGTATCAAATAGTACATGGAGTCCTTTGAAGTTCTAGATGAGGAATATTTTAATTTTCAAAAAAAATAATGCAAGTT
Organism: Ceratopteris richardii; assembly: GCA_020310875.1. Lineage (NCBI taxonomy): Eukaryota > Viridiplantae > Streptophyta > Polypodiopsida > Polypodiales > Pteridaceae > Ceratopteris > Ceratopteris richardii. The sequence goes on from CM035410.1 coordinate 146,424,156, forward strand.
AGAGTTTTGCAATCTCACATGTCTTTTCCATGGGCCCCACCTTGGAGACTCAAAATCGAGGTCAAGTATTCTGATTCTTTCTAACTTCACATCAAATTTCATAGCATTTTGCAATTGTTTGTGAAGCACATATTCTCCAGGCCATCTCAAGTACTCTTCATTGTCGGGCTTCTCCATGAGCTCTATATAACCACAGTGGCTCTAGTACCATGCCAAGGGAAAGGAGATAAGCAAGACCACACTCTCACATACAAAGAGAGGATCAACACAGATTGAGGAAAGAAAGAATGATCTTCTTCCTCCTCTTCTATTACATAAAGAGAATATACAAGAATGATCTAATACACAATACAACTAGTGCAATATATAAAAACCAAAACATAATCTAAATTCTAATGTCTCCAAATGAGTGAGTTAGTAAGAAACAATTGTGCCATCACTCTCTGTAGATAAATCTTGTAAAGCTCATAAAGCATCCTTGACATCAACCAGTGTGACCATTATCCTTGTTAGAGAAATGAAAAAGTGATACATGTCATCCTTGATCATCACATGTTGAGCTTGATATCTCAACATGAAAGGCAAATAATTAGCAAATCTTCAAAGTACTTGCAATAGTTTCCTCGGGGTTGGAGGTTGCAATGATAGGGGCATCCCCGAAAATCAAATGTGCCTTATGTGCTAATGACAAAGATTGTGTTTGATTGGGAATCCTTGATGTACAAGTCATGGGAGATAATCCAGAAGCTTGGTGATAAATTCATTGTTAGAAACAAATCCTCTTTTATGCTTAACGAAATCCCTAGATGGGACATATCTTGATTTGCTAACCTTGATGTTTTATTAGTGTGGAATGAATCTAAAAGGATTGGATCTTGTTTCCTCAAGATGAAACCATACATCAAGGTTAATGAAGATCAGAAGTGGGCAGCTGAGATTGGGCCAAATGATTCTTTTTGTTCTCCTATTAAGGGAATCAAAGAGGGTGACTCACAGAGCATCCAAAGAGCAAAGAAGCTATGTGACAAAGGATTTTGGTAGATGGAAACATCTTTGGGACCATGAGAGAGGGCATTGAATAATATTTGAGCACATAGAGTGTGGTAGAAGAGTTGAATATGATGATTATTAATTCGCAAAAACTCAAAATCAATGCTTCGAGTAACTCAAAGGCTCTTCTACTTATTAAGAAAGAGCCACCTTAGATTGAAGGATTTAGATGGACCAATGGTACTCAATTGGATAAAATGAAGAGGATTCATAAGCACCTTGAGTGGCATATGTTCCTTAACAAGAGATGGTGCACAAACTGATCTAGTATCATATGGCAACATAAGTGCCGGAACCTATGGCATCTCTTATTGAGAACATGAAATTGGATCCTATGTCACAAAGCCTCCATCATGAAATCTGCATGAATGCCAAAGTTAATACAATTTGTAGGGCTCCTCATTTGTGCAAGGCATTTCTTACGCAATACAGAGGACCTTGGACATATTTTCTTCTCATTCCCAATAAGCTACACCAATTGGCAATCTCTTAATAGGCTTTGAGTTAGAATGCCAAAACATTTGGGAATAAGCGTTACTTGGTGAAACAATTGGCACCTCCTCTACCTTCTAGAACACCATCAGAGGGGAAGCACTCTAGAAGATATAGAAAGAAAGGTGTGTGATCTACTTTGATGCTCATGTGAAAGAATGGTTTTTTGAAAAATCCATAGGCCTACTAGGCAAACGAATTTCCAATTCTAAAAAATCATGAGTATTCACACACCATAGGATATTTGTCTTTGAAAACTACAAGATTTAAAGAAAATAAGCTGCTCATGAGGGTGATCAGAAAATTATCTCCTTATTATTAAGACACTTTAGACCATTAGTCACATGCCAAACCTTAGGTTTCATACCAATCTTGGTCCATCATTGCTATAATGCCTCCTAGGCATCCTACTCCTAATTTGTTGGATATAGTGCATCCCGGGAGCACTATGCTCATTCAATGTATAATTCTTCTTTTATTAACTCAAGCAAGAGAGATTAGCCATCGATCGAACTTCTATTTAAATAGAAAATTTGTAGCTCAATTAATTAGTGATTTTACACTATAGAAGACGACCAAGAGGAACTACCAAGAAGAATTTCCTTTAGTAAAGGAGGGGAAATTAGGCCTCGGCTGAAGTTTGTTTTGGAGGAAAAAAAGAACTCTATACAAGAGAAAATATCAAGAGCAACGAACGAGTATTGCAAGTGTAAACGTGGAGGATAGATTATTGGTCGCCGTGGATTATAAAATCTAAGTATTTAATGTAACCTCTTGGAACACATTAACATAAATTCTCATTGATGGGGGAAGGCGCTAATAACCTCCCCAAAGACAAAATCAATCAAAATTTGAACCGTTATGAATACTCAAGAATAAGCTAATAAAACTTTTAGGGTATATTCGTCCTTAAATATTGTGATTCTTTACGTGGAAAATAGTGAACTCTCTCTCTCTCTCTCTCTCTCTCTCTCTCTCTCTCTCTCTCTCTCTCTCCTCACCGTCTGGGTATGTGGTTGACTACACGATCGCCATGCTTGCGACTTCACAGTAAGTACGAGAGCCTCCACCAGTGGGAGGAGCAGGATCATGTGCACACAAGTCCTCCTGGCTCCCACCTTCAAGAGAGCTCATTGACAAGTTTCACTGATGTCCTATCACGATAGCGGGTAACAGAGAGGCCGTGGTTGTTGCCATAGCTGATGTGCGCACGTAAAGAAATACACAGAGGAGACATAGACTTCAGACGCATTTTCTCTCCTCTAGCCATTCAGCATTCTTTAAAGTATGCTCGCCCATAGATATTTTAGACTGTGCGGCAGCTTGCGAAGAAGCACATCATAACGTTATGAAAAAGAAGTGAGGTGAGTAAAGTGCTACGCCGAAGATCAGCATCTAAGGAGCCTTTCAAGCTGCTACCTTCGCTGGTGGGCACCAAATTCAATGCAACTGAGGAAAGGGTGCAGCCAACGTAGCACAGGGCAGAGTGGAAATCTTCAGTTATTAGAAGGAAACTATAGAAAATGCAGTACAGGTAATCAACGAGCTCCAATCTCCAACACGCAAAAGAAAACGAGGCTCTTAGAACAAGAAAATTTGTGAGTGTTTCAATTATACTCATATTTGACTTTTTCGTCCTCCTTCCGATTGCATGCCGCACGAGAAGTCATGTCAACCTTTGCGAGTCGTTGAATTTGCGAGTCCTTCAATGGATGCTATTCACACATGACGAAATATATGTATGGAATTGTCGAAAACTTGAGTTAAACGAAAATGGAGGGTCATGGTAAGGTTTCTAAATGTAGTATACTCATCTTAGAGTTACCTTGGTGACATAGGTAGGAGACCCAAACCGGAAGACAATCAAAAGATCCTGTGCAAGCAACAATGAATAGATGAAATTGAGGTCTCTTGTTAGTGAGACATTACGTGTTGCTTGGATTTTTTGCACTAAGTTTCTAGGTTTTGAGAAAGATTTATGATTGTTCTCTTGGTTCACATTTATATTACACTAAGGACATATGAATTTTTTTTCTACAGATGTCAAAAATAACCATACTAGTTCATAGGAGACACAATGAGTAGATAGAAGAGGAAGATACACTCCATTTAGTTAGAAACTAAAAGTTGATTCCTTCTTTTATCAAGAGAAACAGTTAGAACCCTACTAGAATTTTTCTTGATTTTGCCATAAAATTGCCATAGTATAGAGAAGTGCTCAAGCCATATGAATGGTTGATAATATTTTTCTACGAATGGGAGATAATGACATTGATAATAATTACCACATTTTTGTTTATAGGATGGAAAAGTTTCTAGTGATTAGACGACATTAGGAGCTAGCGAATGGAGAAGATGAATGCCTTGAGTTGCCAAAAATCCAAATGTAGGCAACAAAAAAGAATACAAGACTTGGATAGAGAAATCGACTAAGTTCTCCATTAGATATGCATATGCGTTTTTCGTATGCTCAACGTCACATCCTCAAAGCTAGTACATCAAAGGAAACCTGGGATTATTCGCAAAGTCTATGGTATATCCACAAATTCTAGGAAAAATCATTTGATGTAGAGTTGCATAGTGTATGAGTGGGAAATGGGTCTATTACATATTATGTGGTAAAGATAAGGAAGATCACATATAATCTAGCACCCATGAATTACAGAGTTGAAGATGAGCAAAATGGTTGTGATTATTGTGAATGGTCTAGGACTACAATACATGAGTTTAGATACTTCTACTTCAATGAGAGGCACTATGATTCATTTTGTTGAGCTAGTTGCACTATGTATGATGTAGGAAGTGAAGGGTGGTTTGGATGCATCAAGAAGTGCAAAACGTAACGGTTCATTCAGTTTTCCAAAATAGAGGAAGAGGTACTAGCCATGGTCAATCAAGCGAGAGATATTCAAATGCCTTGGATCCAAGAGAAGAAGGTGGATTAAATTCAAGAGGTAGAGGTACATGCCAAGCACCTAGAAATTGTTCCCATTGTAGAGAATATGGACATTCTGGCAAGGATTGATACCATAAGAAAAAAAAACAGGAAGAAGTAGTAGCTACTATCTATCACTCGATAACTTCTCTATAGAAGTTCCATATAGAGATTATGGTAGATATAATATGTATGCAATGGAGAATGTGTAAAATAACATGTCTAATCATGGAAAAGATGCAAATTGGTACAAAGAATTTTGTTGCATAAATCATATTACAAGTATTGAAGGTTGGTTTGAGTCTAATAAACCTTTTAAGACTAAAGCGTATGTGCCAACTAGTGATGATACTCTAAACTTGATTAGAAAAATTGGACATATACCACTTCTACAAAAGAATGGTGTATGGTATACATTGGATGATGTTCTACATCTGATTAGTATCTCAAATATCTTAGTGTCATCATTTTAGTGTATAAAAACTTCCTCGTGCAAATTACCATTCAAGAATGCATTCTTCAATGCACTTAATGTAGTTTCCAATGATCTATAGGAGGACATGCAATCACGTTGCTCATCATTGTCATTTTACAAATGGGATTAAATGTTTAATTATAATGCAATCCATATGCTTGTGCATATCCTTGTGCAATAAGATTTGTTTTATATGTCTCAACTTAAACATCATGTTTTCCATTCATTTTGTAACCCCATTTGCATCCAATTGCTTTCTTATTTGGTGGAAATATCACTAATTGACATGTATCATTGTTCTTAAATGTGTTCATCTCATCATCCATTACTTTCTAACCTTGGATTTTGTCATGATCTTCATGTCCATGACTTGCCCTTGGCTCTTCATGAACATGCATAGCATAATTAGAATTATTCTCTATCACTGCTATGTCATTAGATGCAAACGAGGAGGCAATCTAATCAAATATAATGTCTTCACTCACGATATATTTTTTTGATCACATGGCTATAGCATCTTTATCCTCTCTTCTTTTCTAGATATCGATGAATGATGCAATATTTTGATATAGGTTCAAGCGTGTATCTCTATTTACTAGTCACATGTGCATAACAAAAACACCCAAACACTTGTAGATAGCCTAGATTCACTATTTGCTTCCATAGTCTCTAATCATCATTCAAATCGTGAACCGTTCCTATTGTTTCTCTAATTATTAGCTTTAGAGCCACATGACCAGCTTCTTGCCAAAAAGTATTTGGCATGTTCTTTTCATTTGACATAGCTCTTGCAAATTATTCAATCACACAATTCTATCATTCTACAACACCATTTTTTTATGGCATATATCTTAAAGAACATTTCCCCGGATCAATAACATTGTGTACATGGCCTATTGCTTCTCAAAAATATTCTTGAATATTACAAAGCATTCCAATACTTTAGTTATGTGCTTCAAGAAGTATATGCATGTGTATTGGCTATAGTTATCAATGAATATCAAAATCTCAAGTGAACCTCCAACTGAGTTGATTCTAGCAAGACCAACTATATCACTATGAGTCAACTCTACTTGTTTTTTTCTATTCATTTTAACTTCTTGGGAATTTCATGGTTTGATGTTTTCGAAATGCATATTCTTTGTATATTCTCCCAAAGTCTAGATGACCGAATCTTGGTAAACCACGCACTAAGGTTTGCTTCTCTATAGACTTTTATGTCCTCAAATTTATATGACCAATTCTCTTGTACTACAATTCTACTATATGAGGGTGCACATTATTGTTTGCATATATATTCTCATAAATAGGTATCATTATATCAGACATGAATGTTCTGCATATTTTTGTACTTAAGGTCATCAATGAAACAACCATGCTTATTAAAGATCACTTCCAGATCTTGACGGGCAAGTTGAACAAGAGAAACAAATTTCTTCGTGATATTAAGCACATGTAAAACATCACTCAATGTATTCCATGCACCATTCATTTGTAAAACTTGGTACATTTTATGTTTTTTTTTATCAAGTGTAGAGTAACATCATTAGTTGCCACTTATTGTTTACCCTTCAAAGGTTCTTTAGACTCAAAGAAATCTCCACTACATTTCATATAATTTTTCCAACCAAAATCTATGTACTATTTCAAATCATTCGAAGTTTTAAGACATGCTATTTAGCACATGTTCCATTACAAACATATTGTCTCTACGATAATCTCTATATGGACTTTTTGTAGGGAAGCTACCATGTTATGTGTAATAAAGTAAGTTTATGATCTAAGGATCTGGCCGGTTAAGAGAGATCTGAAATGGAACACCGTTTGGTCATCCGTGTGTATCACCAAAGATCTCGAGTCTAGACTTACTAGAAGGTCATTTACTCTTGTAATCCACTTAGCCTAGTGGTTAAGACTCAAGGATGTGAAGGAGGAGGTCTTGGGTTCAATGCCCATGGGATACATGGGGAGAATGTTTTGCCCAAAGAGCTCTAGAACCTTCTAGAAGCATCCACTTGATTTAACTCTGGTTAACTAGGACACTTGGTGCATATGTAGTTGCATGGATGACACATGGATGGTTAGTATCCACCTTCCCAAGCACGCAGTCCCCTCGAGAGAGCTATATATAGAGGAATTTGGTTGCGAGGAGAGTCATCTCTCTAGGAGGCACTACAACAGATGAAGGGCCACGGTCACAGTCGGCGTTGGTATGGGCCTCGAAAAATGTCAATTAGAGATACCGACGGTCAAATGACCATCAGTATGACCGTTTTAAACGGATCATCGGTGTGGCCCGCAACGATCGGTATGTGCGTCGGTATATGTGTTGGTATAGGCGTCGGTACGAGCGTCGGTATAAGCATCGATAATTTACTGGGAACTACCGACGCGAATACTGACGCTTATACCGGTGCCCATACTGGCGGCGAGTTTTAAACATACCGCGAACCTAAGAGAAAAACTTCACATTTTTGCGCGTGTTTGAATACTATTGGTCTTCTGTCAAACTTGCGCGCGCGAATCGAATTGCGACCTGCATTGGCTTGTGCACACACACACAGAGATCTCTCTCTCTACACACAGACACTCTCTCTCGGCTTAGATCTCACATATTGGTAAGTGCTGCGCGTACTGTTAGCATTTGTGTTTCTCTATGCTAAATTAGGTTTTATAATTTCTCTTTTCTTTGATTTTGCAGAAGTTCTTTGGCGTCGATTGTTTGGAACTGGACGATAGACGACATACATTATGCTTTGACGACAACGATCCAAAAGAGGGGCATACTTGTAAGTGATTGTTTTATTCTCTATTGATAGAGAGAGAAGGAGAGAGAGAGAGAGAGAGAGAGAAGAGAGAGAGAGTTAGAGATAAAGAATAATGGAAGAAAGCAAGATAGAGATAAGAAAATAGAGCATACATACACACACACATACACACACATTTACACACATACATGTACACACATGCATACATACACACATACATGCATGCTTACATACACACACACACATATACACACATGCATGCATACACACACATATAAATTTACACACATGCATACACACATACATACATACACATATATACACATATGCATACATACACATACACACACATATATACACACATACATACACACACATATATACACACATATACATACATGCATGCATACATACACACACATATACACACATGCATGCATACACACATATACACATATACACACATGCATACGCACATACATACACACACATATATACACATATGCATACATACACATACACACACATATACCCACATACATATATACACACATATACATTCACACACACACATATACACACATGCATGTATACATACACACATATACACACATGCATGTATACATACACACACACACATACACACACATGTATACACATGCACACACATACACACACATGCATGCATACATACACACGTACAAACACATGCACACACATGCATGCCTACATACACACATGTATACACATGCATACATACACACGCACACATGTACACATGCATACATACACACACATATATACACACATGCATACATACACACATATAATCCTATTTTTATTTTGAAATTTTTTTTACATCAAATATATAAAAATAGGATTAGGGTTTTTACGCTATTTACACATACATACACATACACATATAATATACATGTATATACATATGTTTAGAGAAATATACATATTTTAGGTCTAGATATTTAAGATTAGGGTTTTAGGGTTTAGGCATACATATCACTCAATTATTTTTATATTAAGAAAAAATATAGAGAAAAATAAGAAAAAAAATCTGAATAAATAAATAAATATATATATAAATTATGATTAGGGTTTTAGGATTAGGGGTTTAGATTTTTATTGGTGGTTAAGTATTTAGGTTTTAGTATTTTAGATTTAAGTCTAAATCTTTAAGATTAGGGTTTTAGGGTTTTAACACCTACATAACATATATACACACATGCACATACACATATAATACATATATACATGTAGATACACATGCATACAAAAATATACATATTTTAGATCTAGAATTTTAAGATTAGGGTTTTAATTAAAAATATATAACTAAATATATAAAAATAGGATTAGGGTTTTTACGCTATTTACACATACATAAACATACATATATACATGTATATACACATGTATACAGAAATATACATATTTTAGGTCTAGATATTTGAGATTTGGGTTTTAGGGTTTAGGCATACATATCACTCAATTATATTTATATTAAGAAAAAATATAGAGAAAAATAAGAAAAAAATCTGAATATATAAATAAATATATATATATAAAATATGATTAGGGTTTTAGGATTAGGGGTTTAGATTTTGATAGGTGTTTAAGTATTTAGGTTTTAGTATTTCAGATTTAAGTCTAAGTCTTTTTTATTAGGGTTTTAGGTATTTAATACGCAGATAACATATATACACAAACACACATATACATATAATACATACATACATGTAGATACACATGCATACAAAAATATACATATTTTAGATTTAAATCTTTAAGATTCAAGTTTGAGGGTTTTAACACCTACATAACATATATGCACACATACACATGCACATATAATACATATATACATGTATATACACATGTATACAAAAATATACATATTTTAGGTCTAGATCTTTAAGATTAGGGTTTTAGGGTTTAGACATACATATATCTCAATTATATTTATATTAAGGAAAAATATAGAGAAAAATAAGAAAAAAAAATGAATATATATATATATATATATAATATGATTAGGGTTTTAGGATTAGGGGTTTAGATTTTTATTGGTGGTTAAGTATTTAGGTTATAGTATTTCAGATTTAAGTCTAAATCTTTAAGATTAGGGTTTTAGGGTTTTAACACCTACATAACATATATACACACATACACATACACATATAATACATATATACATGTAGATACACATGCATACAAAAATATACATGTTTTAGATCTAGAATTTTAAGATTAGGGTTTTAATTAAATATATATAATTATATATATATAATTAAATATATAAAAATAGGATTACGTAAGAAAAAAATCTGAATATATAAATAAATATATATATAAAATAATATAATTATATACATAAATAAATATAAAAAGAACTAGTGTTTTAAATAATTTAATTAAATATATATAATTAAATATATAAAATTAAATATATAAAAATATGATTACGTAAGGAAAAAGTTTGAATATATAAATAAATATATATATAAAATAAGATAATTATATACATAAATAAATATAAAAAGAACTAGTGTTTTAAATAATCTAATTAAATATATAAAATTAAATATATAAAAATAGGATTAGGTAATGAAAAAATCTGAATATATAAATAAATATATATATATAAAATAGGATAATTATATAGATAAATAAACATAAAAAGAACTAGTGTTTTAAAAAATTTAATTAAATATTTATAATCAAATATATAAAAATAGGATTAAGTAAGGAAAAAATCTGAATATATAAAAAAATATATATATATATATATATATAAGGTAGGATAATTATATAGATAATAAAATATGATAAGAACTAGTATTTTAAATAAATAAATGAAATATATATTATTAAATATATAAAAATAGGTTTTAATTTAATCATTTTAAATAGAGTGAATATATATACAATACACAAACACACATAGTTATATACCTATCTAGATGCACATATATATACACATGCATATATATATATATATATATATATATATATATATATATATATATATATATATATATATATATATATATATATATATATACATGTTTTAGGTCTAGGTCATTTGGATTAGGGTTTTAGGGTTTTAACACCTACATAACATATATACACACATACACATACACATATAATACATATATACATGTATATACACATGTGTATAGAAATACACATAATTTAGGACTAGATCTTTAAAATTAGGGTTTTAGGGTTTACACATACATATAACTCAATTAAGAGGAAAAAAATCTGAATAAATAAATAAATAATATATATATATATATATATATATATATATATATATATATATATATATATATATATATATATATATATATATATATATATATATATATAATAGGATCAATCAAGAAAAAATTTGAATATATAGATAAAATAGGATAACTATATAGATTAGCGTTTTAAAATTAGGGTTTTAAGATTTTTTAGGTATTTAAGTATTTAGGTTTAGTATTTCAGATTTACGTCTTTAAGAGTTAGATTTTTAGGTTAATAAAAAAAAATGTTCTAAAATGTCCATATTGTAGCATATGGCTTCTTTGGATCGTGAAGAGAGAATGGCATGTCCTTGCACACAGTGCAAGTATCAAATTTATCAAAAACCACGGATTTCTACTGCACATGTTAGAGAGCATGGATCCTTTGATAGGAGTCGAGTGGAAAACCTACGTTATCATTCGCATGGTCCCCCACGTGGGCAGATGGACCCAAACCACATTGCACCGGTAACCTCTTGTGGACAAAAGAGAGCAAAAAAGGACTTAGACGTACAAGCAAGCACTAATAATATTACACAGAATGAACATATGGAAGAGATGCTTAAAGCATGTTATGAGATGGACGAAGATCATCATGGTGAAGAAGGTGTCGAGATGGACACAACAGAAATTCCAGGATCAGAGGTTGATGAAGAATATGAAAACATGCGAAGCTTAGCTCGTTTACCACTTTACAATGGAGCAAAGATATCTGTACTACATGCTTCACTCGCAATGCTCAATCTGCAATCCATTTATGGATGGTAGATAGTAGTGTCACTGAATTGTTCAGGTAAGTGGAGAACAAATCGGCTTTCATTGTTGTATCACAATAACTTCATTTACTAATATCATTTTAATTGCTTATTGCAGGCTTCTTAAAGATCAACTTTTGCCAGAGGGCAATGACATGCCTCCAAGACGTGGAGATGCGAAAAAACTTTTACAGTCCATTGGAATGGATTATACTAAAATTCATGCTTTTTCGAATGATTGCATTCTCTTTCGGAATGAGTTTGAGCATCTCCACGTATGTCCACAGTGTGGAGCAAATAGATTTAGAGAAGACATTGTAGGCGAAGCAATCCCCGCAAAGGTTCTTCGCCACTTTCCTATCATTCCACGAATTAAGAACATGTTTAGATGCAAATCTATAGCTGAGTTAATGTCATGGCATACAAAGAGCAGGTCTACAGATAACGTAATGTGAGTGCCAGCTGACTCTAATGCTTGGAAGCACATAGATAGTAAGTGGCTAGAGTTTGCTAGTGAGCCTCTATCCATGCGTCTAGGCCTAGCTATAGATGGAGTGAATCCATTTGGATTACGCAGTTCTTCATGGAGCACATGGTCTGTATGTTTGGTCAATTATAATATCCCACCATGGTTGGCCACAAAGAAAGGTCATTTATCATTAGCTCTTATTGTACCAGGTAAGTATAAGGTAAAAAACATGGATGTATATCTTGCACCACTTGTGGAAGAACTGCACATTTTATGGGATGGGATTACTGTGCGTGACATGTCTCAACCTATAATAAGACAAGACGTGCAAGTGCAAGGCATACTTATGTGGACAATGCATGATTGGCCTGGTTATGGTGAATGTTTAGGTTTATCGATTTCGGGTTACCATGCTTGTCCTTTATGCGGACCACGACTCGAAGCACGCTATTTCAAAGCACTACGTAAAACTGTCTATGAAGGACATCATAGATATTTTCCTGATGGACATGTTTTACGTGAAGGACAAATTGGTCGACAAGCGTAACACCAAATGAAAGCTAGTGATTGGAAACAATTGTGGGATTCTAAAAATCTAGTTGCTGGCATGAAACGGTTGTCCATTTTTCATGAACTCCCTTATTGGAGTGAATTGGTGATCAATCATTTGGTAGACCCGATGCATATTCTTAAGAATATGGGAGAGATTCTTTGGAAAACTTTGATCGGAAATAAAGAAAGAAAAGCACAAAGGGAGGACTTAGAAGAGTGAGGTCGTATGCGAGAGTTATGGGCAATTACTAAGCCCAAAGGAACAGTATCATTACAAAGAGCTCCTTGGGTGCTTTGCAGGATGGAAGAGCAACAAGTGAAGAAAACAGTTTTAGAGTTTCGTACACCTACTCGATGCATGAGGTGTTTAAAGACTGCTTTCACACGAAACAACAATCTTGCAGGAATCAAGTCTCATGATTGGCACAAGTTTTTATAGCTTGTGCTCCCTGTAGCTCTAAAAGATTGTCTTTCAGAGGATGTACAAAAAACCATTTATAAAATTAGTTCTTTAGTACGGTGGATATCTTCTAAAGAGATAAATAGAGATAGCATAGAGAGTGCGAAACTCAATGCTATCGAGTCTGTTTGTATGGTAGAGAAGTACTTTCAGAGAGAAGGCAATGAAGTTTTGCATAGTTAACTCTGAGCCTATGCAAAAGTGGTTAGAAAGGTATGAACTTGCCAAGGAAACTAACGTAAAGGAAAGAGCTCAGTTTCGAAGAAATCGTTCCACTCGATTTTTACCTCTTCCAGAAAATCTTTGACCTCTCCCACCTTTTCCAACGAACAGATGGCTAGATACAGCGGTTTCACAAGCAAAGGCAGCAGGTGAAGATATCTCTGAAGAAGAAGAAGAACTTGCAAAAGGATGTGATTGGGAGTATATTAAATACGGTGCACTATGGTCTCATGGGCGACACTTTCGAATCGCACGAATCGATCAAAATAGGTCTACTTTTGATAGTGGAGTGATGGTGAATTTTTTGCAAAAGAGTAGAGCGAGTGCAAGAGATGATAATGCTCTAGAAGGCGAGTTTGATTATTGTGGTGTGATTCAAGACATATTGAAACTATCTTTCAGAAAGTTTGATTACTTTGTTTTTGATGTGAAATGGTTCAAAGTAGTCACCTCTGGAAGAAACGCAACAGTGAGACGGGATAAGAGCGGTTTGCTTCAAATCGACTCCACAAGATTATGGACAGATGAAAGGGATACATTTGTACTTCCCGAATACTGTGAGCAAGTTGTTTTTATACCAGATTCAAAAGACCCAGAGTGTCTATTCAGCGTGATACAGGTTCTGACCCGTATGGTAGATCGAGGTCATGCTCTGGAGCAGGAGGTTCTAGGAGTGGATCTACAGGAAGGTCTGGAGGCGGAGGAGGCGGTTGTTATGGAGGCAGTGCGATGAACGTTGTGTCGCCCGCTTCTACTCCTAGGACGAGTACCTCAGATGTAGGTACGCCATGCAGTACACCACGTGGAACACCACGTACACCTTGGGGTGCTCATGACCATGATGACTCCACGGTGTATAGTATCCGAGATGGAGCTCCGGTGATGGATGCGGCTGGCAAAGCAATGCGTGCACGCATACGACAGCTTTGCTCCATCCAGTTTGGACACTCCATCATGCTGAAATGGAGTGAACAGGATAAAGATCGGAAGAATTATATCACACAGACGATTTACCAGGAGTTCCGACTAGCCGATCGACAGTCTATTGTCAGTTAAGAGTGGACTCTGCACACCACACGTGAGGTCATGTCCCATCGACGATCCGAGGCACGTGATGCATTCAGAGGAGGCTTACCAAAGCATGTATGGCTAGATGCTGAGGAGTGGGACATGATTCGTGACGAGCAACAACAGACTCCTGATCGATATCGCCAACAACGAAATGCCATAGCCACACGTTTAGATACGATTGGACCGTCACATTTGGGCAGCGACCGATATGACATGATGCGTCATGAGTTTGTAAGTACCATTTCATTTATTGAATTTATTTCTGTTAAATTTCTCATGTATGTTTCTCTAATCTTTTTATATTTGTTTCAGGAGCTGGCAATGGGTCGTCCTCCAACACGAACGGAGGAGTCTTACGGATATAGTCATGGGTTGACTGCACTATTGCAGGACTTGGAGGGACACGGTGTGGTAGTTTCATGGGAGCATTTACGATGAGGTAATTAATTTATAAACTTGGTTTTTACTTGTTATTTGTAATTTTCATGTGAATTTATCTCATTTCATTAATGTTCTTTGTTGCAGGACTGTTGATATTAAACGTTCTTTGCATGTGTATGGCAGTGGAAGACCAATATTTTGTATTTGATTTTCATATGGCAATACATTGCTTTGCCACATTTTGTAAAAGCGTCATATATGACAGTGGTTTGCCACACTCTTGTACATGCTTCATTATTGAAATATATAACTTCTTTTGTACATGGCTCATAGTTCATTCTGATTATCTCTTTTGTGTCCAATAATACTCTGTTTCATGAAATCATATTTCAGTTGTCATTAGAGTACACATCACATGTACTCAGTTTTTTTTTGGGCAGAGTGTATTGTCTTTTGTTAAGCAACATCATGGTAATGTTGCTGTAGCAAAAGACAAAACACTCTGCCCAAAAAAAAATTTGCAGGTATGGTTGTCGGTATACGCGACGGTACTCCCAGTAGTGTCATCGAAATAACCGTCGGTACACACAGCAGACGATGGTATAGACGACGGTATGTCCAGTAGAAGCCTCGGTATGGGCGTCGGTATTACCGACGCACATAGTGACGCAGATACCGACGCATATACCGATGCATATACCGGCGGTTTGGTACCGACGCGCACACCGACCTTTACACCGACGTCGCGGCAAATAAAGCTGCATTCATCTTCCTCAGTAAAAACCTCGGTATACCATCGATTTCATAAATATTTGAAAAAATTGGATTTTGATTTTGAGTTGATCTTTTCAACTAAGGATTAGACTGACTTAGTCAAAGCACCAATTTCTTAGTGTAACTTGGTAAATTCACTCTTTTGACTCAAAGAAATGCACAAGAATTGCATTCCCAATAAGGAGTCAGAAAGACTAAATATGACCAGAACTTAGTCTCAAGTGAAGCATTATTTGAATACTAAACTCATCAACAGAACCTCAGTGGGTCGACACACTGACATTGGTTACCACACTAGTATCTTGTGGTTTGATGATGTTTTCGATTTGCTTTGAATCGTTTTGAGAATCTAGCTTATTTCTCTTAAAGATAGAGAAAATGCTTCAATATCCTATTGAAACAGATCTTTGAGAAGTTATTCTTGAGTCATCTAGACTTTGACTCATAGCACGTTTACATATCTTTGAAGTTTGAATCATCTTGACTTTGACTCATAGCAAGTTTACGTATCTTGGAAGTTTGAATTGGTTGAATAGAGTTTTAATTCTTTCTTTCCACTTTTCGAATCTTTTGGTGACTCAAATATGGTATCTCATTCTTTTCATAAAATTCAAGGGTTAGCCGGATAGAACCAGGTAACTAAATTAAACATCCTAGATAGATTTTTGGTACACGAACCTTTTCAAACATCAAAAGATGATAAGTTCAAGATTGACTTATTTATTTGAGTTTGCTTCAAGTTATAGAACAAATGATTTCATAGAGTCCAGTATAATCTAGAATAGAGAAGTTAGGAATTGCTCAATGATTAAAAATTCCCAAGAACTTTTAGCTCAAGTCTATGAGAAAAGTTTCCTAAGTTGGACAATTTTGATTTTGAATTTGAATTATTTAAGTTATAGTATGGTTGACTTAAAGAAATGGTAAACTTTCTCCTACAATTTAAACCAAATTCAAGTGAATCAAGAGTTCTCAAAGTCTTTTGAGGGACAAGAATCCTGCCTTCGTTTACTAAGTCCATGGACCAGTCATGCCCAAAAATGGACTAGTAATTTGAATCCACACAGTTCACATGTTTCTACCCAGATCGCACCTACTAAAAAACTCTAAATTGGTCAGGGATGTTTTTAGATCCACCTTTATTATTCATTTACTACTTTGTACTTTAACTAGTTTATCAAAGTGCAAAGCGAGATAGTGTTTTGAATCATTTGGGCTAGGATGCCACCATAGAGATGAGACATGTTCTTCTAGTTCTAGAACATGACTATGTTCTTCTAGTTTTAGAACATGAGGTTGAGGGGTTGCCTACAGTAAATATATATAGATCTTTTTCCGAGGATGAAAATATTTTTCCAAGTGGGGAAGAATGTATGAAGTAAGTCTAAGATCTAAGGATCTAGTCGGTTCAAATAGATTTGAAATCCGACATCGTTTGGTCATCCGTGCGCATGACCAAAGATCTCAAGTCTAGACTTACTAAAAAGGTCATTTACTCTTGTAACCAAGTAATCCACTTAGCCTAGTGGTTAAGACTCAAGGATAAGAAGGAGGAGGTCTTGGGTTCAATCCCCATGGGATACATGGGAAGCATTCACTTGAGTTAACTTTGGTTAACTGGGACACTTGGCACACATGTAGTTGCATGGCTGACACATGGATGGTTAGTATCCACCTGCCCAAGCGGATGTCGGGTCGTGAGGGATGCTCGGATGGTGGATCAAGTCATCCGCCTAAATCGTTCGGCACACGCAGGGTGTCTGTAGCGGACTCAGACTAAGGACCATAGGGACAAGCTGCTTTATATCTGGCAATAGCTATCTGTTTGAGTGCTAAAAAATAATGACTCTTCGGTTATCTGATCTTTAACTATCTCTTCTACTGTAGCTTCTAATGGTTTTGGATGAGTTTGTCTAACTAAAGTTGGTGGAAATAAATTTTCATGACTATGTGGTTCAGGAGATACAATGGAAGAAAAAAGTTAAGAACGTAGTTAAACATTGGTCATAAGATATAGAAACTAATGATTTTGAAGTAATATTATCTTTAATGAGTTCTTGTATCACTAATTCTATGGATTTGGTTGTCGTTTCAATGTTTCAATATTACTGTGCTCGGACTCATGGAATACTCAGAAGACATCAAAGAAATCAATGGAAAATAATATTGATGCTAAATCTGCTTAAACAAATGAATTGATAAGCTAATGGCTCAAATCAATAACTCTAATACAAATGTCTAGTCAATTGGATAGTTGACTAAATGAGAAATAAGATTTAAATGGATTTTTAGGCTGCCGCTTCACTTCAATTGTCTTCACTTCAATTAATTGTAATCTTCAATGTTTCTGCAAAAAACATTAGTCATTAGTAAATTTACAAAATCAATAAGAACATAAACTTACATTATCATATACATGCATATACTCATGCAAATGATCTCAAAAACACACACATGCATTATCACATATACTAACATAAACTCATTCATTTAATGTTTGCTTAACTAATTTTACTTACATTCCTACTTGAACTTGTATTTCATCAAACATATGCTATTATGCTCTCACACATATTAGTTCTCATGAATGCGCAAATACTCATTTATGCTAATACTTAGATGCATTTATGCATATGCATACAATAATTCAATTACTTACCTATGCATTAAATCATTTGCTAACACTCACACATATGCACATGCTAACACTACCTCACTCATAAACATGCATTCATGCACACTCATGCTCATACACACATCACTCACATGTATGTTCTCATGCACACATGCACACACATT
>CM035410.1:146445169-146455169 GCA_020310875.1 Ceratopteris richardii
GGGTCTAATGAGAAAGAAGGGAAAACAGAAGAAAGTAAAGAGCAGGAGACAGTACCTGCAAAAAACATTAGGAAAAACTTGAGCTCAACACACATTTAAATACATACACATGTCCTTCCTAATCCACTCTTTTGGTTTGGTACTTTTAATCTACAACCGCACTTTTGTCCACTCATCTCAACCACACTTTTAATGAGGTTTATGCACACATCTTCCTTTCACCTCTCTTTTTATTTCATTAATTCTCACCATTCTTTTCTGTCAACCAACTTTTTCACTTTAAGTGCATCTTCCTTTCAGACCATTCCTTAATTCACTTTAATTCCACATTACTCACATACCATTCTTTTTTCTAGCATCCATATAGACCACTAGATATTTATCCTTTTAATTAATCATTTTAATTTAATTAGCCTATATTTCTTAGTTAAATAAATCCATTAAATTAAGCTTAGGTTAAGCTTTTAATTAATTAGAACCTTAGTTTTTAAATGCACACAAATAATTAAAGTAATTATTAATGACATAGTTTAATGTTTAATACATAAATATGTAATTTAGATATTAATGTTTTTGAATAACATCTATGTTAACCCTTTAAATATATTAAATCCTAGAAAACCTATTGGAAACCCATCAGAAACTTATGAAAACCCTTCTATATTCTATCTCTAACCCATGATAAATCATCTAAACCCTTAACATTAACTCAATGAAACCATTTAAGATCCTTTGGATTAATCCTACTAACTTAACTTATATAAACTTATGAAACCCTAGGGGTATATACTCATATGTCTTATATGTATCAATTTAAAACACTCATTTAATGAGTAATTAGGGTAACCCTAATATGAACACATATTCTCCATCATTTCTTGTACCTGCAAACACTTCAAAAATAGTTAATTCAATCCAGAACAATTGTTCAACAGTGAAAAAGAGGTTTAGAATTCACCAATTAAGTTGTTTTCATTTTCTCTGGTCATCAACTGGAAGATGCAAATCTTCCCGACATCCACCGCCACCAAACCTGCACATCGTCCTCGATGGGCCAACTTGCAGATTAAGGGAAGCAGCATTTTCAATGATTTCCTGAAATTAAATCATAGAAAAGCATCAATTCTTTTTATAAACATCTTTTAACTTATCAAATTTTTAATCTTTTCAACATGCACATGAGGTTTCATTAAAATTAAATCTGGCAATGAAAACATATTAAAGTATAAAGGTAAACTATTAACCTTTTCAGTCAACAAACATTAGTTTATATTTTATCTATTTATAAACTATGTAAAGATTAGTATAAAACAGAATTCATTTTCATTCATTCAAATGCAGGTTTCGTTATATATATGCATTCACATAAGAGCAATCAAGCATGCCAAAGAATCTACTAAATCTACTTGGACAGACAGCCGCCTTGTATGCCCAAGTTTAATCACTAGATGTGTTTTTCACAACTAGTTTCTTCATATAAATATGATGTAAACTTCATATCGATAATAAATGTAAATACCTTTTTGGGGTGAAAGAAGGTATAACTTCCATGTCAATATTCTCTTTTTTTTTTTTTTCGCTACTTTTTTGTTTTAAAGGGGAAAGGCTTAACCCCTTAATCCGAGCTAAGGATCTAGCTGCATGGACAAGAAAGATCTAGGTTTTCACAGACATGTATCATGCAACAATATGCTCCTACATATATACAACTACTTTCGTTATCTAAATGAACTACAAATCCTTCTATTTTTTTAACAATCTCACTTAATCTATAAATGTAAAATATAAATTATGTCTATTTTCCTAATATGGTTAAATAGAGTCCTTTATAAATTAATATTCTTCATTCCAGATTTTATCAATTAGTTTTAAATGAATGCAAATAAAATACGTAAAACAAAATTTTAAGACAAAGAAAAATACGACCTAAAATCAATTTTATCTTCAATCTGCTTCATCTTCAATCTGCTCATCTTTATGCATCTTAATTTGTTCTTCAAAGACCTGTTAGAACTCAACCAGCAACAGCTAGACACGCAAAATTATTAAATTTCATATTCAAATCTTCTCTTGGTTTTCGTGCAAAAGAAACCCACACTAAAGAAATTCATTCATACATAATTAATCATGCTCATCATCAAACATTACTTCATACATTTCATCATCTCTTCGTTTAAATAATTTAATTCTTTTACCAGCAATTAAGTTTTTAAGAGGCGTGCCATCTAATTCGCGTAAGGCATACGTTCCATTATCATAGGTTTTGACTACCACATAAGGTCCAAACCAACGTCTTTTAAGTTTCCTACGGGCATCATACTGAGAATCAAACGTACTGTCATACAGTAAAACCCAATCATTAACATAAATCGGCTTTGGCGTTAACCTATGTGATTTATCAAAATACTTCTTGTTTTTCAATCGAGAATCTTTTAGTTTAACTATAGCCTCTTCTAAACGTTCATTCCCTTGCTCTAGTTGCTGGATTCGCAGAGCTAATAAATCTTCTGTTGACAAATTATCTTCCCATGATAAAGTAGTCCAAGTAACAATTTGTGTATGCATAGGGAATATCGGTTTCTGGCAATACATCAACTCTGCCGGCATATACCCCGTCGTTCTAGTGTAGGTCATTCTATCGGCCCACAACGCAAATGGCAGATAAGTTGGCCAATTCTTAATTTCTCCATTACAAGCTTTGGAAATTGCTTTAATAATAGGAGAATGCCCTCGCTCAATCTTCCCATTAGCTTCAGGGTTGTAAGCAGTAGTAAGGGCTAAGCGAACTCCATGCCTAGCAAAGAATTCTCTAGCCTCCTGCGCATCTAACTCTCCCCTATCAGCCACTACCTTTTCTACATAACCAAATCGTGAAATGACATCCTCAAGAAGAAAATTGCATACATTCAAGGTTGTCTTAGATCTTAAAGCTCGGCCTTCTACATGATTCATAAGATCTTCACGTGCTAAGACTATATATCTCATCTTATTGATACCTTTGGTCATGGTAACTAAGTCTACAACCCATTTATAATGGATGCATGGTGGATAGGTAGGATGCAACGGATCCCTATGTTTGACTGAGGAATGAATCTGACATACATCACATGAAGTAACATAATTTTTAACAGTAACATAAATCCCTGGCCACCAGTATCCTTCTCTAATTTTTTCATACGTAGCTACAAAACCTTTATGTCCTGCCCATAAAGTATCATGCATACTGTTCATGACTTGTAACTGAAGATCCTTAGTACCTAGTACTCGTTGTGGCAATCTAATTTTTCCCCTCGCATGTCTCCAAATGAAACCATCTTTCAGAAAAAAGTTGTAAGCTCTTTTCCTAATATTCCGAAATCTATTTGAAGACCATGAAGGTGCCCTAACCAAAGTACTTAAATACTTTCCAATATCCTGCCACTCTCCTTCGTATTCTTCAATATTAAACTGTTCATATGCGTATGCTTTAGAATCATAATTAATTGCATTTATTTCTACTTCTGTTTCTTCCTCATTATCAAATCTAGCTCGAGAAAGCATATCAGCCACAGGATTAGATTTACCTGCAATATGTATCAAAACAGGATTTATAAACTTGATGTATGAAATCCATCTAAGCATGGCAATGTCGGGTGATGAACAGTTTGTAATCATTCCAATCAGAGGTAGACAATCTGTCTCAACTATTACATTTGCACCTATACAATATTCTTTATCGGATTTTAATGTCGTGACTAAACCCCATAGTTCTCGTTTAATTTGCGGATAAGTTCTTTGCGTATCGTGTAAAATCTTTGCTCCAAATCTCACAGCATACCTATTGCCCTCTTCATCGTCCTGACCAATAACCCATCCTATTCCTATAGGGCTCGTATCAACAGTTAAAATGATAGGCTTTTGATCAGTATAATCTACTCGCTTTAAAATAGGAGCTTCAAGAAGTAATTTCTTTAACTTTTTCATAGCTTTTGAGTGTTCTTCAGTCCAAAGAAACTTTCGATTCTTCCTTAGCAAAGCATAAAGATAGTTTGCAACATGTGCATAGTGTGGGATCCAGATGGCATAAAACACACAAGCACCAAGGAATCGTCTTACCTCACTAGTATTACTACAAGTATCTAAAATCTTGTTTATAGCGTCGACTTTAGGTGGATATGGCCTCCGACCGTAATGTCCACATAAATGCCCAACTATAAGTACCTCATTGACACCAAAAACAGATTTCTCAATGGAGAATGTGAGACCAACCTCTTCAAATCTCTCGAAAATCCTTTCACAGTCAGAGATATGATCTACTACAAATTTCCTGCAGCTAGAGGAATCTAAAGTTTCATCTTTCGCATTCTCAATACATCTGGCATGGCTATATTAGGAATGAAGTCATGTAATACTGAATTCATGGCGTTCATCATATGCGCTACTGAATTAGTAGCTCCTTGCGGCAAAGTGCACATGCGAACTAAGCCTAAAGGAGTTTTCATGGTCGTAATGTCTCTACTTTCAATAGCAAGTTGAAATTGATCGTAGCCAGAATACAAGTCTCCCATTGAGTAAATGGCATGACCAGCGAAGGCTTCAGCGAATTCTCCTACAATGGGCCCAGTACCTACATTCCTAATAGTAACCTTGTTAACAGGTTGTAAATCTTGAATGAACCGTAACTTGCCATTTTTCTTTGGAACAGTAAACCACCTATTTGAGTAGGGTGCAGACGATGGCTCTAAAATTCGCATGTGAATCTTTTCCTTAAGAAGCCGCATTAACTCTGGTAAATGGGCTTTCGGAACAGGTATGGGTCGAAGATTCCATGGAATGTGAGGCACTGTAAAGATGATCATTGGTGGTACAATTTTTGGGTCTGCACAACCTATCTCATGGGAATATAAAGAAAATGCCTTTCCATGCTTTCTAATCACTCTTTGAAATAGTTCACGTTCCTCGGGTAACAAAAAATTTTCATCCTTTCCTATCTTGATTAGCTTTAAAGTTTCTTCTGTGAAGGTATGACCTATATTTGTGTGCTCTCTTAAATAAGGATCATTGGTAACTTTCCTAAACTTCTCTTCACTCTCTCGTGGTAATGATTGGGCAATCGGTTTAATTTTTTTATCAACGGTTTTGTATTTTGTATTTACTTTTGCTTCCTTTTCATTACTCATGACAAATTTAATAACCAAATCATATTCCTCAATAGAATTTAAAAGTACAAATCTAAAATTTTCTTTTTCATGCAAAATATTTTGAAGTTCTTCAATCAATGAGTTTGAAGATAAAGTTTCAATTACGGTTTCAATGTGTTCATCAGATGAAATGAATCCTTTCTCTTTATAAAATTTTTCATAATGTTTTATAATTTTTTTAGGAATTTGTTTATAATGACTGAATTGCAAATATGATGAAGGGAAATATAAAGAAAAACTATCTAAAGTATCTACAGATGGGTGCGAGACATCAAACCAAGAACCACCGTTGTCTCGCTCAACAGTGGCATCTAGGCAAAATTTTGATCATAATAAGTTCCAAACTCACGAAGAGGCATATGATCTTCACGTATCTTTTCATGAGAACGGATGGGCGTCTTCCTAATTTGCTCCCTATTTCGTACATGGTTTGGGCTAACTATCATAACTTGGAGCGATTGTAGATCATCTTTAGATCTAATTCTTGCGTATGCTAAGCCGTCATCTATTACTTTAGTCTCCATTCTGGCTTCACATATAAATGGTTGACCTAAGATAATTTCATAAGAGCAGTTGTCTTGAATGAAAAAGTGGAATGTCTCAAAAATTCCACCTATCATTAGAGGTATATTGGCACATGCTCCTAGGAGTGATCCACAACCATTGTCTGCGGTTCGCATTATCCAGCCGTGATTTTTATCAATAGGCCATTTAAACTTATCATATAATCCTTTCGAAATCACATTGATTTCAGACCCAGAGTCAATTAGGGCTAAAGCAGAATATGATCTCTTCTGATCTCCTAAGTTAACTTTAATCTCCGGTGTGCCTCTCGCCCAAAAACTTTTTCTAAAATCACTCTCTGAGTTTTTTGTTTCGTCATCTGGTACAATCGGCCCTAAGAAATTTTTGTTCACATTACATGTATTATCTTCTTCATCGTCTGAGTCTAAAGAAAGAGATTCATGAATCAAGTGAGTTACATCGGCAACATCTTGCATCTCTACCTCTTGTGACAGAGGGAATCTCTTCCTTTTAATTAGTTTAATAAAATTTTCCTTAAATTCAATTTTTGTTATTGAGAAGATTTGTTCTAAAGTCATTGTTACTGCACTTTTTAATAAGATGTCATACAATATTTCTTTCGAATCAACTTTTTGTTCAAGTTCAGAAATAAGAATAGCTTTCGGTACTCGTTTTGGTTTCTTTTCTGGTTTCTCTTCAGGTTTTGTTTCAGTTCTAGGAATTTGCTCTATTTTGTCTGATGTTTGAATTGGCTCACTAAACACAGGTTGTTTACCCTCCCTAATTTCTTTTCTTCGCTCCTCATTTGTTTTAGAACTTTCGCCTTGTTCAAACTGAACTTTCTTAGGCTTCGGCTCATCTCTCATCTTACTTCTAGTCATTCGTCTACCTGAATCATTTGTATCTTGCTCATCATCCCTCTTTCTTTTCTCTTCAACATTCGCAATATGCGAATATATCGAGAATTGATCGACAGGAGAGTTCCACGCAGTTTTCTGCATAATATCATCTCTCGCCTTTATCAAAGCTTCAATTGAGTAGTTCGTTTCCCTTCTTTGTTCGGAATCAGAGTCACTATCAACATATTCTAGTTTAACAGCAGAACCAGATTTCGAAGACTCAGAAAGGTTTTCATACAGCTTCTGCATCCCTCCCTTTCCCCAATTGGCAGCTAAGGGTAAATGTGTTCTATAGTCACATAATCGTTTGTCAATATCAATTACAAGTCTTTTCTCTTTCACATCTTTCAATGCTTCACATGTGTAAGTCAAATGATCTGTGGCATCGCACCAGATACATCTCCTCACATTGGCATTTCTCCTTTCATTGAATTTTCTTTGGTTAAATGCTTGAGGAATCGGTTGAGGAATTGGTTGGGGTACAACTGGAGGATTAGGAGGTATAAAAAGTGGATTAGAAGGTACTAATGGATGATTCGGAGCTACTAATGGTGGATTTGGAGCATTTACGTGTTGAGGATAAATAGTCGGATGAGCTTGCATTGCAGGTTTATCTTGAAGGTTTAAAGCATACACCACATTCTGCAAAGCCGCTACCTCTTTAGACATATTCTCGTGCATATGCATCATATTGTCCAACTTGTTAAACAAAATCTCAAATTGTAACTCGGTTGGTACTCTAGATGTGGATGTTGTAGGCTCAGCTTTTGAATCTATATGTGTATCCCTAGTTGCCTGAATCGGAGGAAAACTGGAAGATGATTGAGACATCGATTCATAAAGGAGTGTTTTACGTTGGATCATGTGAGCAACCGCCTCAACTACAGTTTTCACTACACCCCAGTCATCTGTAAGCCCATATTTCTTTCCCGGTTCTTCAAGCCTACGCTCAACCTCTACCCTTATATCTGGAGTCAAGATTTTAAGGAAATATAAAATGATATCTGGGGTAAGGGCAACTCTATCCTGTTCAGGTAATTGAGAGAATCTTTTCATAAATTCGCCATGGAGTTGAGTTAAAGAAATGTGAGGCTTAGGTGAGCTAATCCATTTCATAAATCCTTCTCTACTATGTTGACTGTAGTCTTCTAAGTAGAATTCCTTATGCAGCTCTTTTCTAAACTCATCCCATTCCTTATTGTCATGTATATCCATAATAGCTTTTACAGTACCTATGGCCAGACGTCCAAGATAGGATTTCCACTTTGTTTCAGGTAAACCGTGTAACTTAGCTAATCCCTCAAACGTGTCTAAATAATTTGTAACATTCATACCAGTAAATTTCCCTTTATCCTTTAATAACGTTTCAACTACTTTTTGTCCTTGCGTCTCGTGCATCATAGTTTGAAATAGCTCGTCCATTTTTGAAGTTTGTTTTGACCTAGCTTGAACAATTCTAACTATATCCTGAACTTCTTTTGTTACTCTTTCCTTATGTTCAGCTACTAATTCTGAAATTCCGTTAGAGTCGAGTTTGTGAAGTTTATACTATGCCAATATGCTTCAAGTAAAGCTATGATTAACGCTTAACCTATGATTAAAAAACAGTTGCCTTTAACCTATACCAATAATAAAATGTTGCACCCAAGAATGTAAGGGTAAAGAAAGTATACCAACTGCTCGAAGACGAGGCTCAAAACAGTGCTTTCTGTGAAATTCAATACATTTATTGATTTGAATCAAAACCTAAATACATAGTTTACTAAAATGGGTGCGAACGTTGTGTTCTTCAATTGTTGATGAAAGGGATGGCGAGACGAGGTTCTCCTACTTGCCAATCTTCGTGGAGGCGCTCAGGTCACCAGACCAGCCCTCGACACCAAGAAGATTGCAAGCTCACGTAAATGCCACAGCTTCCAGGGATGAAGACGCAGCTGCACTGATGTAAAAGCGTATGAATGTATATGCAATGCAAACTGATAATACGTGTCTGAGTCGCAAGCCGATCTTCACGTTGGGTTCACCAATGTCGGGTCGTGAGGGATGCTCGGATGGTGGATCAAGTCATCCGCCTAAATCGTTCAGCACACGCAGGGTGTCTGTAGTGGACTCAGACTAAGGACCATAGGGACAAGCTGCTTTATATCTGGCAATAGCTATCTGTTTGAGTGCTAAAAAATAATGACTCTTCGGTTATCTGATCTTTAACTATCTCTTCTACTGTAGCTTCTAATGCTTTTGGATGAGTTTGTCTAACTAAAGTTGGTGGAAATAAATTTTCATGACTATGTGGTTCAGGAGATACAATGGAAGAAAAAAGTTAAGAACGTAGTTAAACATTGGTCATAAGATATAGAAACTAATGATTTTGAAGTAATATTATCTTTAATGAGTTCTTGTATCACTAATTCTATGGATTTGGTTGTCGTTTCAATGTTTCAATATTACTGTGCTCGGACTCATGGAATACTCAGAAGACATCAAAGAAATCAATGGAAAATAATATTGATGCTAAATCTGCTTGAACAAATGAATTGATAAGCTAATGGCTCAAATCAATAACTCTAATACAAATGTCTAGTCAATTGGATAGTTGACTAAATGAGAAATAAGATTTAAATGGATTTTTAGGCTGCCACTTCACTTCAATTGTCTTCACTTCAATTAATTGTAATCTTCAATGTTTCTGCAAAAAACATTAGTCATTAGTAAATTTACAAAATCAATAAGAACATAAACTTACATTATCATACACATGCATATACTCATGCAAATGATCTCAAAAACACACACATGCATTATCACATATACTAACATAAACTCATTCATTTAATGTTTGCTTAACTAATTTTACTTACATTCCTACTTGAACTTGTATTTCATCAAACATATGCTATTATGCTCTCACACATATTAGTTCTCATGAATGTGCAAATACTCATTTATGCTAATACTTAGATGCATTTATGCATATGCATACAATAATTCAATTACTTACCTATGCATTAAATCATTTGCCAACACTCACACATATGCACATGCTAACACTACCTCACTCATAAACATGCATTCATGCACACTAATGCTCATACACACATCACTCACATGTATGTTCTCATGCACACATGCACACACATTGACATAAACATATATGCATACAAACACACACTTATCATTGTATAAATATGCATATTAGTAGTTCCTCTTATGAATACACGCATATGGCATACATATATGCCAACATCCTGCATAATTCATTTCATGAACATTTAATAACACTCATTGCTATACACTAACTTCTAACATACTTCAATATTTATATGTTTGCACTCATGCATATATGTATATATTTTCATGCATAAACTAATCACTTAATAATAATCTAAATAAAATACA
>CM035410.1:146457669-146717669 GCA_020310875.1 Ceratopteris richardii
GTAGTGACCTGACGGCTCAATATCCCGAGCACGAGGAGGGTCTAATGAGAAAGAAGGGAAAACAGAAGAAAGTAAAGAGCAGGAGAGAGTACCTGCAAAAAACATTAGGAAAAACCTGAGCTCAACACACATTTAAATACATACACAAGTCCTTCCTAATCCACTCTTTTGGTTTGGTACTTTTAATCTACAACCGCACTTTTGTCCACTCATCTCAACCACACTTTTAATTAGCTTTATGCACACATCTTCCTTTCACCTCTCTTTTTATTTCATTAATTCTCACCATTCTTTTCTGTCAACCAACTTTTTCACTTTAAGTGCATCTTCCTTTCAGACCATTCCTTAATTCACTTTAATTCCACATTACTCACATACCATTCTTTTTTCTAGCATCCATATAGACCACTAGATATTTATCCTTTTAATTAATCATTTTAATTTAATTAGCCTATATTTCTTAGTTAAATAAATCCATTAAATTAAGCTTAGGTTAAGCTTTTAATTAATTAGAACCTTAGTTTTTAAATGCACACAAATAATTAAAGTAATTATTAATGACATAGTTTAATGTTTAATACATAAATATGTAATTTAGATATTAATGTTTTTGAATAACATCTATGTTAACCCTTTAAATATATTAAATCCTAGAAAACCTATTGGAAACCCATCAGAAACTTATGAAAACCCTTTAAAACCCTTCTAAACCCTATCTCTAACCCATGATAAATCATCTAAACCCTTAACATTAACTCAATGAAACCATTTAAGATCCTTTGGATTAATCCTACTAACTTAACTTATATAAACTTATGAAACCCTAGGGGTATATACTCATATGTCTTATATGTATCAATTTAAAACACTCATTAAATGAGTAATTAGGGTAACCCTAATATGAACACATATTCTTCATCATTTCTTGTACCTGCAAACACTTCAAAAATAGTTAATTCAATCCAGAACAATTGTTCAACATTGAAAAAGAGGTTTAGAATTCACCAATTAAGTTGTTTTCATTTTCTCTGGTCATCAACTGGAAGATGCAAATCTTCCCGACAGCGGGTGGTCCCCTAGAGAGATCTATATATAGAGGCATTTGGTTGGGAGGAGATTCATATCTCTATCACGTGGTGGTCGTAATTCTTAGTCTCTTACATTATGCATAGTGACCTCTACTTGTGCCTTCTTGGATATGTTGTCTATGGTAGCAATCCTTTTAAAAAAGGCCATATTTCCAACACAGTAGCAATTTGATTATGCTTGGGAGCTACTTGTACCTCCAAAACTCTATCTACCTCTTCCTCTTAGAATATCCAAGGTGTTTGACATTCTAGAGCTTAATCCACCATGGCTAGAACTCCTTCCTCTACTTTCGAAAAATGCATGATGCCTAAAGTTTCTACTTCATGATGTATTCAACCCAAGATTCACCTCCTCCATGATATGGATTGCAACGAGTTAATCAAAATCAAGCATAGTGTCTCCCACTAAAATAGAGGTATCTAGAATCTTGTATTACAGTCCTAGACCATTAAGCATAACCGAAACCATCATGTCATTTCCATAAGCCTAGTTTATGGACTCTAGATTATCAGTTATCTTTATTATCTCTACCACATAATTAGTAATATACCCCTTCATGCATCATACACTATAGAACTTCTACTTCAAATGACTTTTCCTAGTGTTTGTGGATGTACCATAGATTTCATATATAATATCCAAGGCTTCATTTGGTGTACTAACTTTCATGATGTATAGGATAAGACTCTCAAAAATTCATATGGATATCCAATGGAGAACTTTTGTGGATTTTTCTTTCCAATATTTATATTATGTTTCTTGCGGAAGACATTCATCTTCTCCATTTACAAGTCCCCAAAGTTCTTTACCCTTTAGGAATTTTCCACATTATAAGAGAAAATGTGGTAGTTTACTATTACCCCCAGTATTTGAGAAATATTGTCACCCATTCTTACACGTTGACCACTTCTCTGTGGAAATCTTATTGCCTACTCTAAAAACACTATGGTACATTATATAGGCTAGTTTTCTTGATATAAGCACCAATAAACATATAGTTGCCAAATCAATTGAGTGTATCTTCCTCTTCTATACATTTCTTGTCTATCCTATTGACTATTATGCTCACTAATGACAACTGCTAAACGACTTTGGTAGAGTTTCCTTAGTCCAATGTGAATGTGAGTCAAGCCATCCATCATCAATCTTAACCAAAACCTAGAAACTAGGTGCAAACCATTGAAAGAACATGTAGGGTATGCAAAATTTTAGAAGATGCCTTAATTTCATATAATCATCCCATGTTTGTTGCGTGCACTCTTTGAACTATCTTCATCTTTGGGTCTTACACCTATGTCACCAAGGTATCTTCAAGACAAGTATACCATAGTTCAAAACCTCGCCACATCCCTCATGTTTATTTCAATCATAGGTTTTGGCATGGATAATATATCCTCATAAGCATGTGAGTTGTTCAAATTAAGGATGCACAACTCCATACATACCAACTTCATGTGTGAGTAGTGTCCATTCCACAACGCACAAAACGATAGATGATGTCTCTTGCCACAAGCAATCAAAAGGAGAACCAAAATCTCAAATGTATACCTAATAGTATAATTGACATCTCAATAGTTTTCTAAATATCTTTTTAGCTTTAAGGGCCTTTTTTTTCTTTTTGTGTGTTGGATGCTGGAGCTCATTGATCATTTGTACCGCATATTCTGTAACTTCACTCTAATATCTCAAGATAGCCTCTATTAGTTGGTTGCACTCCTCCCTCACTTTAAATCTAGTGTGTGGTAGCTTGAAAGGCTTTTTAGATGTTATGATGCATAGGATTTTAAAACCTCAAGTCTTTTTCATAAGTTGATGATTCACTTGTTCACTAATTGCCACATGGATTGAAATATCTAAGCTGAGCACATTTGAAAGAATGTTGAATGTCTAGAGAAATGGCCATATCATCATTTTTGTGGGTGTATTTGTATTGATTAGAGAAAATGTGGATGAAATCGCTATCTCCTGTGTGTATTTCTTTGTGTGTACATCTTCACTATGGAACTAGCCAGTGTTAGTGCAAGAAGGAAGCCCAAGAGCTTTGCTTTAAGCTCTTGGACTACTCTCATTATCCATCACTTTATATGAATTCATGTGAACCTATGTTTGTAAAACTTCAAGGGATGAATCCTTCGACTTATCTTACTAAATTGTAAAAGCTAAAAGTATAAGAAATATCATAAATGAAGGAATCCAAAATCGATGCCTTTTTGTTTAGATTCAAAATTCAAAAGATTCCCAAAGTTTAACTCCAATTTTAGGTGGATGACATATCAAGATTCAAATTCAAACTTATGTATAAAATACACCCTCTTCTAATCGCAGGGTAGAGTAAGCTTATGTGAGAGTTTAGGCTGAGGTTTTTAAGCATGCATTACACTCCCATGAAGAGAGAGTAGCCCTCCATATCTCCTTTGTATCATATGTCCAATATAAATACACAATATGATTCATTTACGTTGAGTTTTCATTCTCTGTGTGCTACTATAGTACCTTGAGGTACCTTATCAGCTTGTATGGTTCATTTCCCCATGTGTGGGTATCCAATTTCTAAAACATAACTTAGATCACTTAGGTAGGATCCTTTTCAACTAACATACAAAGCTTCATTGTCATTGGATCAGTAGAGCTTAGTTTGTGAATGTTTGAAGGTGACTATGTGTGAACATCATCCTTTTCCTAAAACGTTGGGTTGATCCCCCAAACTTGTGATACTTATTTCTTAGTGTATAGTCGAGCTGAATGCATGAAATAAATTTCTCTATTTAGATATACACTTGAATTTATATGTCTATAGAAGCTCTCTTATTGTAACCTCCACTTCCCAAAATAGAAGGTGTCTTCAAATCGTTTAAAATGTAATCTATTTTTCTTGATGCGATTATTTGAGAATGATGTGCCGAAGAACTTAGTGGTCTTTAAGCATATGCTGGAGTCGTAGGAGGTACATAAGGCATCTATGAAGCTATGTTGGCTGGTGTAGAATAGGCTTTGGCAAACACCCACTCATCTCTGTCTATATTCCATCTCCGCTTAACAATGGTATTAGAGCAACTAAGCATCATGTGTGATTGATTTCCCTCATCTATTAACAAATTAAATGGATGTAATAACTCAGCATGGTCACTCACAATCGAGGCCTATTTAGAAGGAAGGTATGTATTTGGTAACAAATCTTGAGATGAGATGATGCCAATACTCAAAAGTAAGGGCCAACCAACATAAGAGGAGAAGAAAAGATTAAATGCATGGTGCTTTGGCAAGGTGGTACAATTTCAATTATATCTGTGATTTTTTACTTCCTCACATTATGAATTTGAAGACATCACAAGAAACTTGGAATCATCTTGAGTTCTTCTTCTCATCAAGGAACACGACGACAAAGAATCAATTATGGCTGGAATTTACAACGCTCAAGAAGATGCCCAAGAAAATGTTGGATAACTTTGTCACCAAGATGAAGGCCACCGCATACCAGCTTGGAAGCATTGAAGAATTCATGGATGAAGAGCAAATAGTGAGGCAAATATTCATAAATGGGATCAAAGATGATAACAAATGGGAGGCCTTCACCATAGCTATGGACCTTTACATTAACATGAAAGTTCTTGACGTTCACACACTCATGGGACGATTGTTCACACATGAGGCAAAGCTTATGAAGAATGGAGACAACCAAAAAGGTAATCTATTTTCTTCTCTCTATACAAATAAGAATA
The DNA here is from genome assembly GCA_020310875.1 of Ceratopteris richardii. Lineage (NCBI taxonomy): Eukaryota > Viridiplantae > Streptophyta > Polypodiopsida > Polypodiales > Pteridaceae > Ceratopteris > Ceratopteris richardii. The sequence goes on from CM035410.1 coordinate 146,462,478, forward strand.
AAACAAAGGATAAAAAGGCAAAGCCAAGAAGTCTCATGATTAAGGTATTACCTCTCAAGCCAACATTGTAGATAAAGGTAGAGCTTGAAGCAAAGAGGCAAAAGAGGTAGGAAATGGAGGGGGAGAGCTCAAAAACCATCACTCTATCGCATATGTGGTCTAACGACTCCCGTTGAAGAGAATTTCTTAGGGAACCTTGGGGTGGATTCGGACTAAGTAGTCGTAGTAGTGCTCCGCACGCCCAATCCAATCATTAAAAGCCACATGTGCATGATTCATGAGCGCTTATTCCCATTGAGTGGTGGACACGAAGAGGACTTGCTGTTTCAATGCTGACTAGGCGATACAAAATCTCGTACAGAGTTCTGACCCCCCCCCCCCCCCCCCCCCCCCCCGCTCAGCAAGTGCCAACATCTTTTTAATAGTTTTTTTTTTCCATGTGGCTGCAACTAACCAATGACGATCTGTTTAGACCTTTTAATTTATGTAAATGCATGAGTATTCCACCGCCTATGTGTGAATATAAAGGCCGCGGCACAACAAAGCTATGACGATAGCGGGTAACAGAGAGGCAATGGTTGGTGCCATAGCTAATATGCGCACGTAGAGAAATAGACAGAGGAGACATAGATCTCAGACGCATTTTCTCTCCTCTAGCCATCCAGCATTCTTTAAAATATGCTCGACCATAGATATTTTAGACTTCGTGGCAGCTTGCGAAGAAGCACATCATAAAGTTATGAAAAAGAAGTGAGGTCAGTAAAGTGCCACGCCTAAGATCAACATCTAAGGAGCTTTTCAAGCTGCTGTCTCAGCTGGTATGCACCAAATGAGGAAGGGGTGCAGCCAACGTAACACAGGGCAGAGTGGAAATGTTCAGATATTAGTGCGAAATTATAGAAAATGCAGTACAAGTAATCAACGAGCTCCAACCTCTAACACGCAAAAAGGAAACGAGGCTCTTGGAACAACAAAATTAGTGAGAGTTTCAATTATACTCCATATTTGACTTTTTGGTTCTCCTTTCGATTGCATGCCGCACGAGAAGTCATTTCAACCTTTGCGAGTCCTTGAATGGATACTATTCACACGTGAAGAAATATATGTATGGAATTGTGGAAAACTTCAGTTAAACGAAAATGGAGGGCCATGGTTAGATTTCTAAATGTAGTACACTCATCTTAGAGTTACCTTGGTGACATAGGTAGGAGACCCAAAGAGGAAGACAATCAAAAGATCTTGTGCAAGAAACATGGGGATGAATATATGAGATTGAGGTCTCTTGTTAGTGAAACATTACGTGTTGCTTTGATACTGTTCACCACGCTTCTAGGTTTTAACAGAAATTTATGATTGTTCTCTTAGTTCACATTCATATTGCACTAAGGATACTCTATCAACTTTTTTCTATATATATCTAAAATGACCATACTAGTGCATAGGAGACACAAGGAGTGGATAGAAGAGGAAGATACACTCCATTTACTTGGAAACTATAAGTTGATTCGTTCTTTTATCAAGAAAAATAGTGAGAACCCTACTAGAATGTTTCTTGATTTCGCCATAAAATTGCCATAGTGTAGAGATGTCCTCGAGCCATATAAATGGTTGATAATATTTTTCTAACAATGGGAGATAAGCTCAATGAGAATAACTACCACATTTTTGTTTATAGGATGGAGAAATTCCTAGTGACTAAAGGACTTTAGGAGCTAGCGAATGGAGAAGATGAATGTATTGAGTTGCCAAAAAAACGAATTGTAGACAACAAAAAATAATACAAGGTTTGGATAGAGAAATCGACTAAGTTCTCCATTAGATATGCATACGCGTTTCTAATATCCTTAACCTCACATCCTGAAAGATTGTACATCAAAGGAAACTTGGGATTATTCACAAAGTCTATGGTATATCCAGAGAATCTAGGAAGAATCATTTGATGTAGAAGTTGCATAGTGTATGGGTGGGAAATGGATTTATTACATATTATGTGGTAGAGATAAGGAAGATCACATGTAATCTAGCATCCATGAATTACAAAGTTGAAAATCAGGAAATGGTTTTGATTATTCTAAATGGTCTAGGACCACAATACATGAGTTTAGATACTTCTACCTCAATGAGAGGTACTATGATTGATTTTGATGAGTTAGTTGTACTACGTATGATGTAGAAGTGAAGGGTGGCTTGAATGCATCAGGAAGTGCAAAACGTAAGGGTTCATGTAGTTTCCCAAAATAGAGGAAGAGGTTCTGTCCATGGTCAATCAAGCTCAAGATATTCAAATGCCTTGGATCCAAGAGGAGAAGTAGATTAAATTCAAGAGGTAGAGGTAGGTGCCAAGCACCTAGAAATTGTTCCCATTGTAGAGAATATGGACATTTTGAAAAGGATTGATACCATAAGAAAAATAAACAAACAGGAAGAAGTAGAAGCTACTATCCATCACATGATAACTTCTCTATAAAAATTCCATATAGAGATTATTGTAGATATAATATGTCTCCAATGGAGAATGTGTAAAATAATATGTCTAATAAATGAAAATATGCAAACTAGTACATAGAAATTGTTGCATAAATCTTATTACAAGTATTAAAGATTGGTTTGAGTCTAACAAACCTTTGAAGACTAAAGCGTATGTGTCAACTAGTGATGATACTCTACACTTGATTAGAAAATTTGGAAATATACCACTTCTACAAAAGAATGGGGTATGGAATACATTCGATGATGTTCTACATATGATGAGTATCTCAAAGATTTGAGTTTCATTTTTTTGGTGCATAAAAACTTCCTCGTGCAAATTACCATTCAAGAATGCATTCTTCAAAATTCACTTGATATAGTTTCCAATTATCTATAGCAGGACATGCAATCATGTTGTGCATCATTGTCATTTTACAAATGGGATTAAATGTTTAATCATAATCCAATCCATATGCTTGTGCATATCCTTTTGCAATAACATTTGTTTTATATGTCTCCACTTGAACATCATGTTTTCCCTCCATTTTGTACCCTCATTTGCATCCAATTGCTTTCTTATTTGGTGGAAATATCACTGATTGACATGTATCATTGTCCTTGAATGTGTTTATCTCATCAGCCATTACTTTCCAACCTTGGATTTTATCATGATCTTTATGTCCATGACTTGTCCCAGGATCTTCATAAACAATATGTATAGCATAATTAGATTTAATCTCTATCACCGCTATGTCTTTAGATGCAAACCATGAGGCAATCTCATCAAATATAATGTCTTTACACATGATACATTTTTTTTATCACATGGCTATAGCATGTTTATCCCTTCTTCTTTTCTAGATATCCAGCAATGATGAAATTTTCTAATATAGGCTCAAGCTTGTATCTATATTTACTAGTCACATGTGTGTGAAGAGATGGATAGGTATGTGCTTGAAGATGAAGAGGTGTTGCAAAATCCTTGATCTACACCAGCCAAATGAACTCCAGGAGTATATGGTGGGCCCTTTTTAGCTTGCCAATGGATGTATTAGACACCCTATGTACCTTGGAAGATCACTCTCAAAAAGATAGATCAAAACAGATAAGTTGGAGTTAGCTCAGAGGTGAAAACTTGCTATTCTTGGTTCATACACCTGTCCAGTGTTTTACATAATTCTCTGAGCACAACAGCAATTAGCTTAATTCCTCTTGGGGAAGTCTAGGTAGCTTAAAGAGCTAACTTTCTCCAATCAATCAATGATTGATTTGATTCTCTACCTACCACAAATCACGAATTCGTGGCTCCTCTTTCCATTCTTGATCAAGTGGACTCAACCACTTAAGATTCTCTTACTTTTACATTAAGTAAACTCTTCAAAAGTTACAAGAGGTAGTTCACAAGTGAACTTTACATAGTCTTCTTTTTAAAACTTCTTCTAAGACTTTGTGAGACTCAAGCCAATACTTAGGCTTGTCATAGACTTGCTCCAACAGCTCCCCCTCAAGCCAAGTATGCTTGAGGTCTTCAATCTTCCAAGATTACCTGCAAACCAATCATAGCCTTGAATTTGCAAAGCTTTGTACCATCCAATGCTTTGGTTAGAATATCTGCACATTGTTGATGAGTGGACACATATGATATTTGAATCTCTTTGCTTAGAACCTTCTCTCATACATAGTGATAATGAACTTCAATATGTTTAGTCCTTGCATGAAAAATAGGATTAGCAGCCAAGTGAATAGAACTCATATTGTCACCAAAAATAGTTGGAGTTCCAAACTCCAATCCAAGATCTTTGAATAATGTCTTCATCCACATAGCTTCCTGAGTAGCTATGGCAAGACCTCTGTATTCAGCTTCAGTAGAAGAGAGAGCAACTGTGGGTTGCTTCTTGGATGACCATGAAATAAGCTTTGAACCTGCAAAGGTAAGATAACCTGAAGTGCTCCTTCTATCATCTTTGGAGCCAGCCCAATCTGCATCAGAAAATAGCTTCAAACCTAAATCAGATACGTAAGGATAATAAAGTCCTTCATTTATGGTTCCTTTGAGATACTTGAGAATCCTTTTGGCAGCATCCATATGTGGTTTCCTTGGTGTGTGCATAAATTGACTTAGCACACTCACACTGTAACATATATCTACTCTTGTCAATGTGGCATAGTTGAGACTACCTACTAGACTTTGATATGATGTGATGTCCTCTATGAGTTCACCTTCATGTGAGCTCAATTTGTGATTGACCTCCATTGGAGTACCTGCAATCTTACAATCTTGCATCTTGAATTTTGCCAACATGTCCTTAATGTACTTCCTTTGAGTGAGAAACAAACCATGATCTTTGTAGACAACTTCCAAACCTAGGAAGTAGGTAAGTGAACCCAAATCACTTATCTTGAACTCTTCTCTCATCTGAGCTTTGATCTTCTTCATACCATCTGCATCATTTCCTGTCAATATAATATCATCTACATATACACATATGTAGATGACCTCGGAATTACTCTTTTTAATAAAGAGTGAAGGATCTGCCTTGCTTGGTTGAAAGCCTTTGTCCTGCAAGAATGAAACAAGCCTGAAATTCCAAGCTCTTGGAGCTTGCTTGAGACCATACAATGCTTTGTTAAGTTTACACACATAATCAGGATAAACTTGATTCTCAAAACCAGGTGGTTGTGCCATATATACCTCTTCTGTTATCCAACCATTCAAGAATGCATTCTTTACATCTAGTTGAAGTATCTTCCAATTCTTGGAAGAGGCAATACTAAGCAAAACCCTAATAGTAGGCATCTTTGCCACAGGAGAGAAAGTCTCCTCATAATCAATTCCCTGAGTTTGTGCAAAGCCTTTTGCCACAAGCCTTGCCTTATACCTGTTAATTGAACCATCAGAATTCTTCTTGAGTTTATAGACCCATCTTGAGCCTATTACCTTCATGGATGAAGTCTTAGGCACCAAATCCCAAGTGTTGTTTTCCTCAAGTGCTTCAATCTCTTCCTTCATTGCATGCTTCCATTCTTTTTTTGCTTTGGCCTCTTCGAATGATGATGGCTGCTCTTGGTTTATGTCCTGTGCTATGTAGATAGAATGTTAAGTTACTAATGAGGTGTCAAACCCATACCTTTCTGGTTTTTTCTTTTCCCTCATAGATCTTCTTAGGCCATGATGTGATGATTCTGCCTCATGTCCAAGTTCCTGCAATTTTGCTTTACCTTTAGACTTCCATGCTTTGATCTTTTCCATATGAGATTCTTCATCATCCTCCGAGGTGTCTTGTTCTTCAATCTTTGATTGTTCTCTACCAAGCTTTGGAAAATCTTCTTCAAGATCATATGGTAAATTGATCTTCCTGCATGAATCTTCATACCATGAATTGTTCTCATCAAAAACTACATCTCTGCTTACCAAGAATCCTTTGTTGGTAGGGTTGTATAACCTGTAGCCCTTTTGATTGTTGTCATATCCAATAAATACACACCTTTCTGCTTTTGGATCCATCTTCCCTCTAACCTGTGAAGGAACATGAGCAAAAGCAATACATCCAAAAATTTTACAATGATCTAAGCTTGGTCTTCTTCCATTCCAAGCCTCATATGGATTCATCCCATCAAGGGATTTTGAAGGCAACCTGTTAATCAAGTAAGTGGCTGTAGATACAGCCTCAGCCCATAAGTAATTAGGTAAATGCTTTTCATTTAACATAGACCTTGCAGCTTCAACAATTGTCCTATTCCTCCTTTCTGCCACTCCATTTTGCTCAGGAGTGTACCTTGTAGTTACCTCTCTTTTGATTCCTCTTTCTTGAAGAAAAGAATCAAAATCATGGGAGAAGTATTCTCCCCCTCCATCTGACCTTAGCCTTTTTAGTGATTTACCTGTTTGATTCTCCACAAGAGCCAAATATCTTTTGAAACATGAAAAAACTTCATCTTTGTGTTTCATAAAGAATAGGATAGTCCATCTGCTGCAATCATCAATAAAGGAAACATAATACCTTGATCCAGATATTGAAGCTTCCTTGCTAGGTCCCCATACATCTGTATGAACCAACTCCAAGAGATCTCCATGCATATAACCTTTCTTCATGAATGGTAACCTGTGAGACTTTCCAAATTGACATGCACTACACTTATAAATCATATGTTGTTTTGACAAATTAGGAAGTCCAAGTACACTTTGGTCCCTGCAGATTTGCTTTAATGACCTTTCACCAATATGTGCTAACCTTTTGTGCCATACTTCCAATTCTGTGAGTGTCTGACTACCATAATTAAAGAGAGCAATGTTTCTAGTGTCCTGTAATTCAAATGTGAACAATCTACCTATCTTTTCACCTTTTACAATTCTTCTGAATCCTTGACTTGGATCTTCAACAAATGCTCCTGCTTTTGTGAACCTGACTTGCAACCCTTTCTCTACTATCTGCCCAACACTTATCAAATTCTTTGTAATGGTAGGAACATAGAGTACCTTACTGAGTAGGTTGATGTTTCCATCAGGTGCTTTGACATTGCCTATTTTCTCCATAGGATGTTTTGTATCATCTCCTGTTTGTACCTCATGCTTATTCCTTGGATCTTCTAAATCTGATAGGAGTGCCACATTTCCTGCCACATGATTTGAACAACCTGAATCTATGTAGAAAACATGCTCATCAGATTTACCTTTTGGCATAGCCATGTTCATGATCAATAATGAATCCTCTTTGTTTGAGTCTTCTGTGTAGTTATTGTAGTCTCTCCTTCCTTTGTAGCCTCCTTGATACTTTGAATGATTGTAGTTGTTGTAGTTGCCATGGTAGTTGTTGAACCTTCCTCTTGAGTAGCCATAATTTCCTCTATTGTATCCTCTGCCTCTTTGATTCCTGGAATTCCTAAAGCAATTTTCAGTTGTATGATTAGTTAATCCACAAATAGAACATGAGTTGGAGTCTTGGGATCTCCCCCTGCCTTGTCTACCTCCTCTTCCTCTACCTCTACCATGTCTTCCTCTACCTGCATAGTTAGCTTGATATGTACCTGCTTCATCATCCACTTTCTTTTCCTTTCCTTTGTTATCTTTAGACTTGCTTTTATCCGTGTATAAAGCTGAAGATTGATTACCTTTAGAGCTTTCTCCATTTTTGATAAGCTTTGCCTCTTGAAGTAGTTGTCCAATGAGTGTGTTGAAATCAAGTACATGCATGTCCATGTACAAATCCATAGCTGTGGTGAATGCTTCCCACTTATCATCTGCCTTCAAGCCATTGATGACCTGCCTTAAAATTTGCTCTTCATCTATTACCTCTCCAATGCTTCCCAAGTGATCCGCTATGTCCTTGAGCTTTGTGACAAAATCAGTCACATTTTGTTTGGGAGCCTTCTTGAGAGTTGTGAACTCCAGCCATAGTTGATGCTTCCTAGCTTTGGTACTTGAAGAAAAGAAAGCTTCAAGTGCATCCCACACTTCCTGAGATGTCTTACAACTTCTAATGTGAGGCAACAAAAAATCTGAGATAGAGTTGAGGAGATAAGACCTTGCAAGTGCATCCTTGGAGCACCATGTGCTCAATCTTTCTTGCTCTTCTTGTGTTGGTTGACTTTTGTTCCTAAAACTTGGCATAACTTCATCTCCAGCCACATAACCATATAAACTTCTACCTTGGAGATAGGCTTCCATTCTTAATGACCAAGCTGAGTAGTTACCTCTGTCTAATTTGTCAATTGATGAAGGAAATCCATCTCCCATGTTGTCCAACCTTGCTCTGATACCACTATGAAGAGATGGATAGGTATGTGCTTGAAGATGAAGAGGTGTTGCAAAATCCTTGATCTACACCAGCCAAATGAGCTCCAAGAGTATATGGTGGGCCCTTTTTAGCTTGCCAATGGATGTATTAGACACCCTATGTACCTTGGAAGATCACTCTCAAAAAGATAGATCAAAACAGATAAGTTGGAGTTAGCTCAGAGGTGAAAACTTGCTATTCTTGGTTCATACACCTGTCCAGTGTTTTACATAATTCTCTGAGCACAACAGCAAATAGCTTAATTCCTCTTGAAGAAGTCTAGGTAGCTTAAAGAGCTAACTTTCAAGAGTAATCTCAAAAAAAATAATAAACCACACACTGAGAATGAGTTTTAACAAGTGATGACATCATCCCGATTTTCACGGGCTGCTACAGAAATAGACCAGTGAGCAGACAAATCATCATAACTCAAAATGTAGGAATTCAATGATTATGAAAATTTGTATGGTTATACTAAACAGTAAGCTGAATCCAACAAGCGTTAAATCACGGAATTTGGATAAGGAACCACTGAGAAATGGCTCTGACAAGATGAGTGAAAAAGTCGGGTACCTGACAGAGAAGTGAAGATGAACAGACCCTGTTGACTTCAAATGAACATAACTGAAGATTGCAACATCCAAATGACATACAAATTTGTGAGCATATATTAGACTTATAGAGATAACTTTACCAAGTTAAATCACTGAAAATGATGCACCAAGCGCAGAGAAAACATCTCTGCAAGCTGACTGCGAAAACTGAGAGTAATGGCAGTGAGTAGTACACTTCACAAGAACATGGAAAGATGAACTCAAATAATCATGAAAATGGAAGTATATTGCTTGTACAATACAATGACTTACTGATACATATGTGTGCCTTGTAATCACACCTTGATATGGCATAAAGCTCAGCTCTTGGAGGTCTTCACATAGGTCTCTCTAACCACGACTAAAACTGCCATCTATTTATAGTTGAGTTTGGGAGGCTAACTTCCCTCAATCACTCTCCAATCAATCAATGATTGATTTGATTCTCTACCTACCACAAATCACGAATTCGTGGCTCCTCTTTCCATTCTTGATCAAGTGGACTCAACCACTTAAGATTCTCTTACTTTTACATTAAGTAAACTCTTCAAAAGTTACAAGAGGTAGTTCACAAGTGAACTTTACATAGTCTTCTTTTTAAAACTTCTTCTAAGACTTTGTGAGACTCAAGCCAATACTTAGGCTTGTCATAGACTTGCTCCAACAATGTGCATAACAAATACATCCAAACACTTCTAGATAGCCTAGATTCGGTTTTTGCGTCCATATCCTCTAAGGCCTATTCATGAAATCTGGGAATTATTCAAGTCCCATTGATAATACTTACTATGATAATGTATTAATTTTGAGTTTGGCCTTGATACTCCACCTATGATACAATTAGTCTTCATGTTAAATTGTCAATTTAATAATCCAATCAAGAGATGATAACATGTTTTAGTGTGTGAAATGACTCAAAAAGGAAAAAATTTGGAACCAAAGATATGTCTCAAACTCATGAATAATTCCCACTTTTCTTGAATAGGCCTTCTCTAATCATTATTCAAATCGTGAACCATTCCTAGTGGTTCTCTAATTATGACATGTAGAGCCAGATGACTAGCTTCTTGCCAAAAAGTATTTGTCATGTTCTTTTCATTTGACATAGCTGTTGCAACTTATTCAATCACACAATTCTTTCATTATACAACACAATTTTGTTATGGTGTATATCTTAAAGATTGTTTCCCCGGATCAATAACATGCAATGTACATGGCCTATTGCTTCTCAACAATATTCTAGAATATTACAAAGCATTCCAATACTTTATCTATGTGCTTGAAGAAGTATATGCATGTGTATTTGCTATAGTTATCAATGAATACAAAAACTCAAGTGAACCTCCAACTGAGTTGATTCTAGCACGACCAACTATATCACTATGAATCAACTCTAGTAATCTTTTTCTATTCATTTATCTTCTTGGGAATTTCATTGTGTGATGTTTTCAAATGTATATTCTTTGTATATTCTCGCAAAGTCTAGATGGCCGAATCTTGGTAAGCCATGCACTTAGGTTTGCCTCTCCGTAGACTTTGATTTCCTCAAATTAATATGACCAATTCTCTTGTACCACAATTCTACTATATGAGGGTGCACATTATTCTTGGCATATATATATTCTCATAAATAGGTATCATTATGTCAAACATAAATATTCTGCACATTTTTTGTACGTAAGGTCATCAATGAAGCAACCATGCTTACCTGCAAGTTGAACAAGAGAAACAAAGTTCTTCGTGATATTGAGCACATGTAAAACATCACTCAATGCATTCCATGCACCATTCTTTTGTAAAACTTGGTACATTATATATGGTTTTTTATCAAGTGTAGAGTAACATCATTAGTTGCCACTTATTGTTTACCCTTCAAAGGTTCTTTAGACACAAAACAATCTCCACTACATTTTATATGATGATTTGTCCAACCAAAATCTATGTATTGATTCAAGTCATTCCAATTTTTAAGACATGCTATTTAGCACATGTTTCATTACAAACATATTGTCTCTGCCATAATCTCTATATGGACTATTTGTAGAGAAGCTACCATGTTATGCATAGTGACATCTACTTGTGCCTCCTTCGATATTTTGCCTATGGTAGCGATCCTTTTCAAAAAGCCCATATTTCCAAAATTGGTAGCAATTTGATTATGCTTGGGAGCTACGTACTAAAATAGAGGTATTTAGAATCTTGTATTACAGTTCTAGACCATAAAGAATAATCGAAACCATCATATCATCTTCATAATTCTAGTTTATGGATTCTAGATTATCGGTGATCTTTGTTATCTCTACCACATAATCAGTAATATACCCCTTCTTGCATCATACACTATGAAACTTCTACTTCAAATGCATTTTCCTAGTGTTTGTAGATGTACCATAGATTTTATCAATAATGTCCAAGGCTTAATTTGGTGTACTAGCTTTCATGATGTATAGGATAAGACTCTCAAAAATTCATATGCATATCCATTTTGAGGATTTTCTTTCCAAGATTTATATTCTTTTTGTTGGTCTATGTTCGGATCAGCAACTAAAGGCATTCATCTTCTCCATTTACAAGTCCCCAAAGTTCTTTACGCTTTAGGAACTTTCCACATTATAAGAGAAAATGTGGCAATTATCCTTATTAATATTATCCCCCAGTATTTGAAAAATATTATCACTCATCCTTGCAATTTGATCACTTCTCTATGGAACTTTTAGTGCCTACTCTAGAAACACTATGGTAGATTATATGGCCTAGTTTTCTTGATATACACACAAATAAACATATAGTTTCCAAAACAATTGAGTGTATCTTCCTCTTCTATCCACTTGTTGTCTATCTATTCACTATTATGCTCAGTAATGACAACTCCTAGAAGACTTTGGTAGAGTCTTCTTAGTCCAATGTGAATGTGAGTCAAGACAACGATCATCAATCTTAACCAAAACCTAGAAACTAGGTGCAGACCATCGAAAGAACATGTAGGGTATGCAAAATTTCAGAGGAGGCCTTAATTTCATATAGTCATCCCATGTTCATTGCGCGTAGTCTTTGAACTATCTTCCTCTTTGGGTCTTACACCTATGTCACCAAGGTATCTCCAAGATACGTATACTATAGTTCAAAACCTTGCCACATCCCTCAAGTTTTTCAATTATAGTTTTTAGCATGGATAATATATCCTCATAAGCATGTGAAATCTTCAAATTAAGGATCCACAACTCCATACATACCAAATTCATGTGTGAGTAGTGTCCATTCAACAACCCACAAAAAAATACATGATGTCTCTTGGCACATGCAATCAAAAGGAGAACTAAAATCTCAAATGTATACCTAATAGTATAATTTACATCTCAATAGTTTTCTGAATACTTTTTTAGCTTTGAGAACCTTTTTTTCTCAATGTGTGTTTGATGTTGTAGCTCATTGATCATTTGTACTCGATCTTCTATAACTTCACTCTAATATCTCAAGATAGCCTCTATTATGTTGGTTGCACTCCTCCCTCACTTTAAATCTAGTGTGTAGTAGCTTGAAAGGTTTCTTAGATGTTATGATACATAGGATTTTACAACCTCAATTCTTTTTCATAAGTTGATGATGTTCTCTTCTTCATGAGTTGCCACATGGTTTAAAGTATCTAAGGCCGAGCACATTTGAAAGAATGTTGAATGTCCAGAGAAATGGCCATATCATCATTTTGTGGGTGTCTTTGTATCGATTAGAGAAAATGTGGATGAACTCTCTATCTCCTCCATGTATTTCTTTTTCTGTGCATCTTAACTATGGAACTAGCCATCGTTAGTTCAAGAAGGAAGCCCAAGAGCTTTGCATTAAGCTCTTGGACTACTCTCATTATCCACCACTTTTTATGTAGTCATGTGAGTCTATGCTTGTAAAACTTCAAGGGATGAATCCTTGGACTTATCTTGATGAATTGAAAAATCTAGAAGTATAAGAAATATCATGGATTAAGGAATTCAAAATCCATGACTTTTTGTTTATAGGTACTTATCCTTGATATGTCATCCCTGAGTATTCATTCCCTATGTGCTGCTACAGTACCTTGAGGTACTAATCAGATTGTATGGTTCATTTCCCCATGTGTGGGTATCAAATTTCAAAAAAATAACTTAGATCACTTAGGTAGGATCCTTTTCAGCAAACATACAAATCGTCATTGTCATTGGATCCGTAGAGCCTTATTTGTGAATGTTTGAAGGTGACTATGTCTGAACATCATCCTTTTCCTAAAACGTTGGGTTGATCCCTCAAACATGTGACACTTATTTCTTAGTGTATAGTCGACCTAAATTCATGAAATAAATTTCTCTATTTATCTATACACTTCAATTTATATGTGTGCAAAAGCTATCTTATTGTAACCTCCACTTCCCAAAATAGAAGGTTTCCTCAAATCTTTAAAAATGTAATCTATTTTTCTTGATGTAATTATTTGAGAATGATGTTCCAAAGAACTTAGTGGTTTTGTATGCATACGTTGGATTCGTAGGAAGTGCATAAGGCCTCCATGAAGCTATATTGGCTGGTGTAGAATATGCTTTGGCAAACACCCACTCATCATATCTATATTCCATCTCCGTTTCATAGTGGTATTAGAGCAAGTAAGCATCATATGTGATTGATTTCCCTCATCTATTGACCAATTAGATGGATGTAATAACTTAGCATGGTCACTCACAATTGAGGCCTATTTACAAGGAAGGTATTTATTCGGTAACATATCTCAAGATGTGATGATGCCAATACTCAAAAGTAAGGGCCAACCAACATAAGAGGAGAAGAAAAGGTTAAATGCATGGTGCTCAAAGGATGCTTTGGCAAGGTCGTACAATTTCAATCATATCTTGGATTATTTACTTCCTCACATTATGAATTTCAAGATATCAAAAGAAACATGGAATCATCTTGAATCCTTCTTCTCATCAACGACCACAACAATAAGGAATCAATTATGGATGGACTCTACAACACTCAAGAAGATGCCCAAGAAAAGTGTCAATAACTTTGTCACCAAGATGAAGGTAGTGCATACCCGGTTGGAAGCATTGGAGAATTCATTGATGAAGAGAAAATAGTAAGGCAGTTTATAAATGGGATCAAAGATGATAAAAAATGGGAGGCCTTCACCATAGCTATGGACCTTTACATTAACATGAAAGTTCTTGAATTTAACACACTCATGGGACAATTGATCACACATGAAGCATAGCTTATGGAGAACTGAGACAACCAAAAACATAATCTATCCTCTCTTCTCTATACAAATAAGAATAAAAGAAACAATAAAAAGGAAAAAGCAAGAAGTCTCATAATGAAGATATTACCTCTCAAGCGAACATTGTAGATAAAGGTAGAGGTTGAAGCAGAAGAGGTAGGAAATGGAGGGGGAGAGCTCAAAACCATCACTCTATCCCATATGTGTTCTAACCACCACACTAGAGAGAATCTCTCAAGGAACCTTAGGATGGATTCAGATTGAGCTGTCGTAGTAGTGCTATGGACGCCCAATCCAATCATTAAAAGCCACATGTGCATGATTCATGAATGCTTATTCACATTGAGTGGTGGACACAAAGAGGACTTACTGATTCAATGCTAATTAAGCGGTGTCGGAAGGATTTCCTTACTCGAATTAATATATGGAGAATTAAAAAAGTTTTGATTCAAAGTTGATTAGTTGATATCTCTCACACATATTTTTTTAATTGCATTGATTTAAATTGACTAACTTTTCTTTTAAGTATGTGGAGGCAAAAGAAGGATGTATGTTCTGAACACAGAATAATGGCAAAGATATTTGGTTGAACCCTTGAAGTTATCTTTATGTTTACCCTTATTTGTACCCTCTATAGTTATAATCCCATTAATTCCGCTTTGAATAAGTATGAATGTCTTTACATGTGAACTATAAAGATATGTGTAAACTAAATGTGAGTAACTAAGTAAGAGTATGCATTTGTGTTTATGTGTATGCATTGGACTAAGAGTCTATACATGTTAATGTACTTATGATTATTTATTCACTTTTGTTGTCGTTATTTGTGCATAGGAACATATCTTAACTTGTGTGCTCATAAGTGAATCTGTCTATATACTTCATGCGAATGTAGGAAACTCTATGGATAAATGTGTTACCTTATGTAATTATTCTAGAAATGATTTACCTATGTTTCTAAACCATGTTCATCATGATACTTATTGAACTTATTTAAGTGATTCCCTATGAGTATATCCATGACCCTAACTATATATATGTCAATTATAAGTAATAATTTATTTAATTATTAATTGAATTAGCTAATATAAGTTAGAGACACTATAAAAGAAACAAACATTAATGTGTCATTTCTATATGGTAGTTATTTTAAATAATAAGTAATAGTTAATAATATATAATATATTAGTTAATGTAGCTTACTCATATTAATAATTAAAAAAAACAAAAATAATACGTTAGTGAAAGTTCTAGTCTACTCTAAGTTAGTTTGCGTTAATTTAAGAATGCATGAGTTAGTGTTAATTTGCATGACTAACTAAAGTAAGAAAGTGTTTACGTATGAAGTTGTTTATGGAAAGTATTTATGTGTATGTTTGCTCATTTTTTTTGTCTAATTGATCTTCATGCATGTACGACGAGAGAGAGAGAGAGAGAGAGAGAGTGAGAGAGAGCAATGGATTCTCTTCTAGGGGTGTTCTTGATGATTTTTGCATTGTGTAGCTACATAGAGAGCTGAGGAGAGAAAATGAGAGTGACTGTACTTTCTCTTCTTCTTGTATGCAGGAAAGTGAAGAAAGAAGTTGCAACGAAACATAAAGATTTTGCTGCTTACGTTTTTTCAGGGTGTTGAGGGCTGGTCTTATGACCTGAACGCCTCCACGAGAAGAAGGATATCTAACTAGAGGAGGTTGGTCACTTCACTCCCCCCCATCAACATACAAGAAGATCAAGACTTATTCACATTCATCTTTAGCTTTGTACTTAGATTTAAATTACTAAAAAAAGTTTGTTAAAAACATATCATGTGCACATTAGAACCTCTACATCAAGCAAACTTCAAGTAAGGTGTTTTTCAAGTTCCTCTTGGTTCAATCACACCACTAAAAAAGAAGGTTGTTTTCATTTGCACTAGAAATTAGGCACATTATACTCGCATTGAAAGAGCATTGAAACATTTTTTTTCATTTAGGAAAGATAGTTTTTGTTTAAAGCACTTAAACATATTCATGTTAGATCTTAGGAAAGTTTTATAAAAAGATTAAGAGTACCAAAAAGAAAGATTTTATTTTGTAAACAGAAAGATTGTTTGTTTGCTTCATATTTATTTCATTGCACAGAAATAATTTTATAGCATAAAAAGGGTTTTAGATTTAAGTTCTTTTGATTTAGAGTTGTTGCTTTTATTTCTTTCTTGTTTTATGCAAAATCAATTTAAGAAAACATTATGAAGGAAATTAATAGTAATTTTTTTGAAAAACCAAAAGATCTAAATCAAGGAAATATATTTTATAAAATTTATCTACTTTATTAGAGAAACCTTTAAAATTAAATATTCAACGGTTTAAAAAAATAAAGTTCTAAAAAAAATCTAAAAAAATTAAAAAATTATAAAGTAAAAGAGAAATCTACTTATAAATTCAAAGATCAAGTCAAAGAGATAAGTATAAATTTAGGAGTTAGAAGAACAAAAATATTCAAGAAAAGAAGTTAGTAATAGTAAAGCCTAGGATTAGGTAAAGCCAACATTCCTGGCTTTATTAACTAGCGATAAGTTTAGGCAGTTTTGGGAACAATTACAACCAACCATTAGAGATCTTCTACTCCATTCAAAGAATTATCAAGAATGCAAAATGGAGGAGATGTTCAAAATATGATGATTGACAAGCAAGGAACATGCACAATCCAAGCCATCTTAAAAGAAAAAGGTAAATTCACTGGCTTAAACATTACAGAGTACCTAGGTGCATTTGAGGAGCAAGTGCAAATCCAAGGATTACCTAATGATGTTTTAGTCAAATATTTTGGCCGTGTTGTTTCTAGTTCAATCCTAGAAAGTAAATTCACTGGCTTAAACATTACAGAGTACCTAGGTGCATTTGAGGAGCAAGTGCAAATCCAAGGATTACCTAATGATGTTTTAGTCAAATATTTTGGCCGTGTTGTTTCTAGTTCAATTCTAGTTCATGCCGATAGACCTTGGGAAGAATTTAGAAAAGAATTACATAAGATGTTCTATCTTGATGATTTTTTAGCCAGCATAGTCGAGAAGGATTTTTGCGATGGATAAACTCTTTAAAGAGCAATGAGTCATTAACTCATCTTCACGGTGAGTTTATGAGATGTTTAGCTCAAGTCCCCAAAGAGGATAGAAACACACTAAATCTAGATTTGATTATACATTCTCTCAAGATATTGAGTCTTGAGAGATAGGGCTGAGGTTGAGAGACATATAGAAGAACCAGGAAAAAGATATGGGCTGACTCACGACTGGAAAAAAGTAAAAAGAGAAATGGAGGCTGTTGCTCAAATGAAGCAAAGACAAATAAATTTGTATGCTAGACCTAATGCTTCTCAGCCTAGGGAGATGCCTATTGCAAGGCAAACTGACATGCCAATGCCTATGACTATGGCTACAGCTAACAATACTATTGCCCCTAAAGCTCCAATAGAATTTCAACTAAATATTCTATGTAAGAAAATGGAGAATATTATGAACATGCAGACATCTCTTTCAAAAGAGATTACCCAATTGAATAACAAGGTATACTCCATGAGTTTTAATGATCTTGGGGCAAGCAGTAGTGGTGTAGGGCAAGCACCACCCATACAACCAGTTATGCCACAATACATTCCTCCTCAACCAATTTTCTAGCCAGCTCCACAATTTGCTGCTCAGCCAGCCTTCCAAAGAAATACTGAGAGAAAAGGGACTGGTAGAAAATGATGTGTGTGGTGTGATAGCCAGGAGCATGCAACTTATGCATGTGATGAATTAAAAAGTGCAAAGGAAAATCATTTAGTTGTAGAAATTGATAGAAGATTGTGTGACTTTAGGTCACAACTTCCTTTATCTGTCAATTGCGGAAAAGGAGGAATGAAAAAGTTATATGAAAACTTAACAATCTCTAATGCAACCGCCAATACCTTGGCTACTAGATTAGAGCCATTGGATGATAGGCCTCTCTCTATGCCTAGCCAAAATGCTTATTCGATTGAGGAACTAGTAAGGGCTAGAGATGAGATAATGTATAAAACTGCATGGAGATCTCCTGTAGATCAAGCCTCTATTTATTCTCACATTGCTAATGTTGAGGAAAAATGCAGGCGAGATGATATGCAGGATGATGTAGAGGAAGGAGATAGGAGGGTGACTAGGAGACAGACGAGAGAGGATGAGAAGAAAACCGATAAAAAAGTACAATTTGAGGATACAAATTTATCTCAAGAGGAGAAAAGAAAGATGATATAGGAAGGAAAAAAGCCAACAGATGATCATATTCAATCACAGGATGAACAAAAGAAATCTGAAAAAGAAAACTCTAAAACTGAAAATAAAGATGACCAAAAACAAAGTGAAGAGAAAGGAAAAAAGAAAGGAAGAAGAGCTCCACGTGCAATAATGATTTCGGAGCTCGAAAAGAAGAACGATGCTATGGAAATCTTAAATGATATACTTCTAAAAAGTCAAGTAACAATGTCTCTTGAACAAGTGTTTTCCATAGCAAAACCGGACTTCAAAGACAGTTTTATTCGACTGATTAGAAGAAGAGGTTTTCCATTGCCACAAGATGAAGATATGCAAGACGTGGCAAAAGAAAATCTAGCTATGAATGATGCAGTCACATTAAGTGAGAGTGATTATGAAGAAGATGTAGAATTTACAAGGAGAAGTGTAAATAGAAATTTTTTAGGACCGATACAGCCTGATGAAGAGATGTTAAAAAGTGAAAGTAAATTCAACACTACCTTTTGGGCAGGAGGCACACTAGAAGTGAAAATTAGAATTGGAGATGAGAAGGATTCCTGTTTAGCTCTGGCTCTCATTGACTCGGGGTCAGAGACAAATGTTATTTTTTTTGACAAATTTAGATTGGCCAATCGACAAAGAGCACAGCTGTAGGATGAGAACAGCTGAGAATGGCTCAAACATTTTATTAGGTGCATGTGCGAATGTGCCTATAATGACAGGTGGCATTTGAGAAGAGTTTCACTTCTTCATTCAAGATAATTGTTCGTATGAAGTAATTCTTGGACAACCATTTATAGCTGAGATGAGAATGGAAACTAAAGCAATGAAGGATGGGTCAACATATGCAAGAATTCGATCCAAATCAGGGATGGATTCTTTGCAAGTTATGACAGTCTCCCCAAATCACTGTGATGATTCACTAGCTGTAAGAGAATATGGGGCATATTATGACCAAAATTTCTGCTAGACTCCACTATTGAGCGGGACAATAGTGAACATTGTTTTAATGTCTCGCCTAACAATGAACATAAAGATTATTTAGTTTGTACTCCTACAACTAGCTTACGTTATATTACAAAAGAAAACCTTACAAAAATATTTAGAAAACAAAATAAAAAATATTTTAGAAAATTAGGATTAATTTTAACTGATGAAAAAATTGAGTGTATAATTGAACTCTCAAAAAGTACTACCTTATTAGAAGATCTAGAAAATGTTTCTCAAGAAAAATTAGAATCAAATCTGATTATTCTTAACTCTATTCAAGAATATGAGATTATTAGTGAATTCATCCTAGAACATGAAGTTAACATAGAAACCAAATAGAAAACTGTAGAAAAGAAAATAAAGCCTGTAGCTCAACCCTTACCCAAAGATAGTCATGATATATTTTGACGAGTATCAGATGACCCTATTCTTAGAGATCGATCTAAGATTGACCATATGTTTACAGAGGAGAGTAAGAAATATATTAAATTTAGTGATGAATTTCTTTCTAAAATAGAAAAAGATCAGTTTACAAAGATGATTGTTCGTCATGGTAGAGCATTTTCTTTATCCCCACACGAAATAGGTTGTGTAGACCCAAAGTTAGTAGCTCCGATGATTATTTTCACTATACCACACATTCCTTGGAATCTTTGTCCGATACCAGTACCAAAGGCTCATTTACCTGAGCTAATGAGACTGTTATAGGAGAAGATTGCCATGAGAATCTTGGAACCATCCTCAACACCATATTCCAATAGGTGGTTAACGGTACCGAAAAAGAGCGGGAAGCTATGCTTTATTCAAGATCTGTAGCTTGTGAATAAAATACTATTAGGAATGTAGGAACGGGTCCCATTGTAGATGAGTTTGCCGATCATTCCATCTATTCGATGGGAGACCTGTATTCAGGGTATGATCAATTTCAATAAGCTATTGAGAGTCGAGATGTAACCACGATGAAGACTCCTTTGGGTTTAGTACGCATGTGTACTTTACCACAAGGAGCGACGAATTCTGTGGCACACATGATGAATGCTATGAATCTGGTCTTACACGACTTTATCCCGAAAGTGACGATGCCTTTTATTGATGACATTCCAATAAAATTGTCTGTGGAAAAAGAAAAAGATGAAAGTCTAGATTCATTTGGTTGTAGGAAGTTTGTTTCCAGCCATATTTCTGATTGTGAAAAGAGTTTTCAAAGATTTGAAGAGGTTGGACTAACTTTGTCCTTAGAGAAATCTACTTTTGGTGTTAATGAAGTACTGATAGTTGGAAATTTATGCAGTCATTATGGTCGTAGGCCTTATCCAGCAAAAGTTGATGCCATTAGTAGGATTTCTAAGCAGTGTTGCAATGTTAGTGAAGTAAGGAGATTCTTAGGTGCATGTGTTTTCTATGTCATGTCTATCCCTCACTTTGCTCATGTAACAAACCCACTTTATGATTTATTAAGAAAAAGAAAGAAATTATTTTGGACTCACGAGCATTCTAGAACGATGAGATGTCTAAAGCAATTGCTTATCAATGCTCCTATTTTGAAATGTGTTGACTATATAGGAAATAAGTCTGTAATCCTAACCGTTGACACTAGTCCTATTGGTATAGGCTGGGTCATTGGGAGGACGATGAGGAGGAGCAAAGGTTCACAGTTTGCTTTGGAGCAAAGATCTTACATGATACTCAAAGGTATTACCCTCAAATTAAGAGAGAATTATGGGGATTAGTTACAACTTTAAAAACAGATAAGGAATACTTTATAGGAGCTAACCTAATAGTAGAGACTGACTGCCTTCCGTTAATAGGTTTAAGAGCCAATTGTTCATCTCCAGATATAGCTATGTTACGATGGGTAGCCTTTATTAAATTTATTAACCCTGATTTTGTACATATTGCCAGTAAACATAACACCGTTGGTGATATGCTCTAAAGAGCAAAGTTCACCAATGATAGTGATGCAATAGATAATCATATAAATTTTCTAAATTATGAAACATCTACCTATACGTATGAGAGATTTAGAGAAGATGATTATGAAGGAGAGTGGCGAGATATAGGATACTATCTGAGTTTGTTTCAGCCTCTTCCAAGCTGGTCTTCAAATCCATTTCGAAACATCAAGAAGAAGTCTTTCAACTTCTTCTTGAAAGATGGATATCTTTGGAGACATGCTAGAGGAAAGGTATGAAACCCTCAAAGAGTACTAGGCTTAAAATTTTTCAAGTGCAAGTTATGCAAGAGATGCATGAAAGCCTTTGGGTTGGTCATAAAGGATTTGTGGCTACATATGAGAAGATTCGGGAAAGCAACTGGTGATAGAGGATGTATGTAACTGTTAAAGAATTTGTGAGTACTTGTATTACATGCCAGTTACATTCCTCTGTCAAACATAGAGACCCTTTGCATTCGACCTATCCACCTTGTATTCATTACACGTGGGTAGTCGATCTTGTGACCATGCCCAAAAGCAACAGTGGCATGAGATATATTGTTCTTGCACAAGACGATTTGACAAACCATGTCGAGGGCAGAGCACTTTGTTCCAATACTACTTATAATGTATGTCATATTCCTTTTAGAAGAAGTAATATCCAGATTTGGATATGTAGAAAAAGTAGTAGCAGATCAAGGTGAGTTAGATGCTAGAGAGGCAAGAGAGTTCTTTGCACATCATGGAATTTGATTCTCTCTTACAACTGCCTATAACCTAGAAGCAAATGGAAAAATAGAACGAGGGCATCCTTCCATAGTGAAGGCTATTTCAAAAGCATGCCATGGAGATATTGGACAATGGCCAAAATATCTCCCATTTGCTCTTTGGGCTGATAGAATGATGTACATGAGAACAACTGGTTTCATGCCGGCTGAACTCATGTACTGTCAGAAGTGGATATTTCCCGTACATACTCAAATAGTTAATTGGATAAGTTTATATTGGAAAGATAATGTTTCAACAGAGGAATTATTAGCACTTAGGATTAAACAATTAAAACAAGGTAACGAAAATCTAAAAGAAGCAATTAAAAAATTAAAAACATCTAGACTGAAAAATAAAATATATTTTGATAAGAAACATTGACTAAGGCCACAACCAATAGAGAGTGGTGATTGGGTTCTTGTATATGATAGTACTTTCGATACTCAATAGGATGCACGTCGTAAACTAACTAAACGTTGGTTTGGACCTTATGTTGTTGTTTCCGTTTTTGAGGCAGGTACTTATAAATTACGAGAATTTGATGGTTCTGTGTTAAGAAATTTGATTGCAGGGAAAAGAATAAAGCTGTTTAAAAGAAGAGAAAGCAGTAAGTTCGAGTTGGACGAAGACTTCCTAGAAGACGAAGACGAAGACGAAGAATAACCAGGTGACTTAATTCTAATCATTTCCTAAACAAGGATTAATTTGTTTCTGATATAAAGAGGAAATTTATTAAAATTACATAAATAATGAATAAGAAATTAAAGTAGGAATATCTATATAAGTTGAAAGCCTGATTTAGGGAACTTATAATGCATTGTGATGATAGGAGAGAGGAACACTTGAATTGCGACCCTTAGTAAAAGAGAATTTACTTTATACTAGTAGACTTCTTTACTTTCTGAACCTGTTTAGCAAATCAGATCCTAATTCTGGCTGTAGCATATTTCTACATCCTCTGCTCTAATTAGGGGTTAAACCTTTCCCCTTAAACAAAAAAGCTATGAAAAAAAGAGAAAGAACATCAAGCAGTACATTAATGGTTGCTGCAAGATGTGCAAAAGAAGAAGAAAAAAAAAGAGAGAGTACGAAGAAAAAGAAAAAGAAAAATATGATTCAGTTGTGGTCTCGAAACCACTTCTGAAATACTATGCGGGCTATATGAGGTGGAGGTTTGCTGCAGAAGAATTAGTTAGATGTATCTTATGGCGGAAATCTAAGAAATAAAAGAAAGCATATTAATACAAATTAAATTTTACTTAAGAACAGGGTTAATGGAATAGTAAGTACCTCGATTATCTAAATAACCTTTATAGGATTTTTTAAATTTATATTTTTGACTTTATGCATTGACCAAAATGATTTCTAATTCAGATTTATGTAATTTTAGAAATTTTCTTTATTATCAAAAACATAATTAGAAATTAGAAGCATTTTTTATAATATTATTTAGAGCTAAATTATAGATTTTACCAAAGAATTTGATACTTCTTTCCATTGATCTGCAGGTTGGCCCATCGAGGAGGATATGCAGGTTTGGCGGGGACAGATGTTGGAAGGATTTCCTTACTCGAACTAATATTTGCAAAAATAAAAAACTTTTGATTCAAAGTTGATTAGTTGATATCTCTCTGACATATTTTTTTAAATGCATTGATTTAATTGACTAACTTTTCTTTTAATTATCTCCAGGCAAAAGAAGGATATATGTTCCAAACACAGAATAATGGAAAAGATATTTGGTCAAACCCTTGAAGTTATATTTATGTTTACCCTTATTTGTACACTCTATAATTATAATCTCCTCAATTCCGCTTTGAATAAGTATGAATGTCTTTACATGTGAACTATAAAGATATGTGTAAACTAAATGTGAGTAACTAAGTAAGAGTATGCATATGTGTTTATGTGTATGCATTGGCCTAAGAGTCTATACATGTTAATGTACCTATGATTGTTTATTCACTTTTGATGTAGTTATGTGTGCATATGAACATATTTTAACTTGTGTGCTCATAATTGAATCTCTCTATTTACTTCATGTGAATGTAGGAAACTCTATGGACAAATATGTTACCTTATGTAATTATTCTAAAAATGATTTACCTTAATTACATGAATTTGTATTACCTATGTGTCTAAACCATGTTCATCATGATATTTATTTAACTTAGAACTTAAATTAAGTTAAACCCTATGAGTATATCCATGACCCTAACTATATATATATGTCAATTATAAGTAATAATTTATTAAAATATTAATTAAATTAACTAATATAAGATAGTGACACTATAAAATAAACAAACATTAATGTGTCATTTCTATATGGTAGTTATTTTGAATAATAATTAATAGTTAATTTAATTAATATATAATGTATTTAATGTGTTATATATTAGTTAATGTAGCTTATTCATATTAATAATAACAAAAACAAAAATAATACGTTAGTGAAAGTTCTAGTCTACTCTAAGTTAGTTTGAGTTAATTTAAGAATGCATGAGTTAGTGTTAGTTTGCATGACTAAATAAATTAAGAAAGTGTTTAAGTATGTAGTTGTTTATGCTAAGTATTTATATGTATGTTTGTTCATTTTCTTTCTAATTGATCTTCCTGTAGGTACGGCGAGAGAGAGAGAGACAAAGAGAGAGAGAGAGAGAAAGAGAGAGAGAGAGAGAGAGATAGAGAGAGAGAGAGAGCAATGGATTCTCTTCTAGGGGTGTTCTTGATGATTTTTGCATCGTGTAGCTACACAAAGAGCTGAGGAGAGAAAATGAGAGTGACTGTACTTTCTCCTCCATCCATGGCAGCTGCTATGTGTGCAATCAAAAAGACAGGACGACAAGTGTAGTGCTAGAGAGAATGTAAAGGCCGTTACACAACAAAGGTCTTTAAATTTCCTATTGGAACTACTATATTTTGAGAGCTTGTTCCACACCCCCAATGTGAAGCTAGCCTTAGGAACCAAAGAGGAAGAGGATACAATAGAGGAGGCTATGGAAACTCCAAAGGAAGCTCAACAACTCTTATGGATAGTATAACAAGCCATAAAGCAACATCTACCAAGGTGTATATGAAGGAAGGAGAGACTAAAAAAATTATACACATGATCAAGCTCAAGACCACTCACTTCTTCTCATGAACATGACTATGAAGGAAGTTAAGGTATATGAGCACATGTTTTATATAGACTCAAGATGCCAAATCAATGGCAAGAAATGTCCCTCTACTCTTAGACAAATGTCGCTCTACTCTTAGACTTCGAGGACCCAAGGAATAGACCATGAAGTCTAAACATTAGATGACATGAGGCATCCAGTTGAGAAGATGGATAATGTGAAGGCTCCAAATGTTAATATGAACTTACTTAGTGGAGTACTCTATGTGTCTCTCATTACCAAGAAGCTCACTACCATAGGATAAATCGTGGATAACTAATTGCACATTAAATTCACCAAGGATGCAGTTGTTGTTGAAGACCTACATCAAGGGTTTTAAGAAGACAACAAGAGGAGAGAAATCAGGTAGATTTCTCACTTTGGAACCCAAAGACACAAAGAACTTCCATTGTTCAATTATGGCATCCAAACTCTATCAAAATTAGAGATTTGGCACTAGAGGGTAGCTCACATAGGAGAAAGAGCTCGCAAAAAATCATTAGGGATCACACTGTACTTGGTGTACCAAATATATCCAAACAATGTCTAAAATATGGATATAGTGCTTGTTAATTTAGTAAGTCACATACGCAACCCTTCATCAAGACATGGAGACCTGTTGGAGTTGGTCCACAGAGATGTTTTGGGATTAAGCAAGGAGCCTTCAATCTATGGATGAATGTACTATGTTTCCTTCATAGATGATTGTACTAGATGGACTATCTTATAGTTTCTGAAGTAGAAAGATGAAGTGTTTTCATGCTTAAAAAAGTATTTAGCTCTTGTGGAGAACAAAAAAAGTAAAACCTTAAAGAGACTAAGATTAGATGGAGGGGGAGAATATTTCTCCCATGAATTTTGTTATTATTATCTACAAGAGAGAGGGATCAATAGAGAAATCACTAGCACATATATTCTTGAGCAAAATGGAGTGGCAAAGAGAAGAAATAGGACAATTGTAGAGGTTCCAAGATCAATGATCAATTAAAAGAAACTCCCCAACTACTTGTGGACAGAGGCACTATAAAGAACTACATATTTGGTGAATAGACTTCCATCAAGGGCATTGTATGGAGTGACTGCAGATGAGGCATGAAATGGAAGAAATCCTAGCCTTGATCATCGCAAGATCTTTGGGTGTATTGCATATGCACACATACCTTCATAGATTACCACAAAACTGAACCATAAGGCATGTAAATACATATAACTATGAACCTAATAAAAAATCTTATACGTTGTATAATCCAAGAAACAAAGGTTTCATTACAAGTGTGGATGTCTTTTTTGATGGAACCAAATCATGGTTGGAAGATAATTGTAGGAGGATCATACTACATTATGACCTAGAGGAGGACTTGCCAACCTTATCAAAGAAGAATGAGCATACACTTGAAGTATCAAGTGGTTCAGAAGATGAACAAAAGACTCCAAAAGAGTTCAACTCTTGGAACTCTAAGCACAAAGCCAAAGGACAAGAATTGAGGGATGTGGTAGAATCCTCTCAACAAACAATTAGAAGGTAAACTATGATAAGAGAGAAAGCCAAAAAGGTATGGCTATGATACTCCACTAGTTACTAAACATTCTATATACCTCGCATAGGACTGACACTCTAAGGATTCGTCATCATATGAAGCAGCAAAGAAGAAGCCTAAATGGATGAATGTGATGGAGGAAGACATTGATGCTTTACAGGAAGATCAAACTTGCAAATTAGTAACTCACAAAAAGTATACCAAAGAAGTGCGTTTCAAATCAAAATGGAGAGCTCAAAGATTGTTGAAACCTATGGAGATGACGTAAAGCTAAGTGCCCATGAAGGAAAAAAAAATAGAGGATATAACTAGCTATAGAGTCAAGTTGGTAGTTGGAAGAATGCTACACTAATTAGAGTTGATATTTACTATGGAGTAAGTGTCTTAAATGAGTTCATGCATACTCCAAGGAAACCCATATGGAAGTAGCCAAAACAATCCTTGAATATTCGAAAGGAACCATCAATGAAGGTATGTATTACCCTTATACCTCTTGATCTAGATAGCAAGCTATTTTCTGATGCACATTTGGAAAGTTCTAAAGATGATAGGAGAAGCACGTCTGGGTACCACACCTTTGTAAGTACAAAGTTGATTTCATGGTTCTCAAAGAATCCATGCACTATTGCACTCTCATCAACAGACTCTGAATATACAGGACTTGCAAATGCAACTCAAGAAGTAATGTAGATTGAGATGTTCTACACTAATTTACGTCCTAAGTCATCTACGCCTCACATCTTTGGGGATAATATTAGTTCATTGCATCATAATACTAAGCCAATCCATCATGCCAAGAAAAAAACACATAAAAGTGCATTAACATTATGTCAGAGAAAAGATTACAAGCGAGATTTATTTATCTTAAGTATCAACTCATCAACCTTGTGTAGATATGATGAAAAATGCAATGGATGGAGTTAAGCTAAACAAATTTAAATCAATGATTGGATTACAAGAGATTTTGAAGGATTGGAGACCCAAGATTCTTAGGCTTAAGAGGGAAGTTTTGGTGAAAGAACCAAACCTAAAAGCTTTTATTTAAGCTCTTGGACTAATACCATTAGAAAATTTACTTATATTAATTCATCTGATCCTATGTTTGTAAAATGTCAAAGGATGAATCCTTAGACTTACCTTGATTCATTTTAAAAGCTAAAAGTAGAAGGATTCTTGTGGATGCAGGAAGCAAAAACCTATGGCTTTTATATGAGATTCACAATTCAACTCGTTCCTAAATTCTACTTCCACTTTTAGGTGGCTGAAACATCAAGATAAAAAATCTAATCTATGCATAAATACATGCTCTTGTAGTCATAGGGTAGAGTAAGTTTTTGTGAGAGTTTGAGCTACGATTTTTGAAAATTTACTATACTCATCTCAAGAAATAGTAGGCTTCTATATCTCTCCTATATAATATGTGCAATATCAATCACATTGAGATTCATTTATCTTGAGTATTCATTGTCTATGTGATGCTAGAGTACGTTGAGGTACATATGAAACCTCTATGGTTCATTTCTCTATAATTGAGTACCCAATTTCTAAAATTTTACTTGAATCACTTAGATAGGAATCTACTCAGCTCACATATGAAGTTTTCGTTTCATTGGATTAGCAAATCGTGCCTTATCAATTTTTGAAGATGATTGTGTCTACAACATCTTGTTTACAACAAGTCACGGTGACCCCTCAAAGGTGTTATACTTACTGCTCAATATATGGTCTAGCTAAATTTATGAAATGATTTTATTTAGTTATCTAGACATTTCAAATAGATGTGTGTAAAAGATCTATGGTCAATTAATGCGAGGTTGTGAGCTCTCGGCATTTTCCTATAACCTTCACTTCCAAGATTGAAGATTTCTTCAAGTCTTATGAAATGTAAGATATATGATTTGATGCAATCATTTGCAACTCTTAACCCTAAGATCAACTTTATTTTATTAAAACCATTGGATTCATCCAATGGATGGATATGATTGATTCTTCTTATCAAATCTAGGGAAAAGGAAGGAAAAATAGGCACCTTCATTCTCCACTATCAGATCTAGGGCAGATCTCTTTTGTTAGATCAATGTTGACATCAATTTGGAAAAGATTAGCTACTATTTTTTGAGAGCTTTGCATTATTGATCCTTGGCCATTAAAATAAGATTAAAAAATCAAAATACTCATGCATCCTTCTTGCTTTAAGCTCTAGTGAATCTCTACCCTTGAATGTGAGCTTATCCTTATCGTACACCATGGTTCAATCATCTTTTGCCATGTGGCAACCCTTGAAGCCTTCAATTCACTTAATGTAGAAAACTTTGGTGACCTTGAAAAATAGATTTTGTTCTCTTTGATCCTCCAAATATGCTTTGATGAATATGAAAATGTGGAGGGTTGTGTTAGGAATATGGAGAAGAAACTCCCATCTGAATCTCCCTTATACAATTTTGACTACATTTGGAAGTTTTCGAAGTGACATTAAGGTGAAATTAAGGCCTTGAAGATTTGTATAAATGTGTAGCCACATATGATCTTTATACATGGCATACCATATGTCTAACAAAAATTCCTATAGAAGGCTTTGTAGGGTCTAAGTGGAAAAATTATATTTTTACAAAATATAGATGGCATATCAATGTGCTAGAAGATCAATTCAGATGTGAAAGTCAGGCTATAGACTCACTTTAATGAGCTTTAAAAGTATATGAATTTTCATATGATTTGGTGACAATGAAATTTTCACCCTAATTTCCAAAATTTAACTAGCATCGACCGCTACCTTGGATTTGCTTGATTTCTTGCAAACTTTGCATGTGAAATCCATTTGACATCCTTGGTGGATCTTGGACTTCTCAGGGAATTCTCTCTACCTTCACCGAATTTGTTTCATGTAAGCCTTCACAAGTAAGAGAGTAGAGAAAATCTTGCTAACATTCGCCCCCCACCAAACCTGCAATTCATTTGGGAACGCCACTCTAGTATCTCTAAAAAACGAAATTTCCACGCATCAAATTCTCTTATAGGAAACATAAGAAACATGGAAGAAACATTGAACATATGCATGAATAAGTATGCAACATGACATGAAGAAAAATTTGTATGAAAGAAAGAATCGAAACAGGCAACATGAATATGCATGAAAAAATATGCAACATATATGTAAATGAACAAGCAACATTCACAAGATGTAAATAAAGAAGAAAAACAAGCATCAATATCAAATGGAAGTGAATGTAATTATTTTTTTTAGGCATCAATTGCTCTCATCTTCAAGAAAAATTTGTACCTTTTTCATGAAGGATTCTACCTTAAATATGATTATAAACAAAGATTTATGATTGTCAAGAGACATCTTTCATCTTTAGCTTATTTTATATCAATGTTTTTCGTACATAAATATCCATACGCTCTTTCACTAGTTACATGCAAGGAAATCTAACTAAACTCCACTAATCCATAAATCTACATATATAGTGCATGCTTTATTCTTCTATGACTTGCTTTCTTTTTCATGATTTATAGACTTTATGGTTATATTCACTTTTGTTGTGGACAAAAGTGTAAACTTTATGGTAATAGATGGTAGCTTATCTTTTCTGATGTCAGGGAAAGATTAAACCCTGATACAAGGTACAAATGCTTTTTATGATGGAGAATAGTCCTTTAAACTACGATACAAGTGTTGTGAGGTGGACTATGGATGTAGAGACATGCTATAGTAGGAGCTAGAATTTTAACAAATATGCTTTTAATACACAATACATATGCATGTTTACAAATGAAATTCATCTTACCAAAATAAACCTCCAGATCTACATGCTCTATCTTTCCATACCCCTAGATTATAGCCTTAGTAGTAACATATTACTTAGGATACAATTTTACACAATAAGTAGAGAAATCATCATTTTCCCTTTTGACTCAAGTGAAATGGATATGCAATGCAATGTAAAGATTGGAAAGAAAATTGCATGAATTGAAATTGGCAACAAGCAAGATTTGGAAAAAACAATTTGGAATGAACTTGAAAAAAAAGCAACATGCACTTGAAAAATAATCTTTTATTCTAATTCTTTCTTTCTTTTTTTTAATTATCATCTTAAACAGAAACTCTATTTATGAATTTCCCTTGTTGTTGTCATCTTCTTTAATGTTCTCATCTAAAATTTACTCATTACTATCACGTTTTTTGAATAGCTTTATCCTTTTACTTGCAATCAAAGTTTTGAATGCAAAACCATTTAATTCACAAAGATTGTATGTACCATTGTTGTTGACTTTTGACACAATGTATAGCTTGAACCAATATTGAGTGTGTTTTTTGAGTGCATCATATCTAGATTCAAGTGTATTAATATAAATGAACACCCAATCTCCTCCTTAATCGGCTTAGGACTCAATCGATGATTTTTGTCAATATAAATCTTGTTCATTTTAAACTCTCTGACTTTTTCAACAACATCATCACTTCTTAATTGACCTTGTTCTAATTGTTTGATACACAAACACAAAAAATCATCAGTAGACATTGATGGAGGAGATGTGGACCATTTCAAGAGATTATTTGGTGCTACAAGTTCCTGCTTTACACGAGCAAAATTCAATTGAGGAGTGCAAAGTAGACCTCTTGAGCTTTTTAGGAAGCACAAAAAATCACCAAAGTACTTTGGAATATGATCCTCAAAACATTGGATCAAAGTATATGAGTAGGAGTTTCAGCTATGAACCAAAACTTTCTATTTTGGTCACTACACTTGCTCAAAAAATTGAATAGTACTCCCTGTCTGCTAACAATTGAATAAAATGCTTTTGGGTATATCTAAGTAACTAGGATAGCTAATTTTTTCAAGTTATTTTACTTAAGAGGATGAACTATGCTCAGAGAACCAAGCTTAGCAATCATGAGAATCATCCAGACATTTTTGGGTACTCATAGTATGGAGACCAATGAGTAGTGTTTTGCACAATGAGGTAATCAACATGAGACTTTTTAGGAATAGAATAGAGAGTATGATGAATCTATATGAACTTAATTCTTTGGAATTTATCAAGTATACACTAAAAAACAGATCAAAGAAGTTCACCATTTTGAGTGGTACATAACAAAGAAGAGACAATAAGATATAGTCAACATGTATATATTAATGCACATAGATTACAATGACATTGGCAATGAAAGATTTCACAATGTGAGGGAAATGATAAAGCTATGATGCGAGCTCAATATCACATAGAGTCTCTCTGAATATCTCTCCAAATCAGGCTACATACCACACAACTATATGAGCCTCTTTTATAGCATCATTGTTGGAGCCAAGTTTCAAATTTGAATTCGAAACTTCACCTAAAAGTGATCCAAATGTTAGGACTAGATTTTCCATGAATTATCACCAAATGGTTCATGGAAAGATTCCCCTAAGAACTCTCTCATATGGAAGTGATTCCTTCTTTGCACTTTTACAAGTAGTAAAAATCATGATTTTACAAGAGATGATTCATATGCAAATACATGAATGTATATATGAGTCTTAGGATAAATGGTCAATCATTTAGGCTTGGAGTATTTGCACCAATAGATCCCCCTCAAGCCTAATATGCTTGGGCTTCAATTTTCTTTAATCTCTTGCAATCTAATCATCATCTTCAACCTATTCAATTTAGTTCCATCCAAAGATTTGGTTAGCATATCTACACATTGCAAGTTGGTTGATACATAGGAGCATTGTATGTCCTTGTAGCTTCTCTCTCACATAATGGTAATGGACTTCAATATGATTTATCCTTGCATGATACATAGGATTAGTAGCCAAATCTAATGAGCTAGTGTTATCTCCAAAGATCATAGGATTGTATGTATGCAGCCCCAAGTCAGAGTGAGTAGCTTTATCCACATTGCCTCTTGTGTTGCATTTGATAGACCCCCATATTCAGCTTCAGTTGATGAGAATGCCATAGTTGGTTGTTTCTTGGATGACCATGAGATTAACTTAGATCATGCAAAAGATAAGTAGCGAGAAGTGCTCCTCCCATCATCTTTTGAGCTAGCCTAATCTACATAAGAGTATAGCTTGATATCCAAGGCACATGTGAATGGATAAAATAGTGTCCTTCATTTATGGTACTCTTTAGACACTTTTAGATCTTTTGGTAGCTTCCATGTGAGGGTTTCTTGGTGTATGCATGAATTGACTCAATGTACTTACGCCATACTATATGTCCACTCTTGTTAGGGTTGCATAATTGAGAGTCCCAACAAGACATTGATAACATGTAATGTCTTCAAGTGGCTCTCCTTCATGAGAGCTGAATTTGTGGTTGAATTCCATGGGTGTACCTCCCATTTTTGAATTTTCCATTTTCAAATTAACTAGCATATCACGGATATACTTTCTATGAGTAATGAAAACACCAAAATCTATATAAACAATCTCTAAGCCGAAAAAATATGCAAGCAGTCCATGATCATTGATCTTGAATTCCTCCTTCATCTGAGCGCTTATCTTCTTGATGCCATTGGCATCATCTCCTGTAATGATAATGTCATCCATATAAACACATAGATAAATAACTTTTGAATCGGTCTTCTTAATGAACAATGAAGAATCTGCCTTGCTTGCAACAAATCCTTGGTCCTGGAAGTATGTTACAAGCCTATGGTTCCAAGCTCTAGGAGGTTGTTTTAAACCATACAATGCTTTTCTTAGTTTACTCACAAAATTAGGTTTATCATTTTCATATCTTGGTGGTTTAGCCATGTAGACCTCTTCAGAGATCCATCCATTAAGGAGTGCAATTTTAACATCTAATTGGTATAAGCTCCAATTCTTTTTTTTTTTGAGAGAACAATGAATTGGAAATACAACCTCTTAAGGTAGAGGCACCCCTTCATGAAAGACTCATGGGCATGTCCAGCCAAGACTTGAACTCAGGACATCTTCCTCAAGCTTCAAGGCGTCAGCCCACTAGGCCTAAAACTCTGATAGTTGGCATCTTGGCTACAAGTGAGAAAGTCTCCTCATAATCCACTCCATGGGTTTGAGCAAACCCCTTTCCTAGTAGCCTTGCTTTATAACCATCAACTGTTCCATGTGAATTCTTCTTCACTTTGTAAATTCACCTAGATCCTAGTACCTTCATGAATGGTCTTTCAGGGACCAAATCCTAAGTGCTATTCTCTTGATGACTCTAGAATGTCTTTCAATTATCTAGACTTTCTCTTGCCCTTGGACTTCCAAGCTTTGCAATAAATCTATTCTTCATCTTCTGAGTTGACATCGTCTCATATATGTGGTTCTTCTTGATTCAAATTTGGAAAATCATTTTCCAGATCATAAGGTAGCTTTATTTTCCTCCAATCATCTTCAAACTAGGAGTTATACATTAAATAGCACATCCCTACTAACTAGAATTCCTTTCTTAGTGGGATTATATAACCTATATCCTTTCTGATTCTAATTGTTGCCAATGAATATGCATCGTTCAGCTTTTGGATCAAGCTTTCCTCTCATCTATGAGGGTATGTGTGCATAAGCAATGCACCCAAAGATCTTGCAATGATCTAAAGAGGGTCTCATGCCATTCATGCCTCATAAGGTGTCACTCCATCCAGATACTTGGATGGAAGTCTATTGATTAGGTAAGTGGTTGTGGAAATAGCCTTTGTCCATAAGTAACTAGGATGTTTTTTCTCATTCAACATTGCTCTTGCAACCTCTACTATTATTGTATTTCTTCTCTCTGACACTCTATTTTGTTCAAGAGTGTACATTGTTGTAATATCTCTCTTTATGCCTTTGTCCGATAAGAAGAAGTCAAACTCATGTGAGAAGTACTCGCC
Organism: Ceratopteris richardii; assembly: GCA_020310875.1. NCBI lineage: Eukaryota > Viridiplantae > Streptophyta > Polypodiopsida > Polypodiales > Pteridaceae > Ceratopteris > Ceratopteris richardii. The sequence continues at coordinate 146,497,026 of CM035410.1, forward strand.
ACCTCCATCAGATCTGAGCCTATTCAAGCTTCTACCTATTTGATTCTATACCAATGCCAAATACTTCTTGAAACAAGTGAGGAATTCATCTTTATGCTTTGTAAAGTAAAGTATTCTGCATCTATTATAAGCATGTATGAATGAGACATAATATCTTGACCCTGAGATTGATGATTCTTTCCTAGGACCCCATAGATTTGTGTGCACAAGCTCCAAGTAGTCTTCATATATGTATCTTTTGTTGAATTGTTGCCTATGTGATTTGCCAAATTGGCATGCTCCAAATTTGCAAATCATGTGTTTCTTGGACACATATGGAATGCCAAGAACACTTTGAACCCTACATATTTGCTTCAATATCCTTTCACCTAGATGACCTAGTCTCTTATGCCATATGTCCAATTCAGATAGGGTTTGATCTTTGTAATTGAAAAAAGAAATATTCCTTGTATCTTCAACTTCAAATGTAGAGAGTCTATCAGATTTCTCACCCTTTGCAATCTTCTTGCATCCTTGCTGAGGGTCCTCTAGATAAGCTCCATTCCTTGTGAATCTAACATGTAAGCCTTTTTCAACAATCTATCCAACATTGATTAGGGTTTTTGTTATTGTTGGAACATATAATACCCGATTTAGAAGATTCATGTTACCATCAGATGCTTTAATATTTCTGATCTTTTTTACGGAGTGCCTAGTGTCATCATCCAAAGACCTTAGTGGCTCTTTATGCATATTTTGGAAGCTAATGAAGTACATAAGACATTTTCGAAGCTATATTCTCAGGTGTGGGTCATGTTTTGGTAGACACCCACTAATCGCTATCTATATGCCATCACCTCTTCATATCCACCACCTCTCTATTACTCGCTATTGTGATAGGGAAACAACTTAGGGGAAACTTGCATGGAGATTATGCTGATCCTCCGAGTGCTCGAGGCTCTGATACCAATTTTTAAGTCACACGCATGGTGGATGTATGGTCAATGACATCCTGAAAGAGTGAGGTGAGAGAGAGTCACATACACTTTTGGATACGAATGCGCATGTGTCTCGATGGAGAATATGTATGCATATATTTTGTAAGTGTCTTTACCAAGAAATGGCGATTCCATCAATGTGCCCCCCCCCCCAAGCTCGAAAATCCCTTCAATTTATAATCGAGAGCTCTACCTTGCGTGTTTTTCTCACAATGTGCGATTTCAACTTTTTTAAGAATGCCGATCTGCAAGCACATTTTTGTAAATAGAGAAGCTAGTTTCTACATTATCACTTCTTAAGTTTCTTTCAAATCACCCATTTCTGAAATCCTTAAAACCGTCATTCGCTTTGAGTGAGACTAGTGAAGACATTTTGTGAAGCTCGGAGCACGCAAAGCAAAATAAATCAGAATGGAAAGTTTATGACCAATGAACCAAGCCTTCCTTTTAGAAGAGTCCTTCCCTTCAGTTGAAGAGTGCAATAATATTTCCTTTTAGAAGAGTCCTTCCCTTCAGTTGAAGAGTGCAATAATATTTCTTCATTGTTATCTCCACTTTTTCCACTTTAATAGAAAGTTATGGTGTGACACACTCTCCAGCACATGGTTAATTATGAGACTTGAGAGTGTTTTGTCGAGTTAAAATCCACAAAACTAATCTAGAATTTTCTTTCTTGATTTTAGAGATGTTTTTTAACACGAAATCCTTCATTCCCTAGATTTTTTGCCCTTTGGTGGTCTATGGAGTCAATTTCTTTGATTCCTCTTATAGGAAACTAGATAGAGTTGTTCTCTCTTATTTCGGCCGCCCATTTTGAGTTGTTATTAACCTTCATGTAGGCTTTCATTATGTTCCAAATCTTCAACAAAGAGAAAATCAAGATTGTACCTCTTAGAGTTACCGCAATAATAGAAAAGATCAGAGTAAGAAGGTCAAGATCCTTCTATCTAGGAAGGCCCATTATGGTAAGAGAAAATTTGTTTTTGAGAATTAGGTTGGACCATGATGCTTCTGAGTTTCTCCATGCTTTGATGGATGGGCAAGGATAGGGTCATCGATAGTGGGGAGAAAGAAACATGGGACAAAACCAAACTGCACTTGGATTTGGTTGAATTCAAAGATTCGAATGGCTTTTCGTGGTCAAATCTCCAAGCGGGTGAGGACCTGAGGAAAGCTAGACTTGATAGATGCTACATATCTCAGAGTTTTACTCATTAGTGGAGCCACCCTTCCCTCTCGCAATGCACCGACCTCACCATCTCTGATCACTACCCCATCGTTATCACTTTCCAACCTTTCACCAAGATCCGTAAGGCTCCTTGGTTCCACACCAACGTGCCCTCCTTCTCTCTCCCCTCTGTCGATCAAGAAATTGCTGATGTGTGGAAGGAGGTGTTCGCCTCCGGCTTGTCCCCAGCCACGTGCTGGAGAAGTGCGGTCGATAAGTCTCGATAGATCATGATTAGATCCACGAAGATGCTCGAGACTGTGCGGCGGGCTCGTAGAGAAGCTCTATATCATAGAATCTGGAGGCTCGAGAAGGAAGCGAACAAAGGAAAATCTCAATCCCAGAAAGGTCTTCAAAAAATCATAGCGCTTCTGAGATATGAGGAAGAAATACAAAGGAAAAATTAGCAAATTTTCTTCAAGGAGTGGTGGGCTGGCAAAGCCGACAAATCCACCAAAGAGATGTGTTGTATCCTTAAAAGGAAACATAACAAAGAATCGATCCCCTTATTGCTAGACTCAAATGGCAATGTATGCAATACAGAAGAAGATAATTTTGGGATCATTGAAGGGCAGTTCACGAGACTCCTGGGAACCTCGAACCCCCTCTCCCACCGTAGAAGGGACTACATGGCAGCCATATCTAGGGACTCCCCCCACAGGATACCACTCAACCTTCGTTCCGTGATTGATGCCCCCATCTCAAAAGCAGAAATCATTGAGGTCATTGATGCCCTTCCTTCCGGTAAAAGACCGAGACCCGACGGGCTCACTAATGAGTTATTTAAATCCTTCAAGTTGGTGGTTGCCACCCGTCTTCGTCTGCTTTGGCAAGAGGCGCTCAAGTTTGGCGCGCTTCCAACTTGTCTCAACAATGGCATTATCAAGTTAATACACAAAAAAGGGGAAAAGAACAGAATAGAGAACTGGCGTCCTATTACAATGCTCCAAATGGGATATGAGATCATTGCGAAAGTCATTGCCAACAGAATCTCTAGCCATTTGAGAGCGTGGTTAAGCGAGGACCAAAAAGGTTTCATCAAAGGAAGGTCAATTTTGGAAACCATTATAGATATCTCGGAAGGTCTTGAATTTGCAAATGAGTCTAAACAAGATGTGGTCTTTCTCAAGATCGACTTGGATAAAGCCTACGATAGGCTAGAATGGGACTATATTCTGCACTCACTTCATGATCTTGGATGTAGTCAGAAATTCACCAAGATGATCGCGACCCTTCTCGGAAACGCATCGACCCAAATTAACATTAATGGCAAACTTTCGAAGGTGATCAAACTTAGAAGATCTATCAAACAAGGGTGCCCATTGGCTCCCCTTCTCTTTGCCATTGCCATGGAAGGGCTTAGAAGGCTGGTGGAGCATCAGGTGGAAGCTGGTAATATCACAGTCCTCCGTTTGCCTCATGACCACGGCCAGATCACCATGAGAAAAAAGCCGATGATATGAACGCGTTTGTTCACAATGATAGTACCAGCCTGGAGACGTTCTAGAGGTGTCTGGATACTTTTTGTGAAGCCTCTGGATCCACAATCAACCACTCTAAGACCGCCTTCAGAGCTATCATTGGGTCACAGCCCGACCTTCTCATTGATCATGGCTGTCAAATCATTCTGCAGGACAAAATTTTTTGGCTTCTTTGCATCTCTATGGAATAGCGGTGGAACGGGGTGCTGGCCAAACTCGAAAACAAGCTAAACTATTGGAGAGGTATGCAAATCAATCTCGCTGGTCGTGCTATGGTTATCAACACATTCCTCTTATCATCTACCATTTATTTCCTTTCTTGTTGGAGACAGAAAGAGCAAGATCTGTCCAAACTGGATAGTATATGTAGAAACTTCCTTTGGACGGCCGACCACAATAGGAGGGGGGTGCCTAAAATCAAATGGTCCATCTGCATCAACCATAGAGATAGTGGGGGCCTTGGTATCCTGGACATTGGGTGCATGGCTAACAAACTAGCGGCAAAATGGATGATTAAGGCTTGGTGCAATGGGGAGGCCTCATGGGCCAAGTTGATCTTCAGAAACAAGAATGAGTTGGCTTTCATGGGTTTCCCAAATTGGAAGAATCTTGACATCTTGACCTTGCTATTTTCCCTGATCCCCGTCTTCCTGAAAGGCTCAAATCTTGTGTGCTCCCTATGGGAGAGTTGGAATAAAGTCAAAAGCTACACAAGAATAAGTGAAGATTGGAAGTGGGTAGCCGGTATCAGACAAAACGACTCTATCTGGTTTCCAATCCATGGCATCCGGAGTGTGGAATCTTGGAACATTCAAAATGCCAAGAAGCTATGGAACAAAGGCTTCAAAAAATGGAAACGTCTCTGGAAACAAGACACCAACCTATGGATCAACTTTGAGGATATCGACCCTAGTGCCAACATTTTGTACGAAGAATGGAACACTTTGCAAAGCATATGTCTCGCCTGGGACCGCCACAAAGTTCGCCTTCTCATGGGACACGACAGGTCGAGCTCGCTTGGTCTCAAATGGCACAATGGGAATAGCCTACCAAAAATCCCGAACATCAAAGAAATGATTGACTATCAGGTTACCCTCAACAAGAAGTGGTGCCTGTCATGGACGCGGCTTCGGTGGGACATGAAGTTCATGGCTATCTGGCACCCCCTCATAGAAATCAAAAAGTCTGCCCTCTTATGGAAAATTCTTCATCATGGAATCTGGACCAACCTTAAGGCTAGCAAATTTTGTGGGATTCCTCCTTGGTGCAAACGCTGCTACCGGTCTATCAAAGATGTTTCACACATCTTCTTTACCTCTCCCAACTCCAACAGACTCTGTCAGACAGTTGGAAAGAAAATTAAACTTCATAAACATCTCAATTAGAAGCAAGCCATGCTAGGAGAAGTGATGGGCTGCTCCGCGACTCTGTGGAATGCCATCAGAGGGGAGGCCCTATGGAAAATCTGGCGGGAAAGATGCGCTTTTAGCTTCTGCAACTCCCCCAGAGAGTGTTCAATTGAGAAATCGTTGTTCCTCCTTGGCAAAAGGATCGTTAACTATAAGAAATCTCCCCCCCCCCCCCCCCCCCTCCCCTTCAGACATCATCAAGTACTACTCTTGATCAATAACAAGCTTAAACCGAAGTGGGCCCCACATGAGGGTGATAAGAGGGTGATTAACCTTCTTTGTAATGCCATCTAAGCTCTATAAAAGCTTCCCCTGATTTGTGGGATTCGGGGTGTCCCGTGGGCACTAGTCCCCCTTCTCTTGTACTTTTCTTTATTTAATTCAAGTCCGGGAGAGTAGGCTAATGCCGAACTTCCTTTATATAAGAAAAAAAAGTGTAATAGACAGTCCTTGCATCCCTTCCTATATTAGATATTTTTAAGGCCCCAACATCCCTACTCTAGTGCCTCCTCATTGTTGTATCTCTTCCCTTTGATCTAAAATTACTTGTTCTTTCTACATGTTATGTCAATTTCTTAATCCTCCACTACTCATAGCTTGATTTCTTTGATAGTATGTTTCGTAATCCTTATATTTTAGAACATCATCTGTTGTAGAATCAAGGAAATATTATGCCATGGAAACGTGCCATTTCCTCTTTAGTTTCTTCCGTGGATCTTATTTGATTTCTAAGATGTAGAATTCCTTTCACCGATTCACTGTCTTCTATCTTATGATAAATGTGCTATAATAGCATTGGAATGGATGTTTGTATATTGCATGTACACTCCGTCATTGTACAGATGTGCATTCGATCCACCCATTATTGCAGTTTCCGTGGTGTTGCAAGCTTATAAATATTTACCATCATGGCCGGGAACCTCCAATACTTCTCTGCTATCTGTGCGATGATATGCCACCCTCGACGCCTTTTATAAATTGTATGATAATAACACACCTAGCAATCATGTTCCATTTATTGGAAAATTGAACCTTACAAGTTTTGAGGTCCTATAGCTACTTCTCGTGCATCCAAATTCCTCAAAAAAAAAAACGTTCTATTTTTCATTATTGTTAGATGATTGAACTTGGAACTCAGCTTCTTCTTGCTACCTAGGTCACCATTTTTCTCTGTGTGCCTGGTCGTCTTCTTCTTTTTCCTTACGTACCAACTGACCCTTCATCTCGAGGTCCACCTATGTTCGAATCCGTTGTAATTTGTGTTCAAATGCTTGTAGAGTTAGACTCCTCCCCATAGAATTCCTGGGAATCTGTATCAAGTCTTTGAGTTTTCTTCGTCTTAAACTTCGTTTTAATAAGTAGGTCATACCATTGTTGAGCTTGTACTCTAGATTCCATTAAGGATGCAAAATCACTCTTAATCACAAAAAAATCATACCTTGCTACTATGCTTTTCCACTATCAGTGTAATCCTTTACAAAAGTAATCACCCTCTTGATCTCAAGATGGTTTTTGAGTTGACGCTAAAAAATTTATTAAGTTGTATGCATAGTATTCAATGATAATATACCTTTTCTTGATTTTTATTTGTTGTATTTGCCTTTCTTTGTGAATTTTTCCACCTTAAACCATGAAAAAAATTGTTCTTAAGACTATCGGAATTTGCAAAATGCATATGCGATGTTTCATAACTCAGAACATGGCCTTTTTCTATATGTTGCATATAAATACATGGCCTTTTTCTATAGGATGCATGTAAAATGTTCTTTCCTAATCTGATTTTGATTCATGTTATCAAATCTAGTCACTAACCATCGAGTCTCAAATGGCTTCGCATGATTGGTGTTATTGGTTATGGAATATTGAATTATTTGGAGTTTGATATTGAGATATCAATGTGCTTCATGGTTTGATATTGTAGTTGACGATTTGTGAGGGCTTGTAGGGTTGTGGAAGTATTTGGGATGTTTCTAAAGATAGAAAAGGGAAATTAAATATTCCCTATATTTTATAAATTAAGACCCACATAGGGGGTTCTTTCTAAAGATTCACAACACAAGTGGTTGAGATAAGGATTGGTGCAGAAGGTGACGTTTGTAAATAAAATTAAGGCTCACCATAGAATTGAGAAGCTTTTTACTTTCACACCTTCTTATACAGGGGGCATGCTCACTTTAATTCTATACTTGGTCATGATTGATTATAATGCTGATTCATAATGTTCATCAATCCTTAACCAACAATATAAGCAAACATCCACCACCAAGATGTGTAAAGCAATCACCAAGTAGATGTAGAGCCACTACCAAGATCTAGTGCCAGCTCCACCTTGATATCTTCAATGCTCCTCCATCTTCAAGGCAAGATGACCTGCAAGCATCAAGGATGATCAAATTGCCAAGATTCAGTGAGACGTGCTCATAGAAGCCCTTGTTATATAGTATTAAGAAAACCCACGAGTGCTTTTTTATAAAAGCTATATGAATAGCCTTAATTGCATGCAAAAAATCTCCACACTATGCCGTTTTGTGATTATGCTTGGAAAGATTCAAACTTGCCCCATTAGTTTGGGAAGCACCTACCTTATCCAAGGCATCCATCTATGATGGGATTTGGTGTCTTTATCGACCAACGATGGAATTGGGTCCTCTCTAAGCTTGATAATTGGGCTACTATAAAGATATGTAGATTAACCTAGCATGGCACACCATGGTAATCAATGTGTTCCTTATCGCATCGACTATTTACCTTCTCTCTTATTGGAGACCTAAGGATCAAGAGATTTTCAAATTGGGAAGAGTTTGCAAAAACTTTCTCTAGATTGGTGACCCCAATATAAGCAATGTTCCCAAATTTAAATGGTCTACTTGTATTAACCAAAAGCATTGTGGGGGAATAGGCATTTAGGACATTCAGGACATGGCAAACAAGTTGGCAGCAAATGGATTATCAAAGCTTGGTGTAATAGTGAGGCCTCTTGGGCGAAGCTTATCTTTAGCAACATGAGTGAACTGATGCTTGTGGGTCATGCAAGTTGGAAGGACATGGGCATTCTCGCCCTCCAATTCTCAATGCCTCTCGTGTCTCCTAAAGGCTTGATTTTGGTTTGCTACTATGTGGAAGAGTTAGAACAAGGTCAAATAACTCATCATAATCAATGAGGATTGGAAATGAGCTGCTAGTATCAGATAGAATGATTCATTTTGGTTCCCTATCAAGGGCATCAGAGAGGTGGAGTCCTGGAACCTGCAAAAAGCCAAAAAGCTCTGGAACAAGGGTTTTTGATACTAGAAACACTCCAGAATCAAGAAACTGCCCAATAGATTAGATTTGAGGATATCGATCTAGAAATTAGAGTGAACTTTAAAGAGTGGATGCTTTTGCACATTCGATGCATCTCTTGGAAACACTCAAAAACCCACCTGCTCATTAGACAAGACCCTCCCCACCATTAAGGTCTCAAATGGCACAATGGTAATAGCCTAAAAAAACTCATAGAATCAAGGAGTTGTGAGTATCATATCACGTTGAATGAGAAGTCACTTCCTTTTATTGTAGAGAAAATATTACTATATGACTATTTTTTTTGAATTTAGACCTATTTTTATTTACTTTTTCTCCAATAATTTCCCATACAATGTCATAATGGTACAAGCTTCAATAACTTGGAAATCTTTGAGCTTGAAAACATACACTAATGGATCATATTGCATCATGTTTGTTTCTCTTTCCACATCATCATCTTCAGAGTCATCATCAAATTTTGGTATTGAAACAATATCAGCCATTTTGTTTAGCTTTCCAGCTATGTGAACAAAAGCTAGATCAATAACATTTACATATGAGATCCACTGAAGCATCGCAAGATCTGCAAAAGAATAGTTTTCTATCATATCAATCAATGGAAGACAGTTTGACTCACCTACAATATTTTCTCCATTGAAATACCCTTTACGGATTTTTAAAGCAGTCACTTATCCCCATAACTCTCTCTTTATCTGTGGATATTTTCTGTCCTACATGTAAAGTCTTTGCAGCAAAGAGAAATCCATATCTGTGCCCCTCATAATCATCTTGTCCAATGACCTTGCCTATACCAACAGGACTGGTGTCAATAGTAATATGATAGGCTTTTGACTCAAATAATCAACATGCTTCAGAATTGGGGCTTCAATTAGCATTTATTTCAATTTACGCATCCTTCTTGACTATTTTCTATCTCGACAACCTTCTTTATCTTTCTCAAGAGATCATATAAAGGGTTTGCAACATGAGCCAAGTGAGGAATCGAGAGCCCAAGAAACTCCTTATCTCACTAACATAATGACACACCTCAAAAATTGTTCTAATGGTCTCAACTTTTTGTGAATATGGCTTGTAGCCATAGTGCCTACAGAAATGTCCTACAATGAGAACCTCGTTGACTTAAAAAAAGTTTTCTCTAGAGAAAATATTAGCCCCACCTCCTCAAATCTCTTAAAAAAAGTTCTCCCAAGCAGAGATACAGTCACCAAAAGACTTCTTTCAATTAGAAGCATCTAAACTCTCATCTTTCGCTCTTTCCTCACATCCTTTTATTAGAATATCATCGATAAAAGGCATAGTCACTAAATTTATAAAGTCTTGTAGGACCAAAATCATGGCATTCATCATGTGAGCCATAGAGTTCATCATCCTTGCGGCAAAGTACACATGCATACAAGGCCTAGTGGAGTCTTCATCGTCATGATGTCTCTAGTCTCAATAGCCAACTGAAACAGATCATACCCTGAACACACATCCATCATCCATCACCTTTGTTTCCATCCACACTTCCATTATGAAAGGTTGCCCAAGAATAGCTTTGTACAAATAGTGATCTTGGATAAAGAAGTGGAATTCCTCAAAACTTCCCCCATGGTCATAGGTACAAAGGCACTTCCTCCAAGAAAAGCTCTAAAGCCATTATCTGTAGTCCTTATCCTCCATTCATGCTCTTTATCAATATGCCATCTAAATTGGTTATACAGCTTCTTAGATATCATGTTTATCTCTGATCCTGAGTCAATCAAAGCCAACCTTAAACGTGAATTTCTATCATTTCCTAACTTTACTTTCATTTTTGGCATCCCTCTTGCCAAAACATTCCTCCTATGCTCACTCTCAAATCTTCTCATCTCATCATTAGGTATAATTGTACCTAAAGAATTTCTATTGGCTTGATATCTTGCAATCCCATCAACTTCATCATCAAAACAATCACTCAAGACTACAACTTCATTCATCACTTTGGTGTTTAGATGCCTCTCCCATTTCCACATCCTCAGGTAATGGGAATCTCTTTCTCTATATCAATCTTATGAAACTATACTTGAACTCAAGCTTTGCAATGGAGAAAACCTATTCCAAGGACATGGTCGCTTGACTTTTCAGTAAAATAGCATTTAAAATTTATTTCATGTCATTCTTCTTGTCAAGCTTAGAAATCAATATAGCCTTGGGTGTTTTCTTCTTCTTATCTTCTTCTTCTTCTCATTCTCCTGAGTATTTCCTCGAATATTTTGAGTCTTTTGACTAGGTTCTTGGTCCTTTTCCTTTTCAGTTGGCTCGACTCGCTTCTTTCCCTCTCTTATATTTTTTCTCTTTGCCTCTTCATAAGAAGCAACAAGCTCCAAAAATTGAGCTTTCTCTTCATTTTTCTATGCTTTCTCCTCAACATCTTTGCTTTGTCTTCTACTTACTCTTATTCTTGGCTTGGGCTCATCTTGCTTTTCATATCTTTTTCTCTTTTCCTCAACATTATCTATGTGTAAGTAGAAAGAGAGTTGATCTAGAGGAGATTTCCACATAGTCTTCTACATGATTGCATCTATGGCTCTAACTAAGGCTTCTATTGAGTAATCCCTTTGCGCTTGTGGCCTGATTTCCTCTTCATTTCCTTCTTCCAAAGGCTGTTATTGCTCCATCGATGTGCTATATTTTGTATTGGATAGGTTCTCATATAACATCTTCATTCCTACCTTCCCCCAATTCATAGGTAGAGGAAGTCGAGTCGTGAAGACACAAATCTTTTTATCTATTTTAGTCACTAATTGGTTTTATTTAGCTTGTTTTAGTTCTTCACCTGCATATGAAAAATGTTCTTGTGCATCACACCAAATGCCTCTCTTTGCTCGTCCAAATCCCTAGTTCCACCCTATCAAACAGCCCATTATTCCTTTGATATGTCGGTTGAAGATGTGGTGGAGGGGTTTGTTGAGCAACGAGCTACACTAGAGGTGCATCTTGAGGCATCATGTATCCCTATACATTTGGTATTGGCATAGCATTTGTGTTCAATGGATCTATATAGCTAGTGGCAGCCTAAGAAGGAGTGGGATCCTAATAACCCATAGAATAGACCTTGTTGTGTAAACTAGCCATCTCTTTGGGTAGAGATGCATGCATTGTCATGCCATTCTCTATTTTCCTTATTAGGATTTCCAATTGCAACTCCACTAAAACATCCATGTCGTGTGCCCATATTCCGCATCATGTGTCTATAGGGCATGGGAAAACCAAACAAATCCCTACCACATAATGTGCTAGAAGGACCTTCAAATGTTTTGCATGCCCGTCTCCCATGTTTCTCTATCACAGCTTGTTTTGGCTTCCCAATGCCATGGGTAGCACAATGAATGTCAAATACACACAAAATATGTCTAATTAATTCTCCATAAGACAAAAGAAATCTAAGCAATGTTCATATATGATATACAGAGTAATTTCAGAAGGCAAAAGCAGAAGACTATTGCAAAATGTATTTTGTCATTTATTGATTTGATTACATCAATTTTCTTTGCGCTTCTCAATGACCCTCTTTTCAAGCTTCAAAGCCATAGTTAGGGTATAATTCAAAACAGATCTTGCTATATCATCGCTACTCTTCACTCCTAGCTCTAGAGATATACTTATTTGACCTAAGACTTTTCCATGGAAGTTGGGACCTAAAGTTTTAATCCCAAAGGACTTTCTAATAAAAATACGCAATTGGTCCCCTAATTAATGGTTGATAAACAAAGAAATTTACTTAAGGCCTTTAGAAATGTCATGAAGTGGCCTTGAGGAATATAGTCTTTAATATGGATAATTACAAACTGTTCTTTGGGAAGTTTCCCAATGTGGTTTGAAAGGAACATTCCACCTCCATGAAACATTTGATCCCCTCTTCTCTTGGTTGTAAAATCATTGATTGGGATTATTTCATACACAAAGTCCTCTAATCACTTCATGTATGTGGTTGTAAGAATGAATGAAATCAAATAAAAGTACTCATATCTTGAACTCTATCTTGCTCTTCTCCTCTCTTTAGAATATGTGAATTAATGCTATAGCTAGACATCCCACGTTTCTCAATGAGTGGTGAACTTGAAACCTTTGATTTTTAATATCCTTGCTTGCACATTATTGAATTCTTCTTCGATGATTTGCAAATGTTCACTTACAATTATGTCATCACACACCAATTTTGTTGTGTCTTCAATTGACTCACCAAATGGAAAAGCCTTCTTCTCCAATAATTTAGAGTTGCTATCCAAAGGGAACTATAATATGGTACAAGATAGACTTAGGCATTCATTGAGTCATAACCCCACTGTCTTTTTGAGTTCATGCAAGAATCAATATTATTGTCCCTTGAGAGGAACCTCTGAAGAAATATCTATTTCCATCTCTAGGATATTCCCTTCTCGCTCCACAAAGGTGGATGGCATAGGTACTTCTTCAACCTTATCATGCACACCATGAGGGGAAGATGCTTGGATCACTTTTCTCTCGAATAAGAGATTCAAGCTTTGTTTGGATGGTTCCTTTTTATCATCAAAAATGATAATTTATTAATGTATTGATGTGTTTTGGTCAATATAGCAGCTGAAGGTTCTTGAGGGCGTAAAAGGTGTGAAAGGATGGGCATCAATAATCCAATTTATAATTTATATAGTTTATAAATAAACCCAAGGTTCTATTTCTAGAAATTCTTAGTAAAGTAGTGGTTAGAATAAGGCTCACTATAGACCAAAAATTTTGTTATTGAAAGCAAAGGGTCTATACAAAAGAGACCAACTTTTACTTTTACACATGCTTTCTGAACCTGCTCTCATGTAACCACTATTTTGACATAATCATAGAAATCCTATAAATACATGCACTTTGTGGACTATCAAAACAAAGTTCATGGGGGGAGATTGCACCCAATACTGCATTCTATCTTGTTTTCTCGTGTATCTATTTTCTTTTTGTGTTTTAGAATTCATAAACTTTGTGTGCATGTGAGTTAAGATCTTGATAAAGTGGTATCAGAGCTCTATGCGCATCACTACAGAGGGGTCTATTTCTATTCATTTTGGCATTTGATCTTTTTTTCAGTGTTCACTGTTCACTATTCTCCCTTCTCTATTCTCTGTTCGTGATTCTGCTTCCATCTCAGTCTCCATCTTTGTCTCCATCTCCATTTTGGTTTCGGCTTCGGTTTCAATTTTGGTTTCAGTGTCGGTTTTGGTTCCAATTCTAGAACCTACATTTACTCCAAGGCATGTACTAAGGCATAGAACTTAGGCATAACTGAGGCATTACTTTGGCATCTTTGGCACCCATGGCTCCCTTGGAAACCTTTGGTAGCCATTGGCTATGCGCAAACCATTTTCAATTTATGAGTGGCAAAAAGGAGTTTTATATTCACCAAGGAGGGAGGATTTGAACCCACAACCTCACCCTCACAAGGGAAGTGTTTCACCACTAGACTATCTCTTTGTGTTGTCAATGTAGTTCTCTTTTCTTATATTTAACACAACTTGTATCTCTTTCTTCTTTTTCAATTCCCAAGAACAACCCTTCCTTTTACATTTTAATTCAGGCAATCTCAAAATGTTTGTTACATATCTAGCAAGAGAGTTTTGTTCTCTACATACCCATGGACCCTATAAACACCATGGAGCATTTCAATGAGTCACTTCTACCCGAGGTAACACTCGAGAAATAGCTCAAGCTCCTACAGCCCAAACTTTGCGGCACTCAGGATGAGATCGGACAATGCGATGAAGTACTTCATAAGATGCAATCTAATGAAGATAATCTTAAGAGGGTGGTAGAAGTTATTGTCTCTACCCAATTGTAGGGCATGCATTCCAAGATTGGTGTCGAAAATTACGATTTTCTATGGTTTGATGGCCATAAGGATGGCCCTTTAGTTCTTTCATGGGTATCATAGTTTAACGATTTTTATACTAATGAAACATATGCTGAAAGTGAAAAAGTCAAATTTGTCACTAACTATCTAGTAGGAAAATCTGAGCTCAGGTGCATCACAGTAGAGATCATCCAACCACATGTAATTCTTTCCAAGATAAAATGAAGGATTCTTTTCTTCCTCCTCAATATCATTTACATGTTTGATGTGCATGGAAAACCTTTACATGGAAGGAGGGTGACACACTCACTACCTACACACAGAGGTCCTTGCAAAATTTATTGTTGGTTGGAATGCTTGAAGATGTACCGGAGGATAGCTTGCGACGGAAATACGAAGATGGTTTCAAGGTGAGAATTCAAGACAAGCTTCACACCCTATGAGAAGTCGATTTAGACACCTATAACTTTTAACACTTGGTTCTCTCAATTTAGAATGCGTTTATGAAAATGCTTTTAGCCGAAGATAGCTTACCTTCCAACTTAAAGATTGAATGCTTTCTTGCTCAAAACTTTACACTGTGGAAGGAGAACTGACCAAAACACTTACATCAAATTTTGCGCTTGTTTCAGTAACCAGTGAATACTTCTTCACATATGAATTTTCCTACACATAATTCTCACAACGTGTTTACAATTATGCTCTCAAACTTTAACCATAGACTCATTAACTATGGACTTAGACATCTACAAATGGATTCTTGAAATTATCAAGCACAAAAGGAGAATGCACAGAAACATCGGGCACAATTTTTCTTCCATTTCTGAAGAAATTTACAATTGAGTGATGAGAGAGACTCAACTCACTTCTAAGATGTCTAAAGACTCATACAACTACTGATTACTCTATTCTCATGCTCTCTCATATTTGCCCTGACTTTTTCCTTGTATATATAGGTAAATATTTACAATATCATGACTATACAAAAGTATAAGTGAACTATCTCTTAATTAATGTACATATGTGTACACATCTTCATCCTCTGAATATGCACTTCCTCCATGCTTCATAATTTGAACTTTCCTTCAATCTTTGACTTCCAAATCTTCAGTAAAACTTCAATTGTTGATTGCCCTGCACCAACAGCTCCCCCTCAATCATCAATTAAGGTTTTCTCTATCTTCTTTATACCTGCCATGTCTTTGAATCTCTGTAGCTTTGGTCCATCCAAGCTTTTAGTTAGCATATCAGCTATCTGATCTTTTGTTGAAGTATGTATGACTTCAATCTCTTTATCCATCACCTTCTCTCTTAGAAAGTGATATTGAATCTCAATGTGTTTGGTCGTGGCATGTAAAACAGGATTAGCAGCTAAATACAATGAACTCATGTTATCTCCATGAATGGTAGGTGTACTCTCTATGATGTCAAAACTCTTCATGAGAGTCTTAATCCATATCACTTCCTTTGCAGCTTCAACCATACCTTTGTACTCAGCCTCTATAGATGACAAAGCAACTGTGTGTTGCTTCTTTGAACACCAAGAAATTAACTTATCTCCCACATAACACAAGTATCCATAAGTTGATCTCCTATCATCAGGATTACCTGTCGAACCTGCATCACTATATATCTTGATGTTTGTATCTGATGTAAAACCATAATAGAAACCTTCTTTGAGTGTACCCTTAATGCACCTCAACACTCTTTGACCTGCAATCCAATGTTCTTTCCTAGGACAATGCATGAACTGAGACAAAACTCCAACTGCATATGACAAGTCAGGCCTAGTTAATGTAGCATAGATCAGATTACCAACCAAACTCTGATATAGTTTCATGTCCTTGAACTCTTCACCTCCATATCTGCTCAATTTATGATTCACCTCCATTGGACTAGGTGCTACCCTGCAATCATTCATCTTAAACTTGATTAACGAGTTTCTCAAATACCTTTCTTGAGTCACATACACTCCATGTTGAGTGTATGAAATCTCCATGCCCAAGAAATATGACAAGTCTCCCAAATCATTGATTTTGAATTATTTCTCCATTTGCTTCTTTAGGCTTTGAATGCCTTTCTCATCTGTACCTGTAAGAATTATATCATCAACATATATGCACATGTAAATGAATCCATCATCACTTCCTTTAACAAGCAGGCTACTATCTGCTTTAGATACTTGAAATCCAAGTTCTTTCAAGAACTTCACAAGCTATAATTCCATGCCCTTGGGGCCTGCTTCAAACCATACAAAGCTCTCTTGAGCTTGCACACATGATCTAGATACCTTCCATCTCTGAATCCTTGTGGTTGATCCATGGAAACATCATCTCAAATATAACCATTTAAAAAAGCATTCTTCACATCTAGTTGACATAATTTCCAACCTTTATATGCAGCAATAGCTATGATTGTCCTGATGGTTGTCATCTTTGCCACAGGACTATAGGTCTCATCATAGTCTATACCATATGTCTGAGCAAAACCTTTCACAACAAGTCTAGCTTTATACCTAGACACACTTCCATCTGCAAACCTCTTTGTCTCGTAGACCCATTTACATCCAATGATCTTCTGACTATTTGGTTTAGGAACCGAATCCCAAGTCTCATTCTCCATCAATGCATCATACTCTTCCTGCATAGCTTTCTCTCAATTTTCCTTACCTTTTGCCTCTTCATATGTAGAAGGGTCTTCATCTGCCTTTATCATATAAGCATAATCTTTGGTAGCCAAAAAAGAAGTGTCATAGCTATACCTTGTAGGTTGCCACTTGTGTCTTGATGACCTTTTAAGTTCTCCACTCCTTGAGGTTTCTGGTTCATCGCACTTAGGATCAAATCTTGGCATTTCTTCAACTTCAACCTATACTTCATTATTCTCCTCTTCATCAAATATATGAACCTTTGATTTACCTTTCTTTTGGTTCGCAACTTCTTCATCATCTGCATTCATATTGATTGTACTTGCATACCAAGTACCTTGCTCATCAAATGTAACATCCTTTGATACAAGGAATTGTTTTGTGGATGGACTCCACAACCTATATCCCATCTGCTTATCATCATATCCAATGAATACATACTTTTCAGCTGTAGGTTCCAATTTGTGCCTTAATTGTGATGGCACATATGCATATGCCAAACATCCAAATACTTTGCAATGATCTAATGTAGGTCTTTTACCCCACCAAGCCTCATATGGTGTCATACCCTGCAAAGCTTTACATGGTAACCTATTAACCAAATAAGTAGGTGTGTTTACATCCTCAACCCACAAATAATGAGGGAAATTTTTCTCCTTCATCATGGATCTTGCAAACTCAACAAGATTTCTATTTCTCCTTTCTGCTACACCATTTTGTTGAGGAGAGTACCTGCAAGTAACCTCTCTCTTTGTTCCTGCATTCCACAAGTCATCACTGAACTCATTAGAGAAATACTCTCCCCCTCCATCTGACCTTAGTCTTTTCAACTTATGACCTGTAATTCTCTCTACATACACATGATAATGTTTGAATGTATTGAATACCTCTGGCTTATCTTTGATCACATAGATAGTGATCCATCTGGTAGCGTCATCAACATAAATCGCATAATACCTTGAACCATTGATACTGAAATCCTTTGATGGCCCCCACACATCTGTGTGTACCAATTCAAGATTTTCTGAATACAGAAAATCATGCTTGGAATAAGATTGCTTATGAGCCTTACCTAATTGACATGCCTCACATTTGTATGTCATATGTTGACCTGCAACATTAGGCAATCCAAGCACTGAACCATTATTAGCCATATCCTTGATACCTCTTTCATTGAAATGTCCAAGCCTCTTGTGCCAAAGATCTAACTCACAGATCTTATGTCCTCCATAGGTGAACAAGGCATGACAAACATTACCTTGGATCTTCAATGTGAACAATCTTCCTTCCTTTTTACCGGAAACAATCTGATTGTACCCATTGCTACGGTCTTCCACAAACACTCCTTCATTAGTGAATCTAACTTCATAACCTTTTTCAACGATTTGTCCTACACTTATCAAATTCTTACGAATTGTAGCAACATACAAGACCTTACTCAAGAGGGTACTTCCGTCCTTGGCCTTCACTGATCCAATTGACTTCACATTGTGCTTTGTATTGTCACCTGTTTGAACTACATGATTAGTTATCTTATTTCCCAAATCAGTCATCAAAGCTATGTTGCCACTCAGGTGATTGCTACACCCTGAGTCAATGTAGAAGACTCTTTGGTCTTCATTTTGCCTTTCACAAGTTGTTGGGAAAGATGGATGGATGATCCAGGAAACTAAGTAGGTACTGCTATACCTGCTTTGTACCTGCCCTCTTTAGCTTCAAACTTGGTTAGTAGACTTCCTTAGCATTCCAATGATACCAAGAAATGGCCTATGTCCTTTGGAAATGATGTGTGCTTTGGAAGTCACAAATCCAAGAAAACCTTCTATTTTGGTCTACACACCTGCTGAATGTTTTACTCAGTGTGACCAGCACAGTAGCAATTGATAAAATTCCTTCTAGGGGTATTAAATTAACTTTGTAAGCTACCATTTGCAAGTGGAATGATGTAAAATGACAAACTATACTCAGAGAAATTAATTTTTAGCAAACTTAGCTATACCCCCGACTTTTTAGGACTGTAGTAGAAATAGACCAGTGAGCACCTCGACGGCCATTTCTTTGAATTTGGTGAATGGAATGTCTTCAATTTTTGATAGCTTGTAGTAGACTTCAAGCTGAATGCAACAAGTTTTGAATCACTAAATTTAGAGTAGTATTGACCGAGATATGCACTTGACAAGTTGACAGACTTTTGAGTAGACTAGCAGAGAACACAGAGATGAATGATGTAAATGTATCTAGTAATTAACATTTGTGTACAATCCCGTTAGCATGTCTAGCATTGCCAAATGGTGTAGAGAGTTGTAGGCTATGGTGTAGGCCTTACACACACTCAAAATCAGTAGAGTAAGCCTCGAGAATGACGAGATCTACCCGCGACTTTTCCAAGTACATTTTTATAGGATATGCGCAAAAATTTGAATTCAATTTCAAATTTTGGCTTCCTATGATCAAGGTCCTAAAAGCTTGGGGATATTCTCTCAATCAATTTGGTTACTTTTTCCACGACTCACTTTGGTAGGTGATTACGAAAGATTCCAAGTCATTTTGACTTTTACAAATGAGATAAAGTGGTAATTAACCACTAGTATATGTTCCTATGGTTCTTCATGTATGTGGAGTCTTCATGATAACTTCCAAGCCAAATGTGTAGGCTTGTGATTTACACAAACAACTCCCCCTCAAGCCAAGCATTTCGGCTTAAGTCTTCATCCTCATTCTTCAAGTATATCCTGCAATCCAATCATAGATTTGAACCTACAAAGTTCGGTCCCATCCAAAGCTTTAGTCAGCAAATCTGCACATTGCATGTTGGTTGACACATAAGTGAGCTGAATATCTTTGCTTAGCAACTGCTCTCTCACATAATGATAATGAAATTCTATGTGTTTTGTTCTGGCATGATAGATAGGATTAGCTGCAAGGTGAAGAGAACTTGTATTATCTCCAAAGATAATTGGAGGCCTAGTATATAAGCCCAATTCTGTATACAAAATCTTAATCCAAATTGCTTCTTGAGTGGCATTAGCTAGCCCTCTATACTCTGCTTCTGTAGAAGACAATGCTACAGTTGGTTGCTTCTTTGCAGACCATGAAATTGGTTTCTCACCTGCAAAAGAAATGTATCCTGAAGTGCTTCTCCTATCATCCTTGCATCCTGCCCAATCTGCATCTGAATAAACTTTTATATCAATATCTGAAGTGTAAGGAAAGTACAAACCATGGTTCTATGTACCCTTGAGATACTTTAAGATTCTCTTTGCAGCCTCTAAGTGAGGTATCCTTGGTTTGTGCATGAATTGACTTAGCACACTAACTCCATATGCAATATCAATTCTGGTTAGAGTAGCATAGTTCAAGCTACCCACCATACTTTGATAACCTGTAATGTCTTTGACTTCATCACCTTCATGGGCACTTAGCTTTAGGTTCACCTCCATTCGAGTGCTTGTTGCTTTAGCATCCTGCAAGTGAAACTTTTTCAACATATCTTGTACATACTTTTTCTGAGTAATGTATATCCCTGAATTAGTATAAACTAATTCAAGTCCCAAAAAATACTTCAATAATCCAAGATCATTGATCTTGAATTCCTTCATCATCTGGCTTTGGTTGCTTCTAATTCCATTGACATCATTTCCTGTAATGATGATGTCATCAACATAAACACAAAGATAGATTACCTCTGAATTACTTCTCTTAATGAACAGAGAAGTGTCAGCCTTACTCATGACAAAACCTTGGTCTTGGAGGTATGTAGTTAGCCTGTAATTCCATGCCCTAGGTGCCTGCTTCAATCCATATAAAGCCTTCTTTAATTTGCAAACATAAGTTACCTTCTTAGGATCTTCATAGCTAGGAAGTTGTGACATATAAACCTCTTCTGAAATCCATCCATTCAAGAAAGCATTCTTGACATCCAATTGGTACATGTTCCAATTCTTTGATGCAGCCACACTAACCAACACTCTAATTGTTGGCATCTTGGCCACTAGAGAAAATGTCTCTTCATAGTAAATGCCTTGGGTTTGTGCAAAACCCTTCGCTACTAATCTGGCCTTGTACCTGTTAATTGTGCCATCAGAATTTCTTTTCAATTATAGATCCATCTGGATCCTATTACCTTCATGGAGTCCTTCTTGGGTACCAACTCCCATGTATCACTTTCCTTGAGTGCTTCAATCTCCTCATCCATAGCTTCTTTCCATTCTGATTTGGTGATTGCTTCTTCATATGAACCTGGTTCTTCATTTGACAAATCCTTTGCAAGATAAACTGAATGTTTAGTAACAAGGGATGTATCATACCCATATCTAATAGGTTTTTTGCTTTCTCTCTGAGATCTTTTGATTGATTGAGTTGAAGATTCAGGTATGTCTTCAAGCTTCTTCATCTTCATTTTCCCTTTGGACTTCCAAGCCTTGAACTCTTCAAGGTTGATTGTATCTTCATCATCTGAACTTGACTCTCCATCCTGAGTAGGTTCCTCCTTTGTAAGTTTTGGAAATTCTTCTTCCAAATCATAGGGTAGTTTGACCTTCCTGCATTCATTCTCATACCAAGAATCATTCTCATCAAAGATCACATCTCTGCTTACCATAAATCCCTTATTGGTAGGGTTATAAAACGTGTAACCTTTTTTAGTTAAACCATACCCAATGAAAATACATTTTTCAGCCTTTGGATCTAGCTTTCCTCTTACCTGTGAAGGAATGTGTACATATGCTACACACCCAAAAATTTTGCAATGATCTAATGATGGTCTCTTACCATGCCAAGCTTCATAGGGTGTCATACCATCAAGTGACTTTGAGGGTAACCTGTTTATGAGATAGGTGGCAGTAGAAACACTCTCTGCCCATAGATAGTTAGGTAATTTCTTCTCATTAAGCATAGATCTAGCTGTCTCAACAATTAACCTATTTCTTCTTTCAGTTACCCCATTCTGTTCAGGAGAGTACCTTGTGGTTATTTCCCTTTTGATGCCTCTGTCCTGCAAGAAGTCCTCAAATTCATTGGAAAAGTACTCACCTCCTCCATCTGACCTTAGCCTCTTCAAATTCCTTCCTCTCTGATTTTCAACTAGTGCAAGATATTTCTTAAAACAATTAAATACTTCATCCTTGTGCTTCATAAAGTATAATACAGTCCATCTGCTATAATCATCAATAAAAGACACATAGTACCTTGAACCTGAGACTGAGGGGTCTTTGCTAGGTCCCCATACATCTGTGTGTACAAGCTCTAGATAGTTTTCATGCGTAAATCCTTTCTTGGAAAAGGGTAACCTGTGAGACTTACCAAATTGACAAGAACCACACTTGTAAATCATATGTTGCTTGGATACATTAGGTATCCCAAGCACACATTGGTCCCTGCACATTTGCTTCAAGGTCCTTTCTCCTATATGCTCTAATCCCTTGTGCAAAATCTCAAGGTCTGAAAGTGTCTGATCCTTATAACTGTATAGTGCAATATTCTTTGTGTCTTCTAACTCAAAAGTGAAAAGTCTACCTGATTTTTCTCCCTTAGCTATCCTTTTGAATCCATGTCTTGGGTCCTCCACAAATGCTCCATATTGATTGAATCACACCTACAACCCTTTCTCCACAATCTGACCAACACTCATTAAGTTCTTTGTAATGGTTGGTACATAGAGTACCCTGCTTAACAAATTCTGATTACCATCACAAGGCTTCACATTTCCAACTTTAACTACAGAATGTTTTGTATCATCACCTATTTGGACTTGGTGTTTACCTTTTGGCTCCTCAAGATCAGAGAGTAGTGCAACATTACCAGCCACATGATTTGAACACCCTGAATCAATATAAAATAAGTGATCATCATTTGTACCTGACTTTGAAGTCATGTTCATGATCAAGAGAGAGTCATCTTGCTCCTCTGTATAGTTGTTGTAGTCCTTTTTGTTTCTGAATCCTCCTTGGTAGTTGCCATTGTAATTGTTGTTGTAGTTGTTGTTGTAATTGTTGTTGTGGCCTTGGTGATGGTTGAACCTTCCTCTAGACTGTGAGTATCCACCTCTTTGGTAGCCTCTTCCTCTCTGATTTTTGTAATTCCTGTAACACTCATCTGTGGTGTGATTTGATAAGCCACAAATGTTACATGGTGATGAGTTATAGGGTCTCCCCCTACCTTGCTTACCTCCTCTGCCCCTTCCTCTTGAAGATCTACCTCTTCCTGCATAATTTTCTTGGGAGGTAGAGCCTTCATCTTCCATCTTCTTACTTTTGCCTTTATCCTTAGACTTCTTATCAGTGTATAGGGCAGAAGAGTTGTTACCTTTGGATGTATCTCCACTCTTGGAGAGCTTTGCTTCATGTGTGAAAAGTTGACCCATGAGAGTTGTGAGATGTGGAGTGTGCATGTCCATGTAGAGATCCATTGTAGTGGTGAAGCTTTCCCACTTGTCATCAGCCTTGATCCCATTGATTACCTGCCTTACAATTTGTTCCTCTTCAATCTCTTCTCCTATACTTGCTAACTGATCTGCAACATCTTTGATCTTGGTCACAAATTCTGAAACAGCTTGCTTAGGTTGCTTCCTTAGTGTTGTTAACTCAATCCACAACTGATTTTTCCTAGCCCTTGTATTGGAGGAAAAATATGATGACAAGGTTTCCCAAGTCTCTTGGGAATTCTTACAATTTGTGATATGAGGTAAAAGAAAGTCAGATATAGAGTTGAGTAAATAAGACCTTGCCAATGCATCCCTTGCACACCATGTGTTGAGTTTTTCTTGCTCCTCCTTGGTTGGCAAACCTCTTGCTTTGAATGAGGGCAATTCCTCATCTCCTGAGATGTATCCATAGAGACTCCTTCCTTCTAAGTAGGTC
Source organism: Ceratopteris richardii (assembly GCA_020310875.1). Classification (NCBI taxonomy): domain Eukaryota; kingdom Viridiplantae; phylum Streptophyta; class Polypodiopsida; order Polypodiales; family Pteridaceae; genus Ceratopteris; species Ceratopteris richardii. Next base: position 146,520,767 of record CM035410.1, read on the forward strand.
TTCATCCTTAGATACCAAGCTTGATAATTGTTCCTATCCAATTTGTCGATAAATGAAGGAAAACCATCTCCCATTTTACCTTATTTGCTCTGATACCACTGTTGGGAAAGATGGATGGATGATCCAAGAAACTGAGTAGGTACTGCTATACCTGCTTTGTACCTGCCCTCTTTAGCTTCAGACTTGGTTAGTAGACTTCCTTAGCATTCCAATGACACCAAGAAATGGCCTATGTCCTTTGGAAATGATGTGTGCAATGATTGAATCAAAACAGATAACTTTGGAAGTCACAAATCCAAGAAAACCTTTTATTTTGGTCTAGACACCTGCTGAATGTTTTACTTAGTGTGACTAGCACAGTAGCAATTGATAAAATTCCTTCTAGGGGTATTCAATTAACTTAGTAAGCTACCATTTTCAAGTGGAATGATGTAAAATGACAAACTATACTCAGAGAAATTAATTTAGAAAACTTATCTATACCCCCGACTTTTTAAGACTGTAGCAGAAATAAACTAGTGAGCACCTCAATGACAATTTCTCTAAATTTGCTGAATGGAATGTCTTCAATTTTTGATACCTTGTAGTAGAATTTAAGCTGAATCGAAAAAGCTTTGAATCACTGAATTTGGAGTAGTATTGACCGAGATATACCCTTGACAAGTTGCCTGACTTCTGAGTAGACTAGCAGAGAACAGAGAGATGAATGATGTAAATGTATCTATTAATTAACATTTGTGTACAATTCCATTAGCATGTCTAGCATTGCAAAATGGTGTAGAGAGGTGTAGGCTATGGTTTAGTCCTTACACACACTCAAACTCAGTAGAGTAAGACTCGGGAATGAAGAGATCTACCCGCGACTTTTCGAAGTACATTTTTATAGGATATGTGCAAAAATTTGAATTCAAATTCAAATTTTATCTTCCTATTATCAAGGTCCTAAAAGCTTGGAGATATTCTCTCAATCAATTTCATTACTTTTTCCACGACTCACTTTGGTAGGTGATTACAAAAGATTCCAAGTAATTTTGACTTTTACAAATGAGATAAAGTGGTAATTAACCACTAGCATATGTTCCTATGCTTCTTCATGTATGTGGAGTCTTCATGTTAACTTCCAAGCCAAATGTGTAGGCTTGTGATTTACACCAACACAAGTTGCATTCATTATCAATGTTGAATCCTCCTTCTGATCTGAAGCATAATTGTAGTAAGTATTGTTGTATTGTTGACTTTGGAATCCTCTACCTGCATTTCTTCCAAAGTAACCTCTACTACCTCTACCTTTGAAATTACCTCTTTGATTTTTGCCACCTCTTCCTCTTGAATTAAAATTCTGATTATATCCACCATTACTCTGAGTATTATGCCAACAATCATTAGCTAAGTGATTTGTCTTACCACAAATCCAGCAAGCCTTGACTCCATCTTTATTACTCCTGCCTCTTCCTCTACCTTTGCCACCTCCTCTTCCTCTTAGGAAGTTGGCTTGACTAGTTGTGCCTTCATCTTCATTTGTTTGTTGCTTCCCTTTGCTATTTTTCTTTTTATCCTTTGAATACATTGCATGACCTGTACTCTTGTCACCTTCACCTTTGACATCCTCCTCAAAGGTTCACATATGTCCTAGCAACTAATTTAAGTCAGGAGTAAAATGATCAAGTGATAATTCAGTAGACAAAATGAATGGCTTCCATTTGTCATCACCTCTCAACCCTGTGAGGATTTGCTTTACCAATTTATCCTCCTCAATCTCTTCATCAACTGCACCTAATGCATCTGCAATATCTTTCATCCTTGTTACATAGTCTGAGATGGATTGAGAAGCCTTCTTCTTGAAAGTGGTAAATTCTGCCCACAAAGATGCCTTCCTTGACTTTGTAGTGTTTTGAAAATGCTCCTCCAAAGCATTCCATATATTACTTGCACTTTCAAGACCTATAATGTGAGGTAGCAAGTAGTCATTGACTGCCATATAGATAATGCTACTAGTTTGAGCATCTCTCTTCATCCAATTCTTCAAATCTAATAATTCCTCCCTAGTTGGAACAATAGGATCTCTGAACTGAGGCTTTTCTTCTTCACATGTGATGTAATTTATCAAGTATTTGCTCATAAGATGAGCTTCCATCCTCATTGACTATGCTGGATAGTTCTCTCTATCCAACTTCTCTATTTGAAAAGAGTCTCCCATCCTTTCTTCACCTGTATATTGAATTCTTCAACCTTTATGAGTAATAGATGTACCTTTACCTTGAATAATAATCCTTTTATCTTCCTTGATGTCGTATGACCTCCTTCTCAAGCTTTGCCCTCAAGCTTTGCCCTCAAGCTTTGCCCTCAAGCTTTCACTTTTTGAACCTTCAGATGTTGAATTCTTTACACCTGCAGCAGTCGGGGTCCTCCTTCCTTCAATTCTGATGCTTCCTGCTCTGATACCACTGATGGAGAGTGTTAATCTCCAAAAGAACAAGCTACTCTTGTAATTATAGCCCCTCTATAACAAGATTAACTCAAACGTTCACCAATTTTAGAGGATCAATGATTAATTATGAAGATTTTGAAAAATTTGTGAAGGGTGAATCTGATATCCCTCTCTAAAACTATGGATGTTGGTAACCGATGCAATCTGAAGACATGCTGGATGAAAAACTCTACTACCTATGGAGCTTCTATTGTCTCATGCGTGGGTATGAAATGAGCCATCTTGCTCAATTAGTCTACCACAACTAGGATAGTATCTAGCTTCCTTTGGGTCCACGGTAACCTGACGATGAAGCCCATGGATAACCTATCTCATTTATGATCTCGAATCTGTAAAGGATGCAAAAGAGCTGGTGTCTTTACCCTTTCTTCTTTGTGGACTTGACACATAAAGCATTGTTGAGCATAAGTATGGACATCTCTGGCTAATCCAGACCACCAAAATGTTCTTTTAACAAGCTATATTGTCTTGTCGACACCAAGATGTCCTGTGCAAGGAACATCATGGTTATCATGCATGAATTTTCTTCTCAAATCTCAAGAGTCTGGTATGCAAACCTTTCCCTTTCGTTTTGTTACTCCATTCAACTATGAGAACTTGGAAAATGGAATAGACTTGTTCACTCTTGAGGTGAAGAAATCACTCAAGCTTCCCCATTTCCTATAATAGAGTCATCATTGATGGGTCGAATCATGGATAAAAAATACGGATCTTCCATTTGTGCCTCCTTTATCCCCTGAAGCAATGAGCTTTCTAGAACTATAAAACTCATTAGATACATTGTTCATGATAATGCATCAGCTACTATATTCTCTCTACCTCTTCTATAGAGGATTTCCATGTGAAACTCTTGCATGATCTCAGTCCAACGAGCCTATCTACCTCGAAGATCTAGCTGACTATGAAATTATTTGACTATATGGTAATCTATGTATACCTTAAAGTATGTACCATAAAGATAGTTTCTTCAGACTTTAAGTGCATGCACCACTTCATAGAACTCATGTTCATGCACTAGCCAATTGTTTTGTGTACTAATCCATTTCTTGCTTTCAAAAGCTATTGGTCTGCCATGTTGGCTAAAAACTGCCCCTATGGCTATGCCACTAGCATCTGTCTCTAACTCAAAGGTTTTTCATAGATCTATCACTTTGAGTATAGGAGCCTCTGAAACAGCTTGTTTCAGAGTATCAAAACTCTCTTGCTACTCTTGCTTCCATGCAAAGGCAAACTTGCATTGAAGCAAGTTCAACATAAGCATTGCTATGGAAGAATATGAGGAGAGGAATTTCTTATAGAAACTGGAAAGTCTTAGAAATGACTGTAATTGCCCCTCATCGAGGAGTAGGCAAAGCAAGAATAACCGATACCTTCTTAGGATCCATCTGAACCCCCTCAGTTGATACGACATGCCCTAGATACTCTATCCTCGGAAGAAACACCTAAGTCTTATCCGGATTTGCATACAATTGATTTTCTTTGAGAACATTTAATACTAAACCGAGATGACTCTCATGATTATGCACAATCCTACTACACACTAACAAATCATCAACAAAATCAACAACATATTTTCCAATGAATAGATGTAAAATATTATTCATTAACATCATAAATGTAGCTAGTACATTAGTCAAAGAAAATTCCATGACCAAATACTCATAATGCCCAAAATGGGTCTTGAAGGTTCTCTTGTGTACATCATGATCTCTTACTCTAATCTAATGGTAGCCACTTTTTAAATCTATTTTACTAAATATAATGCATCCAGCTACAGCATCTAAAAGATCATATATCCTGGGCATGGGTTATCTGTGTCTGATAGTAATCTTATTGAGTGCTTGGTACTCGATGCACATCCTATAAGATCCATCTTTGTTCTTCACAAGAAGAACTAATGGTGCAAAGGGTGAATAGCTGGGTCTAATCAGCCCTTTGTAAAGGTACTCGTCCACGACCTTGCGGACTTCATTTTTCTCCTACAAACGCATTAGCAATGGTGGCCCAATAGTCGGAATCACTCCCGATACCAATTTGATTGTATGCTCTATGTTCCTACAAGGAGGCAAACCTGAAGGTAATTCTTTCAATAATAACTCTTGGATCTCTGCTCTCACTTTCGCTAAAAGTGTTAGAGCATTCCAACTAGAGTCTCCATGACTACATCAATCCATCATAATACATGACTAATGCATAAAATAAAGAAAATAATTGTACTTAAAATCAATCTTTAGAAACTTGGTGGTGTTTACCAATCGTGTCTCTTATAGATCTCACTCTCCATGGATCACTAGTCGCCTCCCCTCATGCTCAAACTAATAAACATGCAAAGCAAAGTCAATGATTGGTCTCTTCCTTGCATGCAAGTTCCTACTAAGGACTACATCGAAACATTTAGTCTTGCTATCTCCAAATCCAATCTATCCTCATAGGACTAGGTCTCAATACGTAAAACAACAACATGTGGATCCCATGTCTTAGTTCCCTTCCTATCCGCTAACTCTACTATATAGGCATACTCTGACTGCATAGTCTCTAGATGTAAACTCTTGACAAGTCAAGAACTAATGAAATTATGTGTCAATCTAATGTCGAAGAGTACCTTGAAAAGCTGTCCTACCATGACTCCCCTCATTACAATGAGCTCTGCATCTGGAAATTGATATCCTTTCTTTGCTAGTAGCGAAAGCACAACATCTCGCATAGTCAAGACCTTCTTCATGATTGTCATGGCCACCATGAGAGATGAAAGTAGGGATGGGGAATCTCCAAAGTCCTCATCATCATCACTCCAAACATAAGTGGGATCTATGACTATGGTGGCTTCTATCTTCTTTTCCTTAGCATAGTCCTTGAACAGATGCTACCCTAAACACCCATAGCATAAGCCTTCTTTCATTGCCTTCTCTTTCTATTGAGGGATAAGTATAGAATTATTATAAGCCCTCTCAACTACACCACACACTTTCCTTTTACCTCTTGCAACTCTCTTGATCATATGCACTTGCTTAGTCTCTCTAGAAGGTTGTGGACTGATTGAGCCAAGAGTAGGTGTGTGGAAAGATCAATTTATCTTAGGCCATGAAGATGTCTCACCGTAGGAGCCTATGCCCCTATGGCCATCCTCATAGACTAAAGCCATCTCCATGGCTTGTACCAAGGGCGGACATCTCACCTTCATCACCAATGCTCTAATAGTTTCCCTAAGTCTCAAGATAAACTTGTCGACCTCAAGAAACTTAGGGATAGTATAAGGCACTTTAAACAGTACCTCTCTGTACTTATCCCCATACTCCTAAACTGTTTGATTCTTTTGACTAATCAAGAACTAAGTTTCTAGAACTCTAGACCTCTCACGAGGTCGTACAAAATTATTATAGAACAAGATCTTGAATTGATCCGAAGTTGTGGGCTCTTTCTTATCTTGTTTGATCTTGTGCCACCATCTATGGGTGAATTCCTTAAGGTTATATGTCGCCTGCTCAATCTTAGGCATATCATCCATGATGTGGCATAAGCGGAAGCACTACTCCCACTTGCGGAGCCACTACTCAAGAGAATGAGTAGTCCTAGCACTAGTCAAGCCATGGTATCAAGGCAGCTTAAGATCCTTAAGTTGCCATTTGGCTTCTCTAAGTAGGATGCCATCTCTAGGGACTTCTAGAGTTTGATGCTCATCTGGAGCATCTACCTCCATCCTCGCAAATCGAGATCATGCACATCTTTCTCTTTCTTGGAACCATAGATGTGTTTCCAAGTTATCATGGATTGCACTCTCTGGATTGATAATCCTATTACTCATGGTGTGAATGGGATTTGAGGGTTGCTCTTCCATGAGTGTATCTCTCCTAGAAGATGATGATGGTGGCTTTTGGGGCAAGTGGTTAGTCCATCATACTCCTAACTGGTAGGTCATGAGTTCAATTCCCACAATTGGTATCACAACCTAGGAAGTAGGTTTGGGCGAGGTAGATGGAAAGTGCATGCCTCTCTTTCAAAGGTGAGATCAAAAAATATTTGAGTGTATCTCCCAATCCATAGGTTGGATTTGCATGTGTAAGATACCATTGGAAAGCTCTCGAATCAAGATTTCCAAGGAAAGTGCTAGATTAGGGACTCAAGATACCTAACATGGGTGAGAAACACGTTCAAGATACTAAGGTTGAGAAAAAGGGGCTCAAGAGAACAAGGTTGTGAACAAGGAAAGTCCTTAGGCAAGTGGCCAAGAAGTGGAAAGGCAAGGTTCTAGAGACCAAGGTTGAGAGCAAGGATTCAAGAGACCAAGTTTGTGAACAAGATGGTTCAAGAGATTGTGCAAGGTTGATGACATCAATTCAATTGGAGATCAAGGATTAATCATTGAGGATTATCATGAAAGTAATGGCTAAATTGCATCTTCCACAAAAAAAAAACATCATGGCTAAGTGAAATGTGTTTAGTCTATGGATGATACAAACGATAGCCTTTGCCTTCAAAATTGTACCCAATAAAAATATATTTCACTACTTTATCATCCAATTTCTATGGCTTGCCACCATGCTATCCCTCATATGGAGAATGCACTAATTTAGTGGGATACATGTTAAGTACATATGCTCCACACATAAAATCCTCAAGTTAGAAGCTATGTGGTAAAGCGTGACTTTTGGCCATACACATTGCCATCTCCACGAGAGGCCATTTCTTTCCTTTAGCAACTCCATTTTGTTGAGGTGTATACGGCATTTTACACTCATGTTTTATCCCAAGTTGTTAAAGAGATCCTCTCTTTCAAACTTGATAAAAAATGAAGTGTGTTGGATGTGTAAGCATGGGATGGTATCTCTATTCCAAGGACCAACTTGAAAAAAGTTTGTGTCAATCCTATGATTCACTTATGATTTACTTTGAACATTTAAAAACTATATGGCATCAGATAGTCAAGTTGTTTCTTGTGTTGGTGACCTATCTCATGTGTATCATTATCCTCAACATAATGGTGATCTCTATCACAGTATATTGACCTCTCACAACACAAAACTTGATGTGTTCAATTCATTCGATGGTTTTGATAAGCTGTGAAAGGTTTTAGCGTAGATTAGTTACCTATGAATAGCGATGTTATTTTGATCATGGACCAAGTCCACATTGTGATAGTTACATCTGACACATTAGTCTTATCACTACACTAGAATTGTGAAGAATTTTATATATAATCCTTGATATATATATATATATATATATATATATATATATATATATATATATATATATATATATATATATATATATATATATATATATATATATATATATATATATATATTATTTTTCATTTATGCTGAGATACATGAAGTGTTCGTCACAAGCAGGCAAGCAAACTTTAGCTATGAATATATCACGAGGACATTGTTTATCGGGAACTACACATGTTGAATTATTGGTAGATGTTGCATAGTCTATGAGCGTATATAGCCCATGACATAAAATGCTAGAAGCAATAATGACATCACTGTTTGAGAGATCATGGATCATATAGTTGTCATCAACAAACCTGACAACCAAGCCAATCTTGGCTAATGATGAGACTGATAATAGATTTTTCTTGGCCCTTGGCAGAAACAAAGCATTTCACAATGTGAAAGAACTACCATCAACAGTAGTTAGAATGATTTTACCAATTCCCATGATAGGATAAGAGGAATTTTGGTGCATGTGACAGTATTCCCTATAGGGGTAGGCTCAACTAAACTGAAGAAACTATTGTGCAAGGTAATATGTTTGGTTGCCCCACTGTCAAAACACCAAATATCTGAGTCTACTACATACATATATTGTTCATGCGAAGATGGGTGATAGTCGCAAAGAGTTGCAATCGCTCATTTTTCATTCTACACAAGATTAGCAAACTCATTTTTAGGTGTGAAGGCCTCTATAACAACCATTGTTTCCTCTTTCTTCTCTACCTCTTTTGTCGCTAGTTTTGACAACTCTTTATGAGAAGAGCATTTCCTTTACAGTATCTGCATAATTATTGATACTTTTTTGTTTTCTTCTCCTCATTGTTATCCCTTTTTTATGGTGCAAGATGAGTGGATTTTTGCTTACTAGTAGATGAGCTCCATTTGCCTTTGCCCTTCTAACTAGCTTACAAAGCTTGATCTACAACATGCATAATGGACCTATTCTGCCTAGAATAGTCTTCGTGCAACAAAAAAGAGACTAATTCCTCAACTGGTCAAGCATTTGGATTGCCTTTCACCATCAATCAAAGTGTAGAAAGAAAACTCTAATATGAATGACAAAGACCATTAAGAATCGTTAGCACTAGTGAACTATTTGGAAAGACTTCATCTACACAAATCAGCTGCTCTTTCAAATCCTTGATCTTTGTCAAAAGAATTATCCGTAGAATCGTCTTCATTCATATGCTCACTGTCCAACTGTTTTTGAAGGTAAGAACCATGATCCTTATTTCTTGCCGGTTATAAAGTGGTAAGTGCATCCCTAGCATCCTTTGATGTTTTTCAAGAGGGAATGTGGAGGATAATGGCACATTTGATAGACAAAGCTATCAATGCATGTGCTTGAGGATATCTACCATTCCAAAGAAGTTGCTCTATAGTAGGTGTAGCAGGAACTACAACACGAACAAGAAGCTGAAGATCCTCATCTTCAAGACCATCTACATCACCTTCAATCACTATACTCGCAGGTGTAGTAGGACATTTTTCAATAACCTACACAACATTCCACTATACTTTTGCGACCTATAAAAGAAGCATCATATATGCACCCAATGGGTAATTGGTACCATCCAACTTGTCCCCAACAACCACCATATGGAATACATCATTGCTTTCAGCCATGGCCATTGGCTAAAATACCTTGATGAAGAGAAAAGAACTCTACCTCAAAAAGTTGAATGGAACTACCCTATGGAGCTCTAATAAAGTTGTAGCAAACTTTGGGGCACTTGTATTGGTGAGGCTAAACTTGTATATATGTTTGGGAAAAAAGCACAAAATCCCCTCCAAAAGTGCTATGATAATGCATTTGAAGACCAAAATGAGCTCATATCCAAATTTTGATACCAAGAAGTCAAGCTTTCTTAACTCATAATTGCCCTCACTATGTTGATCAATTTTCATGCAATTTTGAGAGTGTGATTGAAGGGGTGTTGAAAACACCCTAGATGAAGTGAGGACCTGCTCTTATACCATTTTTTTGGAGTTTGAGTTCTATGAAAACACATGAACAACACAAGGAAGAAGAAGATGAATCTTGCAACACAGCAAAGAAAAATGAATTTATTAGCAAGTGAATGTACAAAGAAGAGTGACCCATTAGGGTTATAGCTGTATCTATAACCTGGGTGAAAAACCTCTTTAAGATGGAAAAAAGTGCCTTGACGTTCCTAGTGTATTCACACACATCACTACCAAAAAATATCAATATACGATATATATGAATGGAATTCAACTCTTACATTGTTCCCTCATATGTGCAATTTGAAATCATGAAGTTCATCATATCCCATGATAATTAAGTGCTCTCTCAAGTTAGAAAAGGTCCAATTTTGATTAATCAAAACCACCTCCATATCGTTGTTGGGTAACTTTACATTTATTTCAAATGAAATGAAAGATCCTTGAGAGCTCTCTAATCTATCCACTCTCCAAATTTACACATCCAATTATCATACTAAAACCTAATTCACAAAGAGGTATGATATCATTAATAGAAAAAGCTTGAACGGGTGTTACCAATTTCACAACAATATTTATCCCCTATTGAAAATCCTTCCACGTAACCCTAGTTCTCTCCTAGCAAACTCTCTACTAACTCATATCTAATATCTTTACATAGGAGCATTGTAGAAGGTTCTACAAAGGGTAGATCTTGAAATATGAATGCAAAGAAATGGATTGGTAGAGTGGAATGTAGACCTATAAATCTACACACTCTTGTGAATTTGAAAGAGTTATGTATGTCCATTGTTTTGAGCTGCAAAGATGATATGGACAGAAAATCGGGTTGTAGCCACCATAGAATAAGAAAAGAATCAACTTTAATAATGTGTGAACTCCCATAATCATCACTTATAGAAGGAAGAATGTATTTGTGTGTCTAAAATGAGTTCTTTTCATGAATATGTCTAGTAGAGGTACATGTGGAAATACTAACGTCCCAATGTTTGCATGTAATGCTTTCAAACCCCTATAAGAATATGGAGTGGTTTTTCTTCCACTAAAGTAGAAGGAAATATGATTTTAACAACGAAATTTTGAAACTAGATCTGCTACTGTTGGCTTTGCACATGCGAGCAACATATCTCTATTTGTCACTCTTTCTCTCTCTCTCTAAGCAGACCTCTATTTTTCTAGATGTGAAGTTTTGGTAAGTATATCGCACATATTGTAGCACTCTTTTTTCTTTCTTTACATTTTTACTTATGTAATATCATCTCTCTTTAGTTTTTCAAGCGATTTTGGCATCAAGTCTTTGGAAATTTGACGAAGGAAAACTTTAGGTGGATTTTGACGACGACATCTCAAAAAATTACATCGATGTAAGTGATTGTTTTGTTCTCTCTCTCTCTCTGTCTATATATATATATATATATATATATATATATATATATATATATATATATATATATATATATATATATATATATATATATATATATATATATATATATATATATATATATATATATATATATGTGTAGAGAGAGAGAGAGATGAAAGAAAAAGAGAGATCTAGAGAGAGACATGAAAGAAAGAGAGAGATCTAGAGAAACATAAAGAGAGAGAGACATATACACATACATACACACTCGCATTTTGTATACACACATGCATATGCATACACGTATACATGCATAGACAAATGCATATGCATAAACACATGCATATGCATACACAAATACACACATGCATACACAAATGCACACATGCATACACAAATGCATATGCATACACAAATGCATATGCATACACATATGCATATGCATACACAAATACACATACACAAATGTATACACATACACACATGCATATGCATACACACATACACAATGCATATGCATACATAAATGCATATACATACAGAAATGCATATGCATACACACATACACAAATGCATATGCATACACAAATGCATATGCATACACACATGCATATGCATACATACATGCATACACACATGCATATGCATATACATACACATGCATATGTATACACACATACATATGCATACACACATACATGTGCATACACACATACACAAATGCATATGCATACACACATACACAAATGCATATGCATACATAAATGCACACATGCATATGCATATAATCATGTATATGCATACACACATGCATATGCATACACAAATGCATATGCATACACAAATGCATATGCATACACAAATGCATATGCATACACACATACATGCATACACAAATGCATACATGCATACACACATGCATATGCATACACAAATGTATATGCATATCCATACACACATGCATATGCATACACACATACACAAATGTATACACATACATACATACACATATAGACACATACACAATGCATATGCATACACATATACACAAATGTATACACATACGTATATACACATATAGACACATACACAATGCATATGCATATACACATGCATATGCATACACACCTGCATATGCATACACAAATGCATATACATACAAATGCATATGCATACACACATACATGCATACAAACATGCATATGCGTACACACATACATGCATACACACATGTATATGCATGCACACATACATGCATACACACATGCATATGCATACACACATGCATATGTATACACAAATCCATATGCATACGCAAATGCATATGCATACACATGCATATGCATACACAATAGATTGCATTATTCCTTATATGATTGTAAGTGAAAATATAATATTATTGTATATGTGCATGTATATGTGTGTGTATGATTGTGAACTAAAAACTATTGCAATTGTTGGAAAAGATTTTATGTTTTCTTTTATAATGCATGTGAGTATGTATGCATATGTTTCTTTCTTATCTCAAGGGTTGAGAAGGTATCAACAAGTGAAGATCAATGGCATCCCCGACAATGTATATCAGCAAATAGATGGTTCATGTTGTATTAATACAATATAGCTTCACATATCCATAGAACTTCTTTACGAAGTTGTATTGTATTGATACAACATGAACCTTCTATTAGCTGAGATATTGGGATCAAGACAATCACATGCATATGCATACACACACACATGCATATGTATAGACACGTGCATATGCATACACACATACATGCATATGTGTACACGCATGCATATGCATACTGACTCACATATGTATACACAAACATATGCATATGCATAAACACATACATACATACAAACATGCATATGCATACACACATGCATATGCATACACATATGCATATGCATACACAAATGCATATGCATACACACATGCATATGCATACACACATGCATATGCATACACACATGCATATGCATACACAAATGCATATGCATACACACATGCATATGCATACACAAATGTGTATGCATACACACATACATGCATATGTATACACACATGCATATGCATACACACTCACATATGTATACACACACATGCATATGCATACACACATGCATATGCATACACACATACATGCATATGCATACACACACATATACATACACAAATACACACACGCGCACACACATACAAAAAACAAGAGGGAATGTGGGGGATAATGACACATTTGATAGACAAAGCTATCAATGCATGTGCTTGAGGATATCTACCATTCCAAAGAAGTTGCTCTATAGTAGGTGTAGCAGGAACTACAACACGAACAAGAAGCTGAAGATCCTCATCTTCAACACCATCTACATCACCTTCAATCACTATACTCGCAGGTGTAGTAAGACATTTTTCAATAACCTACACAACATTCCACTATACTTTTGCGACCTATAAAAGAAGCATCATATATGCAGCCAATGGGTAATTGGTACCATCCAACTTGTCCCCAACAACCACCATATGGAATACATCATGGCTTTCAGCCATGGCCATTGGCTAAAATACCTTGATGAAGAGAAAAAAACTCTACCTCAAAAAGTTGAGTGGAACTACCCTATGGAGCTCTAATAAAGTTGTAGCAAACTTTGGGGCACTTGTATTGGTGAGCCTAAACTTGTATATATGTTTGGGAAAGAAGCACAAAATTCCCTCCAAAAGTGCTATGATAATGCATTTGAAGACCAAAATGAGCTCATATCCAAATTTTTATACCACGAAGTCAAGCTTTCTTAACTCATAATTGCCCTCACTATGTTGATCAATTTTCATGCAATTTTGAGAGTGTGATTGAAGGGGTGTTGAAAACACCCTAGATGAAGCAAGGACCTGCTCTTATACCATTTTTTTGGAGTTTGAGTTCTATGAAAACACATGAACAACACAAGGAAGAAGAAGATGAATCTTGCAACACAACAAAGAAAACTGAATGTATTAGCAAGTGAATGTACAAAGAAGAGTGACCCATTAGGGTTATAGTTGTATATATAACCTGGGTGAAAAACCTCTTTAAGATGGAAAAAAGTGCCTTGACATTCCTAGTGTATTCACACACATCACTACCAAAAAATATCAATATACGATATATATGAATGGAATTCAACTCTTACATTGTTCCCTCATATGTGCAATTTGAAATCATGAAGTTCATCATATCCCATGATAATTAAGTGCTCTCTCAAGTTAGAAAAGTTCCAATTTTGATTAATCAAAACCACCTCTATATCGTTGTTGGGTAACTTTACATTTATTTCAAATGAAACGAAAGATCCTTGAGAGCTCTCTAATCTATCCACTCTCCAAATTTACACATCCAATTATCATACTAAAACCTAATGCACAAAGAGGTATGATATCATAAATAGAAAAAGCTTGAACGGGTGTTACCAATTTCACAACAATATTTATCCCCTATTGAAAATCCTTCTTCGTAACCCTATTTTTCTCCTAGCAAACTCTCTACTAACTCATATCTAATATCTTTAAATAGGAGCATTATAGAAGGTTCTACAAAGGGTAGATCTTGAAATATGAATGCAAAGAAATGGATTGGTAGAGTGGAATGTAGACGTATAAATCTACACACTCTTGTGAATTTGAAAGAGTTATGTACGTCCATTACGATCTTGAGCTGCAAAGATGATACGGACAAAAAACCGGGTTGTAGCCACCATAGAATAAGAAAAAAATGAACTTTAATAGTGTGTGAACTCCCATAATCATCACTTATAGAAGGAAGAATGTATTTGTGTGTCTAAAATGAGTTCTTTTCATGAATATGTTTAGTAGAGGTACATGTGGAAATACTAATGTCCCAATGTTTGCATGTAATGCTTTCAAACCCCTATAAGAATATGGGGTGGTTCTTCTTCCACTAAAGTAGAAGGAAATATGATTTTAACAACTAAATAATATTGATATCACAAATTAAGACATTTGACATCATGAAGCATTCAAAAATATAGAAATACTCACAATGAATTGGATATCTAATTCTATTAGAGTTTTCCAACTTCATGGTTGACACTATGAAGGCATGTAGTAATTAGCAAACATATTACTATGTGGTTGATTCTTAAAGCCTACAAGCTTACCCTTCCAATGAAGATAAAAACTCTCCATGATCTCGAACATGATGATGAACAAATCTAGATGGTTGCATGTACACACATGCATTGTTGTAAAACTCTTATGGTAGACAACTTTATTCCATTGTTTTGATGTTGTGGCATGTTATTGTGCGAACTTCATCTTTTGGTCACCTACATAGTGTGAAGGTTTCCATGGGAATGCGAGTTGTTGTAATTGTTGTAGAAGTTGGATGAGAAAGGTGGGAAAAGAAACAAAGCTTATGTCATATAGTAGGGAGGGAATACAGGGGAAAGTATGTCTTTTTGGGTTCTGGGTATGAAAATGGCAGACTGAGGAGGAAAAAGATATTTTTTGAGTTACTTGCAAAAATGCCACTTTCACTACAACATATCAAGGGCATACTGATGTTCTGCATACCGATGGTCACGATCGGCATCGGTATGACCTTCGAAAAACTTTCGAAACCTGGTTAGGCAATGTATGCGTTGGTAGAGGTGTGTCGGTATGAGCATCGGTATAAGTGCCAATAAATTACTAGAAACTACCGACGCTTATACCAACGCTCATAGTGACGCCGTGTTTTAACCGGGACCGAGAGCAAAAATTCGACATTCATTGAATTTTGAAACTAGATCTGCTACTGTCGGCTTTGCACATGCGAGCAACATATCTCTGTTTGTCACTCTTTCTCTCTCTCTCTCTCTCTTTCTCTCTCTCTCTGAGCACATGTAGCTCAGTGATGAGTAGCACCTCCTTTAATGTCAATCCGGGAAGACGTGAGGATGGTATGATGACCTCGAGCAAGTGAAGGCACAAGTGCGTGAGTGAGAAGCACACTAACATGCACACACATACACACACACGCGCACACACGGTAAGACAAAGAGTGAGAAGCAATGGAGTTCTTAGATTACTTTCAAAAAGCTCTTTCTAGTTCAAATCAGTTACAAGTCACCCCCAAAAATGAGCTCTCTAGCTCTATTTATAGTTTTTGACTAGGTTTTGGCCGTGTCCAGACCTAGTGTCTGGCCTAGTTAAAAATTAGGTTCTAGGGCCTATTTTAAGATTCAAACGAAGTCTAAAAATTATGAAAATTGGTAGGTAGCTACTTCGAATGCTCCTCAAGCTCAAGGACTCCTTGGCTTGCACAAAATGGAGCTACAAACATATGAAATGGTATCTACAATGGCTTTTAGTGATGAAAATCACTATTGTTGTAGGGATTTGTTCTAACGATTTGACAAACATATCTTCAAGCTCCCTACTTGCTCCTTCTCCTTATGTGTCCACCTCTTCGATATGCTTTAGTGTCCTGAAAAAATATTGGCCTACTTGCCCGATCGTCGTTGAATACTCTGTCTGCTTGTGCTTTCTCTTCTCTCTGACTCCCTTCGTAAGCTTCCTTGCCTTGTGAGTCCTTCAGTTCCAACACCCCCCCCTCTCTCGCGTCTGTTGTCCCTGACAAACCCTTGTTGGGTGGGTCATTGGATGTAGTATTCTACAACGTCTTGTGCTAAGTGATGTTCTGCAATTCTCAACCCTTTGGCCAAGTCCGTGAGTAGAGCATCCCAATCTACCGGCCCGGGAACCTCTGGATGTGGTATACGTAACTTTTCTGAATGGAGATCTTGTTCCACTGCAAACAACTGCAATAAATGTGATGGTCTGGGAATGAATTACTCTGAATGATATTCCCAGAATCCCGTGATAAACATTTCTTGAAACGTCTGTTTGAAGCAGGCTGGTAGATACTTTATACGCGCATGCCATGCATATACAAGATTAATAGATGGTGTTGTGCTCATGTCGTAGACAAGGTCCTGATTACCTTCATTAAATCCAAGAGCTCACAAATAAGGTTCCTTGACATTCTTGAAGGTCCTGAAGGTGACCAACATAAGTTCAAAAATTTTAAGGCACATTTGGGCCATGACATCTGGTACATTTTTGAACCGGACCCCCCAATGGCGAATCGTTGAAATCATATATCCTATGGTAGGTTGGCCTTTAGGTGGTGCTAAGTAGACATAATTGAGCCATTTCTCACATCCTTTTGTTGTCAGCACAGTTTTTGTGTATTCCGGCCACGATCTTCTTTGAAATACAGGGCAGTAGCATGGGTTGTATTTGATATACAAAGGCATGTTCTTCCATGTCCTTACCATCTCAGGGTAGGTTTCCAAGAGACGAATCCTCCACGTAGATTGGTGTATATATCCCTGCTTGGCACTTGCTGGGATGTCATCTGGTGCAAACTGTGTAGCCGAGGTTGGTTCTTTTGAGGTGTGGTGCTTGATTTTAGCATTGTAATCGGCCATTAGTATGCAGAAAGGAACATACAAATCGTCGAATGTGCCGATCCACCTATGATGGGAGAGGTTTCTAAAGTAATCCGATTTTATGACTACCTCTTCCAAATGTGACATAGATGCTATCTGAATTGCCACTCTGTCATCATGGGTTGTGGCCACTTTCTCTAACCTCTGCATCCATTCAGGAGCCTCGATCTCGATGGTGTCCATGCCCTCTTCTGTTTGCTTGCCCCCTGGTGCAGGCATGGGAACGTATGGGTCTTCGAAGGTTTCCTCTATTTCAATTGGTACTAAGTCTTCAGGCTCGGGCTCTACAAGGAGAAGGTTGACGCTCGTCTTGCATGACTTTACTTCGTAATTCGTCTAGTCCTGCTCTGAGTTTTTTGACTTCTTTAGACGTGTCAACTGCAGGTGTGACTTTGCTTGGTGACTCATGCTGGGTTGCCAGCTGCTTTAATAGGTCATCTCTTTCTCTTTCTAATGCTGCATGGGCTTCCAAGAGGTCGGCATGGGTTTCCAACACAATTTGCATATTTGCTGAGGGTATGGCCTTGAATTTATCTGGGTCGATTTATTGTGGGGAACCCTCCATGGCTGCTTCCAAGTTTTCTTCGTTCTGTTTCTATAGTCGTTTATTCTCCTCGAGTGCACTAGACATGTGTTTGCGTAAGAGGGCCAGGTTGCGTCGAAGCTTGAGATTCTCTGTTATCTGAGAGTGTAGCAGATCATCCATTTGTTGTTTTTCTTCTGCATCTCATTGGGGTGGATTGGCTACTAATTGCTCATGTTGTTCTTGTAGAGTGACATACTCTTGTTGTAGTAGCCGCTTTTCCCTTTCTAGATCAATGAATCGCACTTGAAGTTCTTCATGGCTTCGAAAGATTCTCGTATGTTGGTTATCCAGATGCTGGTAGTGCTGTTGTAGTTGAGACATACACTGATACATATTATTAAATACATTAATAATAGGGGTGGATGCGTGAAGGGTGTTGAATGCAGAAGGGAAGGGGAAGGGGAATGGGAGTGTGGATGCGGAGCTGGAAAATGGTGAAGTGGGAGGTGGGGGAATGGGAGATGGTGGGTGTATGGGGGGAGGGAGAGGTGCGGAGGTGGGTGATATGTCCATAAAATCAACAGTGGATGCAGTAGTGGGAGTGATTGTGAATATTGGAATTGTGGGTGCGGTGATAGTGGTGAAAGTGTACAGTGGTGTGTGCAATTGTGAATACGAACTGCCAGGAAGTGTGATCGGGGGAACATGGTTTTCCGTGGCTGCGATAAGAATTAATGTGTTAGTGGCCGTATAGACAAGAGAGGTGGAGATAGGGTGTGTGGGTTGTGTGGGTTGACTGAAGGTCTGTGTTTCGGTATGGGTAGTGGACTCGGAGGCGGTGACAGTAGTGGTTACTCTGGTAGTGGGAGGTGAATGTGGTGGAGTTGGAGGCAGGGGTGGCAAAGGGGGTGACGGGGGTGCACTTGATGTATGGGTTTCCTCAGTATCATGAACGGTGTGTGCAGTGCCCGTGGTTGTGGATGTTCCTTGTGGTTCTGATATTAATACATTCATCTGTTTTCCTGATCGTGGGGGGCGTCTGCCATATCTTCGCTCCGTTCTTCGTGCTTGTGCAAGGGCGGTGTGCACCGTCTCAAGTACTCCTAAAGCATCAGATATCATGTCAAGTGTGGCACGGTATTGCTCGTCTACGCCTTCCTCCTCAAGGATCTGGTTCATGAGGGCTTTTCTTGTTGCTAGGGACAGTCTATGTTGCTCTTGAACTCTGTTGATGGTATCATAGAGATTTTTCAATTCCTTTGTATAAGCTGGGGCACCCTCAAGTACTTGCAGAGCTTCCTGGTCATACTCCTGCTCTTCTTCCTCAGATTGTCCACCATGTTCCTCCTCTTGTTCTTCTTCTTCTTCACCCTCCACATTGACGACATCTGTTTGTCTGGGATGGGGTTGGTCTGTAGCAATTTGTGGTCCACTAGCTTGCTCTGCCTCGACTTCCGCGTTAACAACTTCAATTATTCTGGCAACCTCCTCATCAGTTAGGTCTTCTAACGTGAATCCGTGAGGAAACTCTAGGTCTCTTGGTACAGGTGGGAACATTAGATTCGGTCCATCAGTGCTATGTCTTGGTAATCTGATAGTGAAGGGTAGTACCCGCCTTGGAAGTCATGGAGTTGTCTCTGGTATCAATGTCGCACCGCGGGGTTGTGCACAGGGCATCTGAACTACGCCTCTCATTTTCTTAGATGGCGGTCCTGTGGTTGATAGTCTACGTTGGAATTCCTGTACCCTGGTCCAAATTAATGCCCTCTGCACTGGCACATCATAAGCCAAACATCTATACACAATCTCGGTGAGAGCACAGCATCCATACAGTACAGACTTTTGTTTTTTATACCACCTTTGATGAGCAAAGTGGATTTGGTCGATAATCCAGTGGGGCATATTGATTGTCAAATCAAAGGCATCAGCCAAGTATAGACTAAACCATATCTTCTTAGGTGGCATTGTGAACCTCTCTTGAGCGGGAGATGCAAAATGTTGCATGACCATTCGCAAGTGAATGGAAATTTTAGGTGTCATTGCCACCATGTCCTTTAATTTCGTCAGATTCCTGTTCTTCATATTGTCGGGGACCATAGTCTCTTTCTCCGTAGGAATGTGCATATCTTTCATGTCTAGAGCTTCCCTTACCAAATTAATAGTTAGCCTGAAGCGCTTCAGCTCATTGCCCCTTGTGAGAGATGGGAGGACGAAGGTGCTGTATCCCTTTTTGTCTTTGCTTGGAGTGAGGGTACTAATCAAATATGAACATCTTAGAAAGTCGGGCTTTGGCAGTTGGAATTTGAAGTAATCCTAGAGTCCCGCCTTCTTCCATATAGGTTTCAGTCCTTCATTATTTTGCAGTTTCTCAAATTCTCTGGTGAAGAAGTGAGACCTGCCCCAACGCCCATTGAATTCTATCTCGGCCTCCCACATGTAGGTGCCTTCACCCAAAGATCTTGCTACATCATTGAACCAATGTGAGTTTTTGCTGACCGGCATTGTGTGCGCCTGTGGAGGATTCTGAATTAGTATGGCATGTAATGCCCTCAATGCCACTGGGCGTTCCTTCGATTCCTCCTCAACGGGAAGACTTTCAATGTCCACGACTTGGGGGCTGGTGCCTGCTTGGGAGCTAGTTCCTGCCGTATCTGCCATGTTACTTCTTGCCTCCTGACTCTGTGAGAATATAGAAACAGGTGTTAACATTGTAAAGGACAAGATAGAACCATTTTTGTCCCCACTACAACATTAACATGAGGTTCGAGAGAGATTAGTAGGCTATTAAGTGCTCGGTGCTTGTGCGTGTAGTTAGGAATTGGGTAGACCTAGAAGCTAAGTGGAATGATGTAGTGGGAGAGTGATGTAGTTAGTAGGTGGGCATGGATTTACAACTGGGTCTAGGGGTTTATTACAAGTTTTAGGTTGCCCAATACAATGGATGGGTTTTGATCTTGATTTTGTGGAGACTCTGGAGAGCTTGATAGGAGTATCTACTTGAAAATGAGGCTTTTTTGGGACCCATTTACAAGTGATTCTACTCGTGCTCATGGAAGAATATGTGTCCGCGTGTGATGTATAAGAATGGGCATTTGATGTTCGAGTGAGTGAAACATGTTGTACCGGTTGTGCCCTCGATGTAGTTATTTGAGCCCGCAAGCAAGCCTTAGGCACCCAGATTTGTCGTGATTGTGGGCTAGCCTTCATCGACACTTTCACAGAAGAATTTATGAAAAAATTCTTATTAGTTTCGTGTTGTTGAGTACTAATAAGAGATTTTGGCCGTGGGGTTGGCATGGTCGCAACAGGGTGTTCGCCTTTCCGCACCCACACTTGTTTCAACGGCTGAGACATTTCGATTCGCACGTGTTTTTGGCCTCCAGTATAGGTAGTACTCTGCTCCTTTTGTATTTGATCTGCCTTTGGTTGCTGCCTCCCTCTGGACATTGGAAAAGAAGGGAGTGCCGTCTTATCCTTGACTCCGTTGTTGAGACAATCCTCTTTCTGCATCATACAGTTTTGGACAAGAATAGCATTGTCAACTTCATGTGCACCCCTGGAAGGACCAGGAGTTCGTGCATTACCTAGTGCCTTGAGTGCCTCATTTTCCAATTCAACAGTAATTCGACTATGATTTACCCATACCTGAAGAAGTCCACTCCTTAGGTTTAGGTTGACTGCATGATCATAGATCTAGTCCTGACCCAAGACAAGAGGCTCAGTGAGGTCCTCATCTTGACACACTAGCACTTTGACTGTCATTGCTTCATCTTGAATATAGAGGGGAAGTTCCACCTCGCCCATGCAAGGGGTTTCCACACCTCCCAATCCTATGAGATATGCTTCTATAGGATTGACGGTTAATTTCAACTTTTGACAGTATGAAAATTTAACCGCACTAGTGGCTGCTCCTGAGTCAATCAAGGCTCTTACTGTCCTTGCACTCATTCCCTGTCCTATCTCTAAGGTTATAAAAGGACGTCGATCAATTATCCTATGAGAGCTGATACTGAAACTTCACACATAGCCACGTGATATCCTTGATCTGCATATGCATCTATCCTAGGTAGCTCTCTACCCTATCTTCTCAACTTCATTCTCCGGATGTGTTCCAATGCTTCTGCTTGAGCTTCTTCGCAAATTCGTTTTTCTTCTTCTTTGCATTTCTTAGCAGTGTTGAGTCGACTTAGCATCTCTTCCGTCAGAGGTTCCTGATATAACTTGACTCTGCATCCACTTATCTAGCTCGGGAGAAAATCGCCTTCTAATGTGGCTGGTTGCACTCCTCCACTTGTTGAGATTCTATTAATGATCATGGGTCCATAGCCTCTCTTCTCTAGTTTCCTCGCATGTTGTTTCAAAGTATACACTAGTACTAGGTCTCCTGCCTTCAAACCTTTATCCTTAACGTGGGCATCAAAGTATGCCTTCTGACGTTTCTTAGCTGCATATATCCCTGCAGCCGCCCTCAGTCTTGTTTCTCCTAACCGTTCAAGGTCAAAAAGTCTAGAGGAGAGTTCATGACCCATCCATTCATACTCTTGTGCTACTTTTAGTGTAGGTATTAAGAAGTCCAACGGTAGCACTGCATTTTGGCCGAATACCATCTGAAAGGGGGTAGCTTGGAGTACCGTTTTGTAGGCGACTCGGTATGCCCAAACAGCGTGGTGTAGCTGTTTGTCCCAATCAGAGCATTTATTGTTCACTAATTTCGTCAGTACATTGCATAGGATCTTATTGGTGCTCTCAGCCTGGCCATTAGCTTGAGCGTGATATGGGGCAGACTTCTTATGTACTACCAAGAATTCTTGGAGCAGATTTTCAATAACTTCATTCAAGAAGTGAGTGCCTCTATCACTAACTAGCTTTATAGGTAGCCCATATCTAGTGAACACATTCTCAAATAAGAACTTAGCTGTTGTTTGTGCATCGTTCTTCGTGGTAGCTTTCACTTCTACCCACTTGGTTAGATAATCCGTGGCAACAATGATATACTCCGCATCAGAACCCTTAGCTGGGGGGTTAATAGGACCTACAAAGTCTATTCTCCACTTAGAGAATGCTCCTCCACCCATCATAGGTTTCAGTGGCATCTCATCTTTGCGTATAGGATACTGAGTTCGCTGACAGACATCACACCTCTTCACATAGGTATGTGCATCCATGTGAAGGGTCGGCCACCACAAGCCTACAAATAGAATCGCTTTAATCACTCGATCTGCTCCAAAATGCCCTCCTGCTACACCTTGGTGAGCAGTTTCCAAGATCTTGAGAAATTCACTCTCGTGGACACATAATCTTAGGTAACCATCTTTACCACGCTTGTATAGGTTATCACCAATGAGCGAGTAATCTAGGGTTTCCTGTTCTAAACTCCTTTTCCTAGCCAGAGTCGTGTCTGGAGGGAATGTTTTCGTCCTTAGGAAGGATACTAGTGGTTCACTCCAATCTGGCACTATGGACACTTGATAAAGAGTGGCATGCTCCACAGGTGGTCTAGTGCAGTAGATTGGGCATTCCTTGCACAACTTTTGGACATCAGCTTCCATAGTCGGCCAATGCACTCCGAGTCTCCTTAGTGTTTGTAGGGTTTGTTGCTTTGAGTAGTGTTGCTCTAATGCACCTACATGTGCTAATTGCAACCATTTAGCATACTCATCCTATTCCACACAATAGGCCAAGATCCCTTGATCTGTGTTCTTCTACATACTTCCTGCCATGATGTGATACTTTTGGGCTTTTACTACCTCTCTATCATGTGTGTTTATTACTGGGTGGCTAGGCCCGTACGTCAATACTGGCACTAATGGCTTAGCCCACTGCGGCACCACTTCCAAATTAAACATGTAAGCATCAGGAAGGTCATTTGACACTTCTTGTGGGGCTTCTCCAGATGTGAGCCTAGAGAGATGGTCTGCTCTCAAGTGAGTCTTCCCTTTCCTTACCACAACCTCGAAATCATATTCCATTAGCAAGAGAAACCATCTTACTAATCTTCCTGTATTGCATGGCTTGTTCGCGAGATATAGCAGTGCCTGATGGTCAGTAAAAAATTTAAACTTATTTGCAAGCAAGTAATGTCTAAACTTTTTAACTGCATATACCATGCCTAGCCCTTCTCTCTCAGTTGTGGTATAATTCCGTTCAGCCGCATTCAGTTGTCTACTAGCATAGGCAATTGGAAGATCCATATTACCTTCACCGGTAGGCTGCGTGAGTACACACCCAAAAGCATAATTCGAGGCATCCACATGAACATGGAAGGGCTTATTCCAGTCCGGTGTGGTCAAGATTGGTGCTGAACATAGTCGCCGTTTAAGCTCATTGAAAGAATTCTCACATTCATCAGTCCACTCAAAGTTAGTCAAAAGTCCATACAGAGGTTTTGCTATGATGGCATACATGTGTATAAACCGTCGGTAATAACCACAATGCCCCATGAAAGCTTGTACTTCCTTGACATTCTTTGGCCTAGGTAACTCGGCTATGGCTCTCACTTTCTCTTCATCAGTGGATATGCCATTCTTTGACACTATGTGTCCTAGAATCTTGCCTTGCCTGACCATAAAAACACACTTTTTTGGGTTCAGGCAGACTTGATATTCTCTACATTTGTTAAAGATTTGTCTGAGTTTAGGAATATGGGTTTGTCTAATGTTGGAATGAGCACAAAGATCATCAACATAGACTTCTAAGTTCTTCCTTAGGAACTCTTTAAATACATGGCACATCAGCCTCTGGAAGGTAGCTGGTGCATTGGTAAGCCCAAATGGCATTACTCTGAAGGCAAAAATGCCCCATTCAGTGGCAAAAGCTGTCTTATGCTGATCTTCTGGAGCTATGGCTACTTGATTGTAGCCCGAAAATCCATCAAGGAAGCTGTACACTTCCTTGCCTGCTACTCTTTCTAAGAGATGCTCTGTGATAGGAAGCGGATAATTATCTCGAATTGTGGCTGCATTGACCTTCTTTAAGTTAATGCATACACGCAGCTTTCCATTTTTCTTGGGCACCACTACAATGGGGGATACCCACTCAGTGTGCTCAATTTCATAGATGAATCCAGCTTCAACCAGTCTATCTATCTCTTCTTTGATCTTAGCAGCATAATTATCATTATATGTGTATGGCTTTTGCTTAGAAGGTTTGGCATCTGAGGTCATGGGGATAGTGTGTGAGCATATGTCAGGGTCCACGCCTTTCAAATCCTTGTAACTCCAAGCGAATACATCTCTGTATTCTCTTAGCAAGGCTATCAATTCGTGATCTTCTTCTTCTGTCAAGTCATGGCCTATGTACGTGCATCTCTCTTCTCCTTCTTCCATGGCTACCACTATTTTCTTGGTGGTTTCTTTGTTATCATAGGCCTCCCCTAATTGTGCCTCTGGTTTAGGCATTCTGATCATGACTCTCCTGTCATCTATCTCATACTTCTTAAAATTTTCTGGAACCTCAAACAAAGATTCTTCCTCTTCTGGTGTGACTGCTCTCTTCTTTCTTTTCTTTCCTTCTTCCTTCGGGGTCACATGTGTGGCTAGAATTACATCATTTGTAAGCTCTCCGTGCCTCTGGGGTTGAAATTCTACTTCATAGAAGTATTCTTCATCTGATGCAAAAGGTGGGTCCATAATGATTGACTCTAGATCGGAGTCACTTGCATCCTCAAATGCATCAGGGCTAGGTTCACACTCTTCTAACACTGCCTCTCCCATGATTGGCTCTATGGAGAAGACTAAAATGTCATAGCCGTCTTCATCACAGTGAGGTGTCCATTGTTCTTCATTGATGGCTACATCCATTGTTGCTAGGATTTCTACCCAGCCGTGGGGTTCAAATTCTTCATCAGGAAAGACTATAGGTGCATAGGCTGGGTCTTGAATTGATCTATGTGTTTCTTTTGCCCCTATCTCTCTGGCTTCTTCTCTCTTTTCTACTACTACTTTGCACATCCATAAGTGGGTGTCTTCATGCATCCATGAGGATCGTGATCCTATGGAATGCACCGATTCCGTATCGTCTTTGGCTCTATGGAGGGGATTCCATTGGATAGGAGGAACATCTCTATGAGAGTAATCTTTGAGATTTACTTTGGTCATAACACCTAAGTGTTGCAGGTACAAGGAATTGGCTCCCCAGTCCTGTACCACTTGCAACTGTCGCATAAAGGGTCGTCCCAAGATCATTTCATAGGCATGATTTTTGCTAAAATCACATATAGCAAAGGTATGCTCGAACTCAACACCACATGTGGTGAGAGTTATTCCTTCTAATAGCCCTAAGGGTCGCTCTATGTGACCGTTGGCCATTTGCAATTTCATCCTCGTGGGTCTGAGTGCTAGCTTGCCCCAACGCTTCCATAGGGAAGTGGTAGCAATTGCAACTCCTGCGCCTGAGTCTAAAATGGCCTTGGTGGTGTATCCTTGATGGGTGATAGGAAGATATGTGTTTCCCTCTTCGCCCTCACTCATGTCTCCTATCTTGTCCAATGGTATTTCTAGCACTGTTCTCTGGGATCCTACCTGGGAACGAGGTTTTGCTATCTCTAGTACTTGTTTGGCTACATGTTTCCATAGCTCTGGCCTTACTTTGAGTAGCTCTGCTAAGGTGAGGTTGCACTGTACTTTAGTGTTTTTCACTACCTCTGTGTTCCTAGGTATGACTGAGTCCTCATTTCGTACCATGACCGTGGGTGCTCTCATACAAGTAGACTTAGCTTCCCATGGGCCTGTGAAGTGGGGTAGTTCTTGTAGAGAGTTAGACTCAAAGTCTAATCTTTCTTGAGATTGGGTGCTCTCCTGCTCCTCATAAATGGATGGGATGTCTTGTGGGAATTGGTCGTGTGCATCATCCACAAGTTCAATGGGAGGAGGGACTTCACTTTCTTTAGCCCATTTCTCTTCTTGAATCTCTCGTAAGAATTCTGGTGTGAACCGATTCATAGAAGATGATGTGTCTGGCTCCGTAGAGTTAGGCACATAGGCTTCCTGGGCAAGAAGACCTACTCTTTCACTTGCCTTGTCCTTGTGTTGAGAGGCGGGTTCCTTTTCTGATTGTGCAATTAGCTTCTCTATTCTTTCCAATAGTCCTTCAAAGTGCAACTGCATCTTAGCTGAGCTAGATATGTTAAAAAGGCGGTTGTCTTCAAACATGGTTTGAGCCAACTCCACCATCTTAGCACAAATTTGAGTTCATTCCAGCTCTAATTCTGCTCTAGGGTAGCATTTTCCATGATCAGTTACGTTTGGCCCATCTTGGATTCTCGCCTTATATGCTTTAAGCATCATGTTTAGGTCCTCGGGAGTGGGATCTGCTAGGACTGATCCTACTCTAGGGGGTGGTGGGATTAGGTGAGGCGGGTTGGAAGGTGGCGGGTCGGAAGGTGGCGGATCGGATGGAGTTGGGAATGGTGGAGGTGGGGTAGTGTGAGAGGGAGTTTGAGATGTGAGTTCGGTTATCCTGGCTCTCATTTCCCTTAGGCTTTCCTCAAGTTCACTCATTTTCTTTGCCCATTGTCTTTTCATTCTTTCACGACTATCTCTCCAAGCTCTAGTCCTCTTCTTTGTCAGGCTCTCCGTTTCACTAACATCTAGGCTCTTTTCCTGGCCTACGCTTTGGTTCTGTTGCAAGGCTTGGGCTCTAGTGATCACTTGCACTGGTGTAGTGGATGTCACACTTCCTGTGGAGTCTACAACTAACCCTACGACATTGATAGGAGTGATTTTCGGCATATTATTAGGGTTCTTTGGGCAGTCTCGTAAAAGATGCTCCTTTCCAAAATCTTGGAAAAAGCCTTGAATTGTCACTGACTGGGGTTGTGTAGGTGGAGGTGAGGGACAATCATGAATGAGATGATCTCCCTGACATCTGTAGCATGGTTCTCTAGGAAATGGGGGTCTTACTTGCCTAGGTTGAGGTCTAGAGTTAGGGTTTGTGTACATTACATTGGTGTACTCTGGCTCCCAACTAGGTTCACTTGGTTCTTCACTGTGGTAGGACTCACCATGTTCAGGAGATTGCATGTAGTAGGCCTGGGGGCTGTCAATATGCGTCGAATCAAAGCTATGGTCACTCGGGTCACTTTCAGAAAGCAATGGTGTTATAGGGACTATAGCTCTATTCAGGTTCTCTTCTGCAGCTGCATATTTTACTGGGATCACATTAGTAGGAGCAGGTGGTTGTTGTGCTAGCACTGGCTCGGGTCTCAGTTGGGCCTGATATTGCGGTTGGTAATTTTGTTGAGGCCTAGTATACTGTTGGGGTGGGTATTGACTCTGGTATCTGCCTTGCTGGTATGGCTGAGGGTAGGTTTGCCTAACCGCTTGCTTATTGTATGCGCAGTCTTGTGTGGAGTGATTTGTGTATCTTCGTTCTATGGTGCAGTACTGGCTACTAGGATTTACTTGGGGTTGAGCCATAATGGGACATACATTTGCCATATGGTCACCTCCACAAGTATAGCATCTTTTCACTGGGGCAAATCTTGGGATCTGTTTGCTAGTGACACCTAATTTCTGAGCTACTTTCTCTGCAAGTTCCTCAATTGATGTGGATTGTGTGGAAGAGAGGCTAGAGGCACTATCTGAGTCTTTGTAGATTTTGGAAAGCTCTAGTTCTTCCCCTAGGTTGTCCTCGATGTCAATGCACATGTGTACACACTCTTCTATGGTCCTAGGGTCCTTCAAGTACACGTATGATCTCAATTTGGTACTTAGCAATCCATCCAAGAACAAATCCACTTGCTCAGCTGGCACGGGTAACTCAGGGATAGGGCATATCTCTAGGTATTGCCTAAATCTTCTTCCAGCAAGTCTCACGGTTTCTTGAGGGGTTTGCTTGAAGTTGTGAATCAGCGAGGAAGTGTTATGTCTTATGCCACTTTTAGAGAATTCGATAATGAATGCCTCTAGAAGTTGGTCTATGCTCCTGAACTGCCTCTCGTTTAGGGGTTGAAACCATGTCAGGGAAGTGTTCCTAAGGGTTAGACCAAAGGCATTGTACTGCATGAACAGATCTTCAACTTTTTCAGCTCTCAAGACTTGCCTAAACTCAGCCATATGATCATATGGATCTCTCGTGCCATCGAAGTAGTTCTTCATGGACTTAACTAACTGAGTCGGTCTCAAAGTCCTTGTGTGCTCTCTAGGTCGTGGTAGAGGGAACTCATCCGCATTTCTTTGATTCCTGGGATCTTTAAGTACCTCAGGTTCTACTCTATTTGTTTCCGTCCTCGTTCTTTCTCTGCCCCCTGGGTTGGCAAAGCTTACTTCTGGCCTATCTCTACTTCTATCTCTTTGAGTTCCTTGAGCTTGGGATGTTCCAGCTCCAGGGTGGCCATAGGACACGTTCGATCTTGGTTGGGGGAAAACGAATTCACCCTTCCAAGTGTAAGCATGCCTGTCATGTTCTGTAACCACAAAGATCCTCTCCGAAGCGTGATCTAAGTAGGTCACTCTGCCTGGGCTATCAGGATCTTTGAACTCATAAATCATGATAGACCCTACATCATTTGGCCTATTTGATTTATACCTCCAAAAGGCTTCATCGGTCTCTTGGTTTAGGAGCAGATCTATACTCTTATTGTCCTGGGGAACCCACTCAGGATTGAGGATTCTAGTAAGAACACATTTCCCTCGAGGGGTCCTAGGCTCTCCTCCTACGTTCCCTTGTTCTAGGTCATCTATGTCCGTCTCAAGGCGTTTACCGGCGATGAAGCTAATACCAAACTTGACAGCTAGGTGTTCTAGTCCAATGGATTGGTCTGGGTTTTTAATCTGGAGCACGGATCTTCCTAGGCCATCCTCATAGATGCTAACACCTAATCGGTTGGTCCTAATTTATTCCAGCTGTGTCTTGTAGGGGCCTTCCACCCTATACAAATACGGCACACCTCAACTTCCTGTGGGTCTATCCATGCCTTCAGACATCTCTGATTCACTAGTCTCAAAGTTGGGATAATACGAGTGGTGGCTCAACTGCTGGGCCCAAGACCTAGCAGTGTGATTGACGCTAGCCTCCGAAGACCTAAGACTTTGTCTATCCCTTACTAGATGTCGTCCTAATCTAAGTTTCATATGCATATTTAAGTAGCCCCTATTTTGCCCAAGTACAACCTCGTTGCTGAGTTCTTTTGTATCAATTACTTGATCCCTTTTTATGTTGATTATCGTGTTTATACTCTCGTTTGATATCACATCGTCAGGAGCAATTGAGTGTTTTTCCATACTTTTAGGTTGATCGTTCCACGTTAGGTACTTTTCCTTTAAGTTGTCGATATTACAGAGGTTATGTTTCTAGCTTAAACTTGAGTTTTTAGGTAGTCTTCAACTTGAATACTACCTATCGTCGCCCTAGTTTACTTCTAGCACTATTCGTACTTAGCGTGAGCTAGGAATTGACACAGGGTGTGGAGAGTATTCCAACCTTACTTGTTGATCCCTTGCTTTATCATGCTCAAGAATCCGCTTCTCAAGCTTGCAAGGAAACCCTTGCCTTGGATGCTCTCGAATGCTCTCAGTGGACCTGTGAAAGTCCCAAAATTAGCTCGAGACTTAAATTCAAATGACAGACAGATCACATTTGTGCATACTTGGGATATCAATTATGTCCCCTGTCTTTATTGCGAACAATTCTTGAGATCCCTTGGTTTTCTTCTCCCTAGATATGGTATTTGATACACAAGATTTTTCTCAAGACACTCCTGTAAGGAACTCACAAATTCACTAATTGTTCGATAGGTATGCCAAAAATTCCCCAAAAACTTGGTATTAAAAACCCTAATTTTTTGGCCGAAAAGCCTGTCAATCGCGATCGACAGGTTTGTCAATCGCGATTGACAGAGGTGTCCGTCAAGGCCTATCGGTCGTGACCGACACGTCAATCACGATCGACAGAGTCGATCGTGGGTCCTGTCAATCGCGATCGATGGTGTCAATGGCGATTGACACGTGTTCCGGGATTTTCGCCGTAAATTCAATCGATCGGGGCTGTGTCCGTCGCGATGGACACGTGGCAACGCGTGAGATTCAATCAATCGCCAAAATTCAGTCGGTCGCGATCGATGGTGTCAATCGCGACTGACAGAGGTATCGGTCGTGGCTGTCGATCGCGATCGATGGTGTCAATCACGATTGACAGGGTCAGTCGGTCGTCTCTGTCGGTTGCGAACGACAGATCTGTCAGTCGCGATTGACAGAAGTTGTCGGCCGTGGGTGTCAGTCGCGATTGACTGTGTCAATCGTGATTGACAGAGGAACTCAGAATTTTTTAACTGTTTTTAGTGATTTGGAATGTGCTCATCCTGTAGATTATAGTGGTGCACTTTGTTTTACCAAATGGGCGGTTTTTCTATCGATCGCGATCGACAGACTTCGGCAACTCAAAGACAGTTTCGTGATGTTTCGTACCTGCGCGGAGTGCTAGAGATGATGATGCAGCAAGTACCTGCAAGAAAGCTCAAGAAACATGCAAAAACAACGCACACAATATTGCTCTCTCGCTCTCTCTCACAAGTGGAATGAGGGAAATGAGGTGGAGAAGGTGATATGATAAAAAGCTGAAAATTTTCGCGATGATGGAGATGGAGATCGGATATGATGAGGATGATGATGGTGATGATGGTGGTGAGGTAAGAAAGAGAAAAATAAGAAGAGTGAAGAAATTCCCTACAACGCCAACGTCTCTAATCTACATCTTACCATCACACGCTCGTCCTCAAAGCTCGATCCCCGGCAACGGCACCAAAATTTGGTGTAGCTCAGTGATGAGTAGCACCTCCTTTAATGTCAATCCGGGAAGTACAAATGCATATGCATACACACACATATACATACACAAATACACACACACACACATACAGAAATGCATACGCAAATGAATATGGATACACACATGCATATGCATACACAAATACACACATACACATACACAGATGTATACACATACACACATGCATATGCATACACACATACATAATGCATATGCATACACAAATGCATTTACATACACAAATGCATATGCATACAAATGCATATGCATACAAATGCATATGCATACACACATACACACATGCATATGCATACATATGCATGCACACATGCATATGCATACACACATACATGCATACACACATGCATATGCATAAACAAATGCATACATATGCATATACACATGCATATGCATACACACATGCATATGCATACACATGCATATGCATACACATGCATATGCATACACATGCATATGCATACACATGCATATGCATACACATGCATATGCATACACATGCATATGCATACACATGCATATGCATACACATGCATATGCATACACATGCATATGCATACACAAATGCATATGCATACACACATGCATATGCAAACATACATGCATACACACATGCATATGCATATACATACACATGCATATGCATACACACAAACATATGCATACACACATACACAAATGCATATGCATACACACATACACACATACACATACACACATACACATACACAGATGTATACACATACACACATGCATATGCATATACATACACATGCATATGCATACACACAGACACAATGCATATGCACACACAAATGCATATACATACACAAATGCATATGCATACAAATGCATATGCATACACACATACACAAATGCATATGCATACACAAATGCATATGCATACACAAATGCATATGCATACACAAATGCATATGCATACACACATGCATATGCATACACACATGCATATGCATACACAAATGCATATGCATACACACATGCATATGCATAAAGAAATGCATATGCATACACACATACATATGCATACACACATACATGCATACACACATGCATTTGCATACACACATGCATATGCATACACATATGCATATGCAAACACATGCATATGCATACACAAATGCATATGCATACACACATGCATATGCATACACACATGCATATGCATACACACATGCATATGCATACACACATACATGGATACACATGCATATGCATACACATACATACACATACACAAATGCATATGCATACACACATACACAAATGCATATGCATACACAAATAAACAAATTCATATGCATACACACATACACAAATGCATATGCATACACAGATGCATATGCATACACACATGGATGCATACACACATGCATTTTAACATCTCCTCATTAGATCAGATGGGATCTCCATGTACACCTTGGGGAGCGCATGACCATGATGACTCCAAGATATATCACATACGTGATGGAGCTCCAGTCATGGATGCATCCGGAAAGGCCATGCATCAGCGCATTGGAGAGCTTTGCTCCATAGAGTTTGGACATTCCTTCATGTTAAAATGGAGTGAACAGGGTAAGGATTCCAAATTATATCACAGAATCGATATATGAAGAGTACTGGCCAGCACCTAGGCATCCTATTGTGAGTTCAGAATGGATTCAGCATACGGCACGCGAGGTGATGTCTCGTCGATGGTCTGAGGTTGGTGATGCTTTCAGAGCAGGCTTATTGAAGCCTGTATGGCTAGATGTTGAAGAGTGGGAATCGATTCAGGATGAGTAGCAACATACTCCTGATCAATATTGTCAGTAGCAAGATGTGGTGGCCACACGTCTAGATACGGTTGGAACGTCGCATTTAGGTAGCGACGGATATGATAGTATGTGCTACCAATTTTTAAGTATCATTTTAATTATTGAATTTGTTTGTGTTAAGCACATCATGTATGTTCATCTAACATTTCACATATTTATTATAGGAGTTGGTAGTGGGTCATCCTCCGATGTGAACCGAAGAAGCTTATGGATATCGTCATGGATTCATTGCACTGGTGCAGGACTTATGAGGATGCGGTGCAATCATTTCATGGGAGAATCTATGATTAGGTAAAATTATAGCGTGGTTTCTTATTTTTAGTTATTGTTTATAAATGTCATGTCAATTTGTCTCATTTTACACATATGCTTTGTTGCAGGATTGTAGGTGTAAATGTTTTGATCCCCTTGCACATATGTATGGTAGTGCTTTGCCACAATTTCGTATTACACTCCTATGTGGCAATGATGTACCATAATTTTGTATTCAATTCCTATATGGAAGTGCTTTGTCACATTGCCACAGTTTTGTATTACACTCCTATGTGGCAATGATGTACCATAATTTTGTATTCGATTCCTATATGGAAGTGCTTTGTCACATTTTGTACTCGGTTCCTATATGGAAGTGCTTTGCCACACTCTTGCACATCCTTCAGTTATGGAATATACAACTTTTTGTACATGATTCATGGTTCATGTTTGCTTATATAAAATCATGTTTTGGTTGCCATTAGAGTACATATCACATGTACTCCCTTTAGGGTTGGGTATAGTGAATTGTCTTTTGCTAAATAACATCATGGTAACGGTGTTGTAGCAAAAGACAACACACTCTGCCCAAAAACATTTGTGTAGATATGGTCATCGGTATAAGCGTCGGTACACCCAGTAAAGTCGTTGGTATGTGCATTGGTACACCTAGCAGAGTCGTCAGTATGGTCCTGGATACATGCGTCGATATTACGGATGCTTATGTCGATGCTCATACCAACGCTTATACCGATGCATATACCGGTGCTATGTTTTCAACGCACATACCGACTGCAACACTGACATCGGGGAGAAATTTTGCCAATTCATTTTCCTCGATAATAGCCTCGGTATACCCTCGATATGTTGTAGTGTTTTTTGAGCTTTAAGCATGCAAAAATTTTGATTTAGAAGTCAAATGCACTTTTGACCTTGAAAAATGATAGGGTAGTCATTTAATAGTATTATGATGAGTTTTACAACTTTTAAAAATTTTGAATTTATTGGCCCAACGAGATTACAAGATTTCTTCTCTCTCTAGAAGACAACCGTGAATGTAAGGAAACCTTGTACCATCTTCCCCCTTCAACCTAGTAATTTATAGGGTATATACTCTAGGCACCACCCTCTTCTAATTGGTCCATCAATAATCACACTTTAATCTAAAAGACCCATGCATGTTCATTTTTTTCCTAATGAGGAATAAGAATCATTTCTAAACACAAAATCAGAAACAAATTCATTACTATTGCTACATTAGAGTGCGTATAATTAATAGATACCTTATGTTTACTTTTTTTTTCATAGAATCATAAAAAATGAGATTTGTTCGACATTTTTCATCGAGTATATAAATAGTGCATCCAAATATGACCATACAAGCACATCTTCCTAACTGTTTAGTTCTTTTAATATGCTCTTGAACTCAAGATCAAAATCTATTGCAAATTCTACTATTTTCTGGTCACCTTTCATGCCAAAATTGAAATCATCCAAATTATCGAATTTTACTTTATCATTCTACTCATTGAATCTATCAACAATCCACTCCTCATGTTAATTGCCTTCTAAATTCATGTGCTTGCAAGAGTAAACCACCCTGTTGATTCTCCTCCTTTTGTTGCTTCTAACCTTCTTGAGTATGTGAATTTTGTTGAACCATAGAATCTCCAAACTCGATGAAATCCCCTTCTAATACTTGAATGATTGTAGTAATTTTCTACAAATGAATTCCTTGTCATCCATCAATGCATCTCCCACAATAATCATTTTGTATATAAAGATAGTTCATTGATTTATAATATCTTTAGGGCAGGTATTGGTACATTTGGCAAGCCTTGGTGCTTGACCAAAAGTTCAAGGTATACCTCATATCTTGATTATGAATATTCATAAGTCATATGTGAACACCTCTTGTAAATATCTTGAGTTTAACTCAAGATAAATGTAAAAGCTAGAGCTTGAGAGAATCTCCTAGCGTTACGAGTTTCAATTCACAACAACCAAGTGATTGGAGTCAAATTAATTAGGAGGCTAAAAGATAGGATCACTTTTAGGTGGCAGATTCCAAATTCAAATTTGAATTCATCTATAAAAACTCATGACTTTTAGTCGCAGAAGAGAGAGCAGATCAAGGACACATTGAGCTTCAAGATTGTGGGCACACTTAGTTCACACATGTATGAGTAAGCCTATAGCATTTCCTTTGTATCATACATTCAATACAATATACATTTGTTTTAGATTATGCAACCATCTCATGTTCACTATTACCTAGTGCTATACTCTCATTTTTAGTGAATTTGTTTTGAGGATTTATCTACGTATACATATTCTTTTACTATCATTCAACTTGGTACATGTAGCTTAGACCTTCTAGTTCTATGCTATCAATGTTCATGTCATTTGGTTCAGGGATCTGTGAGATATTTCAATTACAATCTACCTATGTCTTCTGTCTGTCATCCTCCTCAAATATCAGGATTAGACCGCTAATTTCTTAAGATTATTTTTCAGCATATACTCATCCTAAATTAGTTAAATAAATTACTATAGCGAGCTTAGGGGTCCAATTAGATATTGCTAAATACACTAAGATCAATTGTAATTAGTGAGTGAGCTCTTAATGAAACACTGAGTAGGTTACATTCCTTAAATAGCAAGTTTTTATAATTCTTCAACATTCGAAGTAGTCTGTTTTAATGAAACTACTTGAAGGTGATGCTCCAAAGCACATTATGGGTCAAAATGCATATTTGGGAAGCTAAAGGTATCTAGTTAGGTATTCCGAAGTAACATTGGTAGGTGTAGAGCACAATTTGTGCAGCACCAGCTCATTTCTGGAGTGTAACCAACCATCTCCTAATAGTGGAATTAGAGCAATCATTGACTCGACATGGGAGATGGCTTCCCATCATCAATTGAAAAATTGGATCGAGGTAATTACTCTACTTGGTCTATTATAATGGAAGCATATCTACAAGGTAGAAATCTTTATGGTAACATATCTGGAGATGAGTTAATGTCAAGACTTAGAAGCAAAGGGCAACCCACTCAAGAAGAACAAGAAAGGTTATCAACATGGTGCTCAAAGGATGCATTGGCCAGATCATACCTTCTCAACTTAGTTTCTGATTTCTTACTCCCACATATTAGAAATTGTAAGACATCACAAGAAACCTGGAATGCACTTGAAGCATTTTTCTCTTCAAGCACTAGAGCAAGGAAGAATCAATTGTGGATGGAGTTCACAACACTCAAGAAGATGCCCAAAAAGAATGTGAGTGATTATGTCACTAAAAAGAAGGACCTAGTTGATCAACTTGGAAGCATTGGAGAAGTCATTGATGAGGAGAAAATGGTGAGACAAGTGATCAATGGAATCAAAGCAGATGACAAGTGGGAAGCATTCACTACTGCAATGGATCTATACATGGACATGTAGGTACCTAACTTCAATACTCTAATGGGACAACTATTCACTCATGAAGCCAAGCTTGTGAAGAATAATGACAACTCAAAAGGTAATCAATCCTTTGCCCTATACACTGATAAGAACAAGAGTAAGGATGGTAAAGGTAAAGGCAAGAAATCTGATGATGAAGCTAGTCCCTCTCAATCTAACTTAGTAGGAAGAGGTAGAGGTACAAGAGGAAGAGGTAGATGACGTAGAAAAGGCAGGGGGAGATTCCAAAGAACCTCTCCATGTGCCATATGTGGATTGAAAAACCACACAACTGAGAATTGTTTCAGGAACCCTAGAAATCAGAGAGGAAGAGGCTTCAACAGAGGAAGCTATGGAAGAGGAAGATCAAACAACTTCAACAAATATAACAACAACTAAAATAACCAAGGAGGCTATAGAGGAAGGAGAGACTTTAGCAATTACATTAAAGAACAAGGACAAGAAGAATCACTTTTTTTAATGAACATGACCACGAGGCAAGGTGAAGCAGATGAACAGGTGTTTTATATAGATTTTGGTTGTTCAAATCATGTAGCAGGAAATGTGCCATTAATATCTAACTTGGAAGATCCAAGGAGCAAGCATGAGGTTCAGACAGGAGATGATACAAGAAACTTAGTTGAAAAGATTGGAGATGTGAAGACATCAGATGGAAACATGAATCTACCTAGTAAGGTATTGTATGTACCTACCATAACCAAGAACTTGATAAGTGTTGGATAAATTGTAGAAAAAGGTTTGCAGGTAAGGTTTACAAGAAATGGAGCATTTGTTGAAGATCCTCAACAAGGATTCAAGAAGGTAGCTAAAGGAGAAAAGATAGCTAGACTCTTTACATTTGAAGTGCAGGATACTAGAAATATAGCACTTTTAAATTATGGAGGACAAACCCTATCAGAATTAGAAATGTGGCACAAAAGATTAGCTCACATAGGAGAAAGAAGTTTAAAGTTATGGAGGGATTAGAGTGTGCTTGGACTACCAAATATATCCAAGCAACATATGATATACAAATGCAGCTCATGTCAATTTGGGAAGTCTCATACACAACCATTTATGAAGAAAGGTTACATTCATGGTGATCTATTGGAGCTAGTCCACACAGATGTTTGGGGACCTAGCAAAGACCCTTTAATTTTAGGATCCAGGTATTATGTATCATTCATTGATGATTTTAGCAGATGGACCATACTTTATTTTATGAAGCAGAAAGATGAAGTATTCAATTGTTTCAAAAAATATATTGCTTTTGTTGAAAATCAGACAGGGAAAACATTAAAGTGGCTAAGGTCAGATGGAGGGGGAGAATACTTCTCCCATGAGTTTGATGCATATCTCCAAGATAGAGGCATCAAAAGAGAAATCACAACCAGATATACTCCAAAGCAAAATGGAGTAGTAGAAAGGAGGAATAGGACCATTGTGGAGGCAGCAAGGTCCATGATTAATGAGAAGAAATTGCCCAACTTGTTGGTGCATATCAATCACCAATTGAATATGTGAAGCAAAGAAGGTGGATACATTCACAAGAATGAAGAACATGTACACATATGTACATTAGTTATGACATAGGTTACATATACTTATGTTTTGATAAAAGTTTGTACATAATTGCCTATAAATACTCTTGGAAAATGTCGGGGCATTGAGAGAAGACAATGAGAGACTATGTATGAGCATAGGAATAGAGAAATAAGTGATTGTAAAAATGTCAGTAGATACATGAGAAGTGTAGGAATTCTCTCTCTCACTTTCAGTTGTAGTCTTCTCCAGAAATGAAAGAAATATTGCGCCCGATCTTTTCGTGTCTGCTCCTTCTGTGGTAAATCATTTGTGAAATCCTTTTGAGGATATCTAAGTTGATAGTTGATGAGTGTGTGACCAAAATTTTAGAGTCTAATTGTAAACAGGTTAGGAGAATTATCTGTAGGAACATTCATATGTATTGAGTGTTCACAGGCTCCTAAAACAGGCGCAGTTTTCGAGTCCAAAGAAATGAGTAGTGCTCAGTGCACAGTGTAAAGTTTTACACATGTGATAGCTCAAAATCTAAGTTGAGAGATAAGCTATCTACAGCCAAAAGGATTTGGCAAAACGGGTTCGACATTGTGAGAACCAAAGTTAAGAAGTTAGGGGTGTCAAATCGACTTCTCAGAAGTGCAGATTTGGACATAGGTAACTTGTGAAGTTGATTTCTCAAGTTATACTAAACCTTTTGAAGAACTTTAACTTGGAGGAGGTGCACAATCTCTAGGCGACACTCCATACAAATGTTCATAGAAAACTTTAAAGATTTGATAAGTCAATGAGAAGAAATTGTGCAGCAGACTTTCTGTGTTTCATCTTCTTCACAGAATTTTCAAGTTTTTGATAATTTGGAGATTGGACCTCTAATTTGGTAAAAGTTTTGACTTACTCTTGGTATAGAGGTGCTCTAATCACAAGAGTAGGTTGTTCTTTTGGAGATTAACACTCTCCATCAGTGGTATCAGAGCAGGAGACATCAAAATCAAGGAAAGGAGGATCCCGACTGCTGCAGATTCAAAAATTTCAACAATTGAAGAGCTAGAAGATGAAAGTTTGAAGGCAAAGCTTGAGGAGGAGACCATACAACATCTAGAAGGACAAAAGGAGTCTAATTCAAAGTAAAGGTACACATATTGTTCATAAAGGTTGAAGTTTTCAATACACAGGAGTACACAAGATGGGAGATTCTCTTCAGATAGAGAAATTGGATAGGGAAAACTATCCTGCATGGTCAATGAGGATGGAAGCTCATCTTATGAGCAAAGATTTAATAGCCTACATCACAGGTGAAGAGGAGAAGCCAAGTTTCAGAGATCCTAGTGTTCCAACTAGGGAAGAGTTAGCAGACTTGAAAAATTGGATGAAGAAAGATGCTCAAGCTAGGAGCATTATATATATGGCAGTCAATGATTACTTGCTACCTCATATTCGAGGTCTTGAAAGTGCAACTGATATTTGGAATGCTTTGGAGGAGCATTTCCAGAATACTACAAAGTCAAGGAAGGCATCCTTATGGGCAGAGTTTACAACCTTCAAGAAGAAGGCTTCTCAATCTATTTCAGACTATGTAACAAGGATGAAAGACATTGCAGATGCATTAGGAGCTGTTGATGAAGACATTGAGGAGGATAAATTGGTAAGGCAAATTCTTACAGGCTTAAGAGGTGATGACAAATGGAAGCCATTCATTTTGTCTACAGAGTTATCACTTGATCATTACACTCCTGATTTAAATTAGTTGCTAGGTCATATGCTAACATTTGAGCAGGATGTTAAAGGAGATAGTGACAAGAGTGCAGGTCATGCTATGTACTCAAAGGACAAGAAGAAGAATAGCAAAGGAAAGCAACAAGCAAATGAAGATGAAGGCACAACTAGTCAAGCCAACTTCCTAAGAGGTAGAGGAGGTGGCAAAGGTAGAGGAAGAGGCAGGAATAACAAAGATGGAGGCAAAGCTTCCTGGATTTGTGGTAAGACAAATCATTTAGCTAATGATTGTTGGCATAATACTCAGAATAATAATGGATATAATCAGAACTATAACTCTAGAGGAAGAGGAGGCAGAAATCAAAGAGGTAATTTCAGAGGTAGAGGTGGTAGGAGTTACTTTGGAAGAAATGTAGGTAGAGGATTCCAAAGTCAACAATACAACAACACCTACTACAATTATGCTTCAGATCAAAAGGAGGATTCAACATTAATAATGAATGCTACTTGTGAAAGTCAGAGTGAAGATCAGAGAGTCTTCTACATTGACTCAGGGTGTAGCAACCATCTGAGTGGTAATATATCTTTGATGACTGATTTGGAGAATAAGGTGTTTAATCATGTTGTTCAAACAGGTGACAACACAAAGCATAATGTGAAGTCAATTGGATCAGTGAAGGCCAAGGATGGTAGTACCTTATTGAGTAAGGTCTTGTATGTTCCTACAATTCCTAAGAATTTGATAAGTGTAGGACAAATTGTTGAAAAGGGATATGAAGTAAGGTTCACTAATGATGGAGTATATGTGGAAGACCCTAGTCAAGGATATAAACAGATTGTTTCAGGGAAGAAAGAAGGAAGACTATTTACATTGAAGATTCAAGGCAATATTGGTCATGCTATGTTCACATATGGAGGACATAAGATCTCTGAGTTAGATCTTTGGCACAAGAGGCTTGGACATTTCAATGAAAGAGGTATTAAAGACATGATTAATAATAGTTCAGTGCTTGGATTGCCTAATGTTGCAGGTCAACATATGACATACAGATGTGAGGCATGTCAATTAGGTAAGGCTCATAAGAATTCTTACTCCAAGCATGGTTTCATGTACTCAGAGAAGCTTGAATTGGTACACACAGATGTGTGGGGGCCATCAAAGGATTTCAGTATAAATGGGTCAAGGTATTATGTGATTTATGTTGATGATGCTACCAGATGGATCACTATCTATGTGATCAAAGATAAGTCAGAAGTGTTTAATACATTTAAACACTATCATGCATATGCAGAAAGAATTACAGGTCATAAGTTGAAGAGACTAAGGTCAGATGGAGGGGGAGAGTATTTCTCTAATGAGTTCAGTGATTATTTGTGGAATGCAGGTATAAAAAGGGAAGTTACTTGGAGGTACTCTCCTCAACAAAATGGTGTAGCAGAAAGGAGAAATAGAACACTTGTTGAGTTTGCAAGATCCATGATGAAGGAGAAAAATTGCCCTAATTATTTGTGGGCTGAGGCTGTGAATACAGCTACTTATTTGGTTAATAGATTACCATGTAAAGCCTTGCAGGGTATGACACCATATGAGGCTTGGTGGGGTAAGAGACGTACTTTGGATCATTGCAGAGTTTTTGGATGTGTGGCATATGCTTATGTGCCATCACAATTAAGGCACAAGTTAGAGCCTAAAGCTGAAAAATATGTTTTCATTGGTTATGATGATAAGCAAATGGGCTATAGATTGTGGAGTCCATCTACAAAGCAATTCATGGTTTCTAAAGATGTGACATTTGATGAGCAGAGCACTTGGTATGCAGGTACAATTAATATCAATACAGGTAATGAAGAAGAAGTGAGCCAAAGGAAAGGTAAATCAAAGGTTCAGATATTTGATGAGCAAGAGAATAATGAAGTGCAGATTGAAGTGGAAGAAATACCAAGATTTGATCCTGAATATGAAGAACCAGAAACTTCAAGAAGTGGAGAGCTTAGGAGGTCTACAAGGAACAAATGGCAACCTACAAGGTATAGCTATGATACTTCATTTTTGGCCACAAAAGATTATGCTTATATGATGAATACAGATGAAGACCCTTCTA
This sequence comes from Ceratopteris richardii, assembly GCA_020310875.1. NCBI lineage: Eukaryota > Viridiplantae > Streptophyta > Polypodiopsida > Polypodiales > Pteridaceae > Ceratopteris > Ceratopteris richardii. Next base: position 146,563,503 of record CM035410.1, read on the forward strand.
CATATGAAGAGGCAAGAGGTAAGGAAAAATGGGAGAAAGCTATGCAGGAAGAATATGATGCATTGATGGAGAATCAAACATGGGATTTGGTTCCAAAACCAAATAGTCAGAAAATCATTGGATGTAAATGGGTTTACAAAACCAAGAGGTTTGCAGATGGAAGTGTGTCTAGATACAAAGCTAGACTTGTTGTCAAAGGGTTTGCTCAGACTTATGGTGTTGACTATGATGAGACTTATAGTCCTGTGGCAAAGATGACAACCATCAGGACACTTATAGCTATTGCTGCATGTAAAGGTTGGAAGTTATGTCAACTTGATGTGAAAAATGCTTTTCTGAATGGTTATATTTCAGATGATGTGTTCATGGAGCAACCTCAAGGATTCAAAGATAAAAGGTATCCAGATCATGTGTGCAAGCTCAAGAGAGCTTTGTATGGCTTGAAGCAGGCCCCAAGGGCATGGAACTATAGACTTGTAAAGTTCTTGAAAGAACTTGGATTTCAGGTGTCTAAGGCAGATAGTAGCTTGCTTGTCAAAGCAAGTGATAATGGTTTCATATACATGTGCATATATGTTGATGATATAATCCTTACAGGTACAGATGAAGAAGGAATACAAAGACTCAAGAAGCAGATGGAAAAGGAATTCAAAATAAGTGACTTGGGAGACTTGTCATACTTCTTGGGCATGGAGATTACATATACTCAACATGGAGTATTTGTGACCCAAGAAAGGTATTTGAAGAACTTGTTAATCAAGTTTAAAATGGATGATTGCAGGGTAGCACCTACACCAATGGAGGTGAATCACAAATTGAGTAAATTTGGAGGTGAAGAATTCAAGGACATGAGACAATATCAGAGTTTGGTTGGTAGTCTTATCTATGCTACTTTAACTAGACCTGATTTATCATATGCAGTAGGGGTTTTGTCTCAATTCATGCATTGTCCTAGGAAAGAGCATTGGATTGCAGGTCAAAGAGTATTGAGGTACATTAAGGGTACACTCAATGAAGGTTTGTATTATGGGTTTACCTCAGATACAAATATCAAAATCTATAGTGATGCAGATTGGGCAGGTAATCCAGATGATAGAAGATCTACTTTTGGATACATGTGTTATGTGGGAGATAAACTTATCTCATGGTGTTCCAAGAAGCAACATACAGTTGCTTTGTCTTCTACAGAAGCAGAATACAAAGGCATGGTTGAAGCTGCAAAGGAAGTGATTTGGCTCAAGACCTTGATGAAGAGTCTTGACATTGTGCATGGGATACCAATTTTATTTGGAGATAACATGAGTTCATTGTACTTAGCTGCTAATCCTGTTTTCCATGCTAGGACCAAACACATTGAGATTCAGTATCACTTTCTAAGAGAGAAAGTGATGGACAAGGAGATTGAAGTCATACATACTTCAACAAAAGATCAGATAGCTGATATGCTTACAAAGAGCCTGGATGGACCAAAGCTACAGAAGTTTAAAGACATGGCAGGTATAAAGAAGAAAGGAGAAATCTCAATTGATGATTGAGGGGGAGCTGTTGGTGCATATCAATCACCAATTGAATATGTGAAGCAAAGAAGGTGGATACATTCACAAGAATGAAGAACATGTACACATATGTACATTAGTTATGACATAGGTTACATATACTTATGTTTTGATAAAAGTTTGTACATAATTGCCTATAAATACTCTTGGAAAATGTCGGGGCATTGAGAGAAGACAATGAGAGACTATGTATGAGCATAGGAATAGAGAAATAAGTGATTGTAAAAATGTCAGTAGATACATGAGAAGTGTAGGAATTCTCTCTCTCACTTTCAGTTGTAGTCTTCTCCAGAAATGAAAGAAATATTGCGCCCGATCTTTTCGTGTCTGCTCCTTCTGTGGTAAATCATTTGTGAAATCCTTTTGAGGATATCTAAGTTGATAGTTGATGAGTGTGTGACCAAAATTTTAGAGTCTAATTGTAAACAGGTTAGGAGAATTATCTGTAGGAACATTCATATGTATTGAGTGTTCACAGGCTCCTAAAACAGGTGCAGTTTTCGAGTCCAAAGAAATGAGTAGTGCTCAGTGCACAGTGTAAAGTTTTACACATGTGATAGCTCAAAATCTAAGTTGAGAGATAAGCTATCTACAGCCAAAAGGATTTGGCAAAACGGGTTCGACATTGTGAGAACCAAAGTTAAGAAGTTAGGGGTGTCAAATCGACTTCTCAGAAGTGCAGATTTGGACATAGGTAACTTGTGAAGTTGATTTCTCAAGTTATACTAAACCTTTTGAAGAACTTTGACTTGGAGGAGGTGCGCAATCTCTAGGCGACACTCCATACAAATTTTCATAGAAAACTTTAAAGATTTGATAAGTCAATGAGAAGAAATTGTGCAGCAGACTTTCTGTGTTTCATCTTCTTCACAGAATTTTCAAGTTTTTGATAATTTGGAGATTGGACCTCTAATTTGGTAAAAGTTTTGACTTACTCTTGGTATAGAGGTGCTCTAATCACAAGAGTAGGTTGTTCTTTTGGAGATTAACACTCTCCATCACAACTATCTATGGGTAAAGGCTGTATCCACAACCTCCTATCTTATCAATAGACTCCCATCTAAAGCATTGGATGGGATGACACCATATGAAGCTTGGAATGGAAGAAGGCCTAGCCTAGAGCATTGCAAAAGTTTTGGGTGCATAGCATATGCACATGTTCCATCACAGATCAGAGGTAAAATGGATTCTAAGGCAGAGAAATGTGTATTTATAGGTTATGATCTTAATAACAAACGGTATAGATTGTATAATCCAAGTACAAAAGGTTGTATTGTTAGTAGAGATGTTGTTTCTTATGAAAACAACTCGTGGTTTGAAGATGATTGTAGAAAGGTCAAACTACCTTATGACCTAGAAGAAGACTTTCCTACAATTCAAAAGGTAAATAGTCAACAATGTGAAGTTTCAAGTGATTCTCATAATGATTAGAGAACGCCAAGGAGGAACTTCAAATTATGGAGCAATAATGACAAAGAAAATATGCAAGACTTGAGGGATATTGCAGAATCCCCTCAACAAACAATAAGAAGATCAACTAGGGAAAAGAAGAAGCCAAAAAGGTATGGATATGACACCTCTTTAGTCACTAAACACTCAATCTATATTGCTCAGGATATCAATTTAGAAGAACCATCAACCTTTAAAGAAGCAAACAAGAAATCTGTTAAGAAGCAAGTAATGGAGGGAGAGATACAAGCACTTCAAGAAAATCAGATTTGGGAACTAGTTCCCAAGAACCAATCCATGAAGATCATTGGATCTAGATGGATCTATAAGGTAAAAAGGAATTCTGATGGATCAATAAACAAGTACAAAGCAAGACTTGTTGCTAAAGGGTTTGCTCAGACCCACTGGATTGATTATGAGGAGACCTTCTCTCTTGTGGCAAAGATGCCAACAATCAGAGTTCTCATAAGCATAGTTGCTTCAAGGAATTGGAACATCTATCAATTAGATGTAAAAAAAGCCTTTTTATGGTTGGATTTCAAAGGAGGTATACATGGCACAACCTCTTGGATTTATTGATGATGTACATCTTGAGTATGTGTGCAAACGCAGGAAAGCTCTCTATGGTCTCAAACAAGCTCCTAGAGCTTGGAAACATAGATTGGTTACATTTTTGGAGGACCAATTCAAGATGAGCAAAGCTGATTCTTCACTATTCACTAAGAAGAGAAACTTTGAAGTTAAATATTTATGTTTGTATGTAGATGATATTATTCTTACAGGTAATAATGCAGATGGAATCAAGAAGATCAAAGCCTAAATGAAGGAAAAATTCAAGATAAGTGACCTAGGATTGCTCACTTATTTTCTTGGATTAGAAGTTGTCTATGCAGATAAAAGGATCTTCCTTACTAAAAGGAAGTATGTTAGAGATGTAATTGCAAAGTTCAAGATGGAGGATGCTAAGGTTGCAGGTACTCGCATGGAGGTCAATCACAAGTTAAGTGCTCATGAAGGGGAACCTATTGAATACATTACAAGCTACCAAAGCTTACTTGGAAGATTGAATTATGCAACCCTAACTAGGGTAGATATCTGCTATGGTGTAAGTGTGCTTAGCCAATTTATGCACACTCCTAGAAAGCCTCACATGGATGTAGCAAAGAGGATCTTGAAATATCAAAAGCGAAGTATGAATGAAGGATTGTATTATCCTTATACATCTGCTTTGAGTGTAAAGCTATTCACTAATGCAGATTGGGCAAGATCAAAAGATGATAGAAGAAGTACATCTGGATATTTATCCTTTGCAGGTACAAAGCTCGTTTCTTGGTCTTCCAAGAAACAACCCATAGTAGCACTCTCTTCAATTGAAGCTGAATACAGAGGATTGGAAAATGCAACTCAGGAAGCAATGTGGATCAAGTCCCTATATCTAGATTAAGGGTGAGATTTTGGCACTCCATACATATTTGGAGACAACATGAGTTCTTTGCATTTAGCAGCTAATCCTATCTTTCATGCTAGGACTAAGCATATAGAAATCCATTATCACTTTGTTAGAGAGAAAATAGCAAGCAAAGAGATTCAATTGTCTTATGTGTCTAGTCAAATGCAATGTGCAGATATGATGACCAAAGCACTTGATGGAAGCAAACTCAACAGACTCAAATCAATGATTGGAATGCAAGGGATACCTACGGATTAAAGACTCAAGCATCTTAGGCTTGATGGGGAGCTGTTGGTACATTTGGCAAGCCTTGATGTTTGACCAAAAGTTCAAAGTTTATTTCATATCTTCATCATGAATATTCATAAGTCATATGTGAACACCTCTTGTAAATATCTTGAGTTTAACTCAAGATAAATTTAAAAGGCAAAGCTTGAGAGAATATCGTAGACTTACGAGTTGTAATTCACAACAACCAAGTGATTGGAATCAAATTAATTAGGAGGCTAAAAGATAGGACCACTTCTAGGTGGTAGATTCCAAATTCAATTTTGAATTCATTTATAAAAACTCATGACCTTTAGTCGCGGAAGAGAGAGCAGATCAAGGCCACATTGAGCTTCAAGATTGTGGGCACACATACTCCACACATGTATGAGTAAGCCTACAGCATCTCCTTTGTATCATACATTCAATACAATATACATTTGTTTCAGATTATGCAACCATCTCATGTTCACTATTACGTGCTCTTATACTCTCATTTAGAGTGAATTTGTTTTGTGGATTTCTCTGTGTATACTTATCCTTTTACTGTGATTCAACTTGATACATGTAGCTTAGACTGTCTAGTTCTATTTTCATGGCATTTGATTCAGGGATCTACGAGATATATTCATTACAATCTACCTATGTCTGTTGTCTATCATCCTCTTAAAATATTGGGATTACACCCCTAACTTCTTAAGATTATTTCTCAGCATATACTCATCGTAAATTAGTGAAATGACTTCCTATAGCAAGCTTAGGGGTCCAATTACATATGGGTAAAATCTCTCTGATCAATTTTAGTCACTGAGTGAGCCTTGAATGAAACATTGAGCACGTTATAGTACATAAATAGCAAGTTTTTATAAATCTTCAACATCGGAAGTAGTCTGTTTCCTTAGCTTTGATACCATGCAAGCAAATAACAACACAATGGAATAGAACAAAAGATATATTTTCCAAAAAAATAGAAGAGAACATAGATGCAGACTAACAGATAGAGAACTCAAATTCTCAAGTTGCCAAGAGTAATGTAGCTACAACCATGGTGCTACCCTCCTATGCACACCCAACATGGGGCTTATATGGTGATCTAGATAGACTCAAGATGAAGGGCTTACTAGTGCTCAATGATGTGTAAATCTTTACATAGGACATGCTTATATAGCTTTTACAAGGGGAATCGGTATGCACAAATTTAGTTAGGAGATACGAAGTAGTCGACAAACTATACAATCCATGATTATCTCCATGACTACAAATCCTAGCATCATGGCCCTACGGGTTGGAAGATAGGTTTCCCAAACCTGTTCAAAGGAGGAAACCCCCCTATATAGTCTGCCCATTATGATTCTATGGGCAAGTCGCATGGTTCCACAAGGACTTTATTTTTGCCTTGTATGGCAACCCGATGACATGGAATTTTATGCCTACCTAACCTAATGGCTAGGCTCACAAAGATGATCTATCACCATTAGTGGTCACACATAGAACTCATCTAGCTTGCAAGTTAGGGTCCCACAAGTGTCTCAGATCTTAGAAGTTTTTGTCATTTGAGAGTGGAGTATTGAGTATATCTAATAGGATACATTTAATGATTCATTTTGCAATTTTCACTTCAATAATATGTGTGAACATATACAAGATTGTTAGAAGGCTTTGGCTATGTTTGGATGAAGTGAAATTGATTTGGGGGTGACATAATTGCTATTTCTAAAGGGAAACCATCTTGGTAGTGCCTACTGTGAGGAGATGGTTGGATACACTCCAGAATTGAGCTTGTGCTGCACAAATCCTGTTGTACACTTGCCAATGTTACTTCAGATTACCTTAGTAGACACCTTTAGCTTCCCAACTATGCATTTGGACCCATAATGTGCTTTGGAGCATCACCTTCAAATAGTTGCATCAAATCAAGGCAAGGAGTGGCAAAAACAAAGGATATACTACATTCACAACAAATACCAAAGAAGGGAAAGAAGACTCTTCAAAAGATGGAGACCAAAATAAGAATGAGGAAAAGAAGTTGAAACGAGAGTGTGTCCACTATAAGAAGAAAGACCATAGAATTCAAGATGGTTGCACTACGAAGGTAGCATAGAAGAATGGCTCTTCAAAAGGTGGCAAGGGCAAGAAGTAAGTCAACACTATAGATATGGAGCTTGGAGTTATTTGTTATGATAGAGGAGCTATGCTTATCGAGTTAAGATTCAAGAAGAGATGACTCTTGGGTGTTGGATAGTGGTGCCTCTTTTTGCATGATGAGTAGAAAAAACATTTATACTTCCTTAATGCCCCTAAAGGAATAGATCACAATAACATAGGCAACAATGCAAGAAGTCTTGTAGAGATCGAAGGTGCGATTACTTTCATTGGCTCTAATGAGGATATTTGATATCTTTCAAATGTATTCCTTGTTCCAAAAATGAAATAAAATATACTTTCAGTTGCTTTTATAAATGGTCGAGGTCATAAAGTATCTTTTTACTAAGACAAGAGCTAGGATTATGGATAGTAACCTTGCCATTGTTGGGAGTCACAACCTCGATGCACTTTTGGCTCTTAGAAATAATACAAGTGAAGGCACAAGTAAGTTATGGCATGAGTGATTTGGCTATATAGGATACCCTATACTAAAGGAGATGCATCACAAGGGAATGGTTGCACACCTACCATCCATTTTAGAGATCAAGGAACCATGTGAAGCTTGCATGATGGGCAATCCATAGAGAAAGGCATTTCCACACGAAAGCAAGATTAGACCAAGGTAATATATAGAGATGGTTCATGCTGACTTATGGTGAAAATGCCTACACTATTCTTGGGTGGATATTCATACTTCATGTTACTCGTCAATGACTATAGAAGGAAGATGTGGGTCTACTTCCTTTGTGATAAGTCTCAGCCTTTTTGTAAGTTTAGGGAATGGCTATAGATAATTGAAATTGAAATATCAAAGAGAATGAACATAATCATTACATATGGTGGTGATGAGTTTACATATGAAGAGTTTCAAGATTTTTGCAAGAGAAGCCCTTAATAGAACAGTGTTGAAGTACATCGAAATCAAACCATCATGGACATGGCAAGGTGCATGTTGAAGGGAAAAGGTTTGGCAAATCAATTTTGGGCAAAGGCTATCAACACTACTATCTGCATCTTGAATCAAAGCTAAACCAAGACACTTAATGGACAGATTCCACAAGAGGCCTATGCTAGTAAAAAGCCATTTGTTTCCCATTTCAAATTATTTGGAAGTGAATGTAATGAACATAATCTAGATAAGGAAATAAACAATCTTCAACCAAAAAGCATCAAATTTATCTTCTTAGGATACAATGAAGATAACAAGGCTTATAAGTTTTATGAGGCTAAGGTTAAGATGATTATGACAAGTTACAATTTGGCCTTTAATGAGGAGCAGCCACATGTAGTGAAGGAGGAAAGGAGATCTTCCAATTTATCATCAGGCGAAAGGGAAATCCATTCTGAACTTGGCCCAAGAGCTATCTCTTCTAGAGAATAGAATGAAACATTTGGCATCAACTACTAATGAAAAGTGATATCTAGCATCGACTCTGCTCTAATACCCAATTCCTAGCATGGGAATTCTAGTGAAACACAATGCCTTTCATCAGATTTTGACTCGGACTCAATGCCAAACATCCAAATTCGAGTGACATTCGGTGCCACACATCGAGTTCTAGCATGTCTATTCATATAGGTCGATGCCTCGCATCAAATAGCACCAACTACTAGACAAGCATAATCATACTAAATTCTGATGAGAAAGAGAACTCACCCAATGGTGGAAGAATATTAAGTATAATAATGCTTTGTATGTCAAGGTGGTTGGGTACTCTACATGGACTTCACTCCATGTGAAGCTACCAAGCCTCCTTATCATTACCTTTTGAATCTTCATATAAACCTTGTGACTAGATTGTGAAGTTTTGAGCTACATGATAAGTTACTAAAGGAGTAAGTGAAACCACTTATTGACAAGATTCTACCTACTTATTTAGCTCTATGACCATCACCTCAAGGTTTAGGTCTTTGGAAAGGACCCTTGATAATGTCGAAATTATCAAAGTCTCATCCATAATTCCTTGCAAAGTTGTCCAAGGTGTTATCTTCATATCCTCAGTAGCCTCTTCAATTGAGAGATCCGTTTTCTTTCCCTTTCCCTTTACATCCTTAAGGTTCTATCTTTGCTTTCTTTTGATTCTAGCCTTTCACCTCCTTGTTCTCCCACATTTTGAAGATTTTATCCTAGAGCTCCTAGATTTTCCCTATCCTAAAGGCAAGTTAGAATCTTGGTTCAAACTTACAGAAAAATGCATCTGACTTCATATTGTCATCCACTACAATCCCAACCTCTATCAGGCACAGCTTTCTAAATTTTGGATGAGTCCTTCCAACATTTGCCCTTAGTGCATCAACATACTCATCATGGAAGAAATGGATATGCTCAATGGATGACATCTTCTGCCTGTAACCATTGTCATTGTCGTGGTCCCAAGCTAGGAGCTTTTCCTCATCTCTAGTGAAACCAACATAGATCGTACACTCTACATAAATGAAGAAGTATCTAGTTGTATGCTCTTTAACAAGTTGTCTTTTGTCCTCTATAGAGTGTGATCCTCCATTAACATAATATGTGTAGTCCTCGCACAATCCATTGTTGAATGCCTCCACCAATAAAGTAGTGAAATGTATTTTTTTAGGGAGACTTTGAGAGCAAAGGCTAGCATATGTATGGTCTAGAGACTAAACACATTTTCCTTAGCTATGATATTGTTTTTGTGGAAGATGAAATTCACCCATAACTTTCAAGTACCAAGGACAAACTAGTTAGCTCTAGAGATGTGTATGGCACTTTGCTTACTCTATTACATGTGGACAACCTGATGTTGGTCCCAATTAGGCCATTTCGCAACCTTTATAGGCTCCACATGATCATATAGATCATTGCATTTCTAATGGATATTTACATGATGGACTTTTTTTATGAGAGGGCTGATATAGAAGAGGGCTGATATAGAAGAGTACTCGTTCCGACTATCCTTTTACTTTTTTTGCATCAGATTTCTATGCTATGGCTGCCTCTAGTCTTGGCGATCAAAATGAGTCTATTTATTTTGATGAAGCACAAGATTAAAAAATGGGATGGTTGCTATGTAATCTGAATATCATGTTATTATGAAGAATGATTCTTGGTCTTTATGTGATTTGCCACTAGGAAAAAACACCATGGAGACAAAATGGGTATACAAGTTGAAATATAAACATGATGGAATAGTTTATGTATCTAAGGCCAGGCTTTTTGCAAAAGGTTATGCTCAAGAAACAAGCATTGATTTTGATGAGCCCTTTGATCCACATGCAAAATGACTATTGTTTGTAGCATCTGTGCACATATTCTCATCATGGTTGGAATGTACATCACGTGGACATTAAAAGATATTTTTTGAATGGTGACTTACATGAAGGAGTGTATGTATTCAGCCCCATGGTTTAAAAGAATATATTCAACCAAAGAATATAAATATAGGTGTATGTAAATATTAAAAGTGCAAATAAATAAGAAGAATAATTGGATACGGGATAATGTGTGTGTCAAAAAGGTAAGAGTGTACATTGAATAATAAGCAGTATGTTAACATGAATGCATGTTAGTGTACATAAATAAAGATTAAATGAATGGTCCTTTCTAATGTGTCTTTCCTTGCATGTGCAGCTGTAGTTACAGATAAAGAATTTTAATATTACCATGGAAAGGAGCTTTTTTGATGAGGTAGAGACGTCATCTTGGAGGAATTCAATTCGAGATAGGAATGCAAATTTAAATTCAGCTAGAAATAGAGCTTTGGCTCAAATTGGAAATAGACCTTCAGTACAATCTTCGAACGATGCTTTTATTTTTGAGCACTTACTCCCCAAGCCTGTGAATCCCTTAGCACACAGAAGAGTGACTAAGGAAGGACCATCAACTAGATTATCTTCAAACGAAATCAGGGATACACGTCCAACTCGGCATAGGGGTAGACCTGTAGATCAGGCCAAAAATAGAGAACCGGCTCTAGCTAGGAGTATGCCTCTTGAACCATGCATGTACTACATTTTCTTGTCCACCTATGTGTTCCCTATGCCTACACATATTCGAGAAGAAGAAGAAAGATTTTGGTAAGAATATATCATGAAATGTTTTGAGAAAAAAGTCAAGATGTTTCACTAAGCAAAGAAGAGATTGATGCCTACATTTGTGATTACTTACTTTCCAAATTGGTGAACCAAACAAGAGCTTTGATACATAGGCATACATAAGAGTTAAATTGAATAAGACCAAAGGGTTATGAGGTAGGAGTCAGTGTTTGCTACTGTACATAAATAAAGGTGAATAATGTCTTCTAAACTTGTGAATTGAGCAAAGAAAGTAAGTTTTACATAATGGAATATAGTGTCTAATGGTTTTCATTGTGGTTTTCATAAGAAACAAGAATTAGATCAATAAATGAAAGATAGTGACTCGAAATGAAGGAAGAAGAGGTGATTGGAGGCTTTAAGTTCAAGCCGCTTCTAACTTTATAATGGTGAGATGTTTGTACTTCACTTTCTCCTTCCTCTTGTATATATGTGTATATGTGCATATATGTCTATATAAAAAGACTTCATGACTTGGGCATATGACACATAACAAAATGCATACATAAGAGATTTAAGTAGACCAAAGACCTCATACAACTATTGAGATTACATGTGATGTATAAGGACCGGGATTATGTGAGTAGGATTAGAAAGAAGACTAGAACTTTCAAGAACAAGACCTAGGAAACACGTATAGGTGTTGTATTAATGAAAAGTAGTCATCCCATTTCATATGAAAGTAGGAAACTTAAAGCTTTAGAAAAGAATTGTAGTACATATGATAGGGAACTTTTAGCTATTGTGCATGCTTTAAAAATTTGGAAACACTACCTCATGGGTTCTGAAGTTCTAATCAAAACAGACCAACATGCTATTAAACATTTATTAATTCAAGCATTGATTTCAAATAGACACATTAAATGGGCTTCATTCATACACAATTTTTAGCCTATGATTAAATATCAACCTAGCAAAGCTAATGTTGCAGTTGATGCCCTTAGTCGCCTCCCATCCCCACAAACAAATATTGTTTCAATCAATACTATTTTTGTTGTTCATATTCAGTTATTTCATGACATGATTCATACTTATGCATCTGATTTGTGTCATGGGAGCACTAGATTGTGCTCTCGGACTACATTAGACAAGATTTTGAAAATACACTTCTGATTACAAGAACACCGACAAAGGGAAACGAAACAAGAATACATGACTGATACAAGATGTCCCACTGTTAGGTATGAATAACTCGACTAGAGATGATACCGGAGATCCCATAACGCGGGATCGTAAGTATGGAACAAGATATCTAGATTACAAGAACTCCCTTCAAGGAGATGAACTGGATACAAGAAGGAACTCGACAAGATCTCGTACTACAAGATTACAAGAGGACAAGACAAGATGTCCCAGAACCAGAGTAGACAAGACTGGACAAGGAACAAGACAAGAAATGGAGCTAGAACTTGGAAAGTACTTACTTGGTGGTCATGACTCCTTGAGCTCCCAAGACTAGTATTGGCAAGACTTATTATGAATGTGGCCAACCCCTCCTTATATAGGTTTTCAAGGGCGGTTCATGAAAGGTGGTTACAAATTGATGATGTCATCGATGATGTCATCAATAATCGATCTTAGGATTTTGGCATGTTCCACACGCAATGGAAGCATTGGTTTCTCCTAATTATAAACCAATCATGAGATACAAGATTCACATGGAATTTAAAGTTCAGGATGGTTTCCTTTGTCCATGACATCACCTCCCCCTCAAGCAACGAGTTCCACGAGGAGCAGTCATGTTATCTGGTCTTAGCTTCGTTATACTCTTATGGAATTCTTGAACCTTGGTTGGTGCTCTCTGAAGGTTTCTGTAGGTTCCCAAGTACGATCACTGATGTCATACCCTTTCCAATGAATAAGGTATTCCAATCTTCCTCGGGATATTTTGGAATCTAGGACATGCTCGAATTCAAATTCTTCATGATAAAAAATCTCGATAGGTGGTGAAGGACGAGGTTTGTTGGAAGCAGCCAGAGGCACAGACGACGCGGAAGCATGTAACATCGGAGCAAGGAGCCAGTCGAATCTTTTTTCAAAGAATTATGTTTTCAAATACTTTCCAAAAACCTCCAACAGTGATTTTTATCACTATGGTAACATATGTAACATAGAAAAACCCTTTTCTTAATTTCTCGCTCCATTTTGTGCAAGCCGAGGAGTCCTCGAGCTTGAGGAGCTTAGGTAGAACAAGCGTATCAATTTTTGTTATTTTTAGACACCGTTTACCCTTCCAAATAGCATCTAGGACTAATTTGTAACTATGCCGGTCACTAGATGTGAAACCGGTCAAAACTAGTCTAGAAACTATAAAAAGAGCTAGAGAGCTCATTTTTGAGGTTGGTTAGTGTGAGCTTAGAGCTATTTTTGAGCTTGTAAGAGTGTTCTTGAGTAATAGAGTTGATTTCTCACCTTCCATTGTGTCTTGCTTGTCTCTTCGTAGTGTGTGTGTATGTGTGTGTGCATTTCTATGCTTCTCACCTTCACTCTCACTTCATCTCACGTTCACGATCTTCATATCACTCCTATCTCTTCCGCGGATTGACAATTAAGGAGGTGAAGCTTCTTAACGTGGTACTTACCATTGTGCTAGAGCAACACCAAATTTGGTGCCGTTGCCGGGGATCGAGTCTAGGACGAATGTGTGATGGTAAGAGTATAGCAAGAAGTGGCGTTGGAAGGTAAAATTTCAGTTTTTGTTGTTGTTTTTAGTTAGTTTTTAGTGTTTTTCACCTCCCCCACACTCCATCTTCATCACCGCATCATCATCTTCATCTCCAAAAAAATCAAAAAATTCACCATATCCACCCATTCTCCTCATTTCCCCTCATTTGTGCATGCGAGAGAGTGAGAGAGAGCTTTTGTGCTTGCATGTGCTTTTGTTTTCTTGAGTTTTCTTGCAGGTACAGAGCTCGAGTGCATCAGGAAAGCTTGGAAAAGGTAAAATTTTTAGTTTCTGTCAGAAATTTCCGACTGTGTCAGACCATCGTGATGGTCTGCAAAGTTCGGATTTTGAGGAAGGCGAGTTCACCACCGTGTAGGCGACCCCTGCGTGTATAGGAATCCATAGCTGCATCTCAAAAAATTGCATTTTGGTGGACCATCGCGACGGTCTCAGACCATCGCGATTGTGTCACACCATCGCGATAGGCTCACGCCATCGCGACGGCTCGGCTGGACCATCGCGACGGTCTCACGCCATCGCGATGGTTCATTTGGACCATCGCGACGGTTCGCGGACCATCGCGACTGTTTGGTTGACCCCACACCATCGCGATTGGCTCACGCCATCGCGCCGACGGTGCCACGTGGCAAGTTGGACCATCGCGACGATACCCTCAGACCATCGCGACAACTCAAATTTTGGACCATCGCGATTGGCTCAAGCCATCGCACCCTGACCATCGCGATTGGCTCAAGCCATCGCATCTGTGACCATCGCGACGGTTCACTTTGGACCATCGTGATTGTTCACGTTGACCGTTGACTGACGCCATCGCAATTGTCCGCCTGATCGAGCCATCGCGATGGTTCACCTTCACGCCATCGCGATTGTCCGCCTGATCGAGCCATCGGGACGGTTCACATTCAGGCCATCGCGATTGTCCACCTGATCGAGCCATCGCGATTGCTCACTTTTGGACCATCGCGACCGTGCACTTCAGACCATCGCGACCGTTCGCGCATCACGCCATCGCGATTGTTCACCTTCACACCATCGCGACGGTCCCAGGCCATCGCGATTGTCTCACGCCATCCCGATTGTGCACCCCCATCGCAAATTTTAGGGTTTCATTTTTTGGCCAATTTTGGGGCTATTTTTGGGAAATTTTTGGGTGATTATACTCATAGAAGACCCCTTAGCTCATATTTGGAGAAAAACCTATTTGTCAGTTTTTACCCCTGAGGGACTGAACGGTCATAACTTTTTCATCCGAAGTCCGTTTTTTGAGCTTAATAGCTCGTTAGAAAGCTCTCTATGAGTACTACGTGACCTCAACTATTTGTTTCTTAAAGGATACATCTATTTTTAGATAAAGTATTTTGAGGTTGATCTAGTTTGGGACTAGAAAGCCAGGGGGCAAGCATTAAAAAGTTGGGCAAAAGGGAAGGGACTTAAAAGGTGTATATACTCAAGTGCTTGATCATCCAGCTGTGAATTGTTCTAATATTGGATTTTTCCAGTTCTAGCAAGGGCAATCAAAGGCAACCAAAGTAAGGTAGAAGGGGCATAAGGCTTGGGAAGCGCGGCTTCTTGGGCATCAGAGCAACCAGAAAAGCTGACTCGAGGTTGGAAGATTACTGAACCCCCTCAGTCAATTCTTAGCTTAGGATAAACGTTAGCATTGTGGATTTAAGACGATAGGAACGCCTCAAGTTCAAGAGAATTAAATTTATCAAGTTCAAGACTAAAGTAAAGGTGTGTGATACGAGAACCTAAAGGAAAGAACATAAGTCTGACGGAACGGGAACTCAAAGTACCACAGAAAGTCGAATTCCTGACGCATACATTAAGACAAGAATCTGAAGGAATCTAAAAAGAATCAAGAAAGTAATAACAAAGAATCATTGACGATCTGAGCGTGTACTGAGTGTGCAAGGAAGAAAATTAATGAACCTTAGATCGGGCAAACACATAGGTAAGTCAGACCGACGAAGCCTTAGATCATCAGAGGCAAGTGTAAGAAATACTGCACGATCGTGGGCTCAACAATTGAACACTAGTTATCCCTACGAGAGCTCAGATACTAGTGATTCAGAAATGGCATTTAGCACAGACAGACCAGAAGGAGGGTCAAATGTAGCATACTTAGAAAAACCAGAAGGACCCTATAGGACTCAACTAGAGTTTCTCCGAACTAACCGATTAGGTGCTCGCATCTATGAGGATGGTTTGCGAAGGCAAGTGGTGCAAATGCACAACCCTGATCAACCCATTGGATTGGAACATCCAGTGGTGAAATTCGAGAGAGACGCGTACATAGACAAGGAAGGAACAATGTACATCTTAAGTACGCAGCCAAACAATACCAACGAGTTTGGCGTGATTCAGCTAGAGACGGAAACTAAATCTCAAGGAAAAGAACCACTAGAAGAGCCTAGAACACCTAGAGGGAAATCTGTACTGACACGAGTACTAATCCCGGAATGGATCCCTCAGGACAACAGAAGCATAGAGTTGTTTGTAAATAAAGAAACTGATGAAGCCTTTTGGAGATACAAGACAGAACTACTTAGTGAAGTAGGTATCATCACGATATACGAGTTCAAGGACCCGGATACACCTGGAAAAGTTGTATACCTGGAGGAGACTTCAGAAAGAGTCTTTGTGGTGCCTAACCACGCTAAAAACACATACACATGGAGAGGTGAATTGGTATTCCCTCCATCTAGAACGAACATGAATACAAGTCAACAAGGGGTAGGAACATCCTCAGCCCATGGAAATCAAAGAGAAAAGAATAAAGAAAGACCCGAAGTAAGCTTCACTCATCCCATAGGGAGAGATAGAACAACCACGGACACTAATAGAGCGGATAGACAAAGAGATCATGGAATACTAGGTGGTAGAGATGATTTTCCTCTACCCAGACCACGTGAACACACAAGAATATTGAGACCCACTCAGTTAGTGAAATCCATGAAAAATTATTTTGATGGGACAGGAGATCCCTATGACCATGTCGCAGAATTCAAGCAAGTACTAAGAGCAGAACAAGTCGAAGACATGTTCACGCAATACAACGCATTTGGACTAACGCTAAAAAATACCGCTTTAACTTGGTTCCAACCGTTGCAACAGAGGCAATTTAGAGAGATCCATCACTTTTTAGATTCATTCATCACTGAATTCTCTAAAAGTGGGATTAGACATGACACGTCTTTGTTGATTCATAGCTTCAAACAGACCCCTGAAGAAACAGTTAGACTCGCAGGACGTAGGTTTAGACAATATGTTGAACGATATCCAATGCAAGAGCTACCCTCACAGGCCAAGCAAGTGTCATTGTTCCTAGATGGCTTGTTGAGCTCTAAACTACGCTCCTATGTGTACCTAAAAGAACCCAGAACACTAGAGCAATGTGTGAGAATATGCATAGACATTGAGGACAACTTAGGAGACGAGTTGGAACTCTCAAAGGTCTATAAGGACTCAGACTGTTCATCTCTAGCATCCACAAAATTGTCTAACTCGATAGAGGACCTAGCAGAAAAAGTGGCCCAGAAACTAGGAGTTTCTAGTAAACCTAGGGTGCTAACAAACAAGCATTGTTACACCTGTGGTGGTGATCACATGGCAAATGTGTGCCCCAATGCACCACAACCTCAAGCCAACCCTAGTGGCCAATATTGTACAATTGAGAGAAGATACACGAATCATACGGCTCAGGACTGCCCATACAACAAACAAACCGTGAGACAGAACTACCCGCAAGCATACCAGCAGCTAGGTAGGTATCAAGGCCATTACAATGCTCAGCCTTATTACTATAGGCCTCCTCAGAACTACCCATACCAGACTCAACGGAGACCTCAACCTGTCTTAGCTCAGCAGCCACCCCCACCAGCGAATGTCATCTCAGTCAAATACGCTGCTACAGAAGAGAACCTAAGTAGGGCCTTCGTGCCTGCTTCACCTTTGATCACAGAGGGAGACCCGAACTCAAACAGTTTTGACTCTATGCATGAAGATAGTCCACCCGCTTATTACACGGAGTCACCAGAACATGTGGAGACATATCATTATGGGAGCCCGACTACGCTCATGTGATGTACACCAACCGAAATCCACGGCCCCAATTGAGACAACAAAGACCACAGGGCCCTAGAGGACCATGCTTTAGGTGCCAAGGAGACCATTTCATAAAGGATTGTCCACATCCTCCTATAGCAGGACAATCACAGTACTATAAGATCCAAGGCTTTTGTGCCGATTGTGGCAAAGAGCACATAATCAAAGATTGTCCTAAGAACCCTGTTAATGCTTCGAGTGTGACACCGATCAACGTGATAGGTATTGTAAATAATGCAGATGGATCCAACCCTACATACGTGCCTATCCAAGCTATAACAAGAGCCTAGGCGCTCTTACAGAACCAACAGCTTAATCAGGAGAAAGTAGCCGGAAGTAGTGAAGTTGCAGAATCTAGCAGTAAAAAGACGAAATCTTGGAAAGATTCTAGAGAAAGAATAAAGAGAAAGTGGAGTAAAAAGATAACTGAGTTGGAAGGAAGTTTGAAGGAATCTAGAGCCAAAATCCTAGAATTGACTTCACAGGAATTGAATCAAGAGAATCCAGCTCAGAAATCAGGATCAGTTTTAGCGGAACCCATACCAGAAGATCTAGACATGATGTTTCGTGCATATCAGGCTAGATTAAAAGAGGGACCTCAAGTAGATGAAATGAGTAAGAACTACCCTCGAGCTGATCTAGAAATTGAGAGAACTAAACTTTGCATGAAGATGGTAGAATTAGCACAAGCTTTGTTCGAAGCCTCTAGATATATTAATTGGAATAACATGGCAAAACCGGAACTACACTTTCAAGGACTAATGGAGAGGCTAGAATACTTGATAGAAAGCAAAGAGAAAAAGGATCAGCATAGGAATCTTAGGGTCCTAGAGACACAGGAAAGGAATGCACCATCCCAGTTTCAAGTACCCAATACAAAAATTCAAGACAATTTGTCTTCCATACATAGGTACTCACATGAATTTTTGAGAGAAATCCAAGAAGAGAAATGGAGAAAAGAACAAGGAACTCATCCTCCTATTCAAGAAATAGATGACTTGCAAGAGCAATTTCCCCAAGATATCCCCTCTATTTACGATGATGTAGAGGAAGAACAACTGAGTGAACACACAGGATTTGAATCTAATTCTTTACAAGAATTACCTCAGTTCACAGGACCTTGGGAAGCAAAGTCTATTAGTATGAGAGCACCCACGATAATAGTGAGGAATGAAGAATCAGTAATCCCTAGAAACACGGAAGTGATCAAGAACACTAAAGTACAGTGTAATCTCACTCTAGAGGAGTTGTTAAAGGTAAAACCAGAATTGTGGAAACATGTAGCAAATCAATTCCCCGAGCTTGCTACTACTCCCTCACAAATAGGATCACAAAATAAGGTACCATAGATACCCGTAGAAAACATTGGAGATGTAAGTGAAGGAGAGGAAGGTAACACTTATCTTCCGATAACCCATCAGGGCTACACCACGAAAGCCATCTTAGATTCAGGAGCCGGAGTAGCCATAGCTACCACTGCTTTATGGAAACGTTGGGGTAAGCCAGCACTCAGACCTACCAGGATGAAGCTACAAATGGCTGACGGACACATAGAAAAACCATTAGGCTTACTAGAAGGCATATCTCTCACCACTTGTGGTGTAGAATTTGAGCATACCTTTGCCATTTGTGATTTTAGTAAAAATCATGCTTATGAGATGATATTGGGACGACCATTCATGCGTGAGTTGCAAATTGTACAAGATTGGGGAACTAATTCTTTGTATTTGCAACATTTAGGAGTGACTACCAAAGTCAACCTTAAAGACTACTCACATAGAGATGTACCCCCAATACAATGGAATACCATCCATAAGACACTAGTAGAAACAGAATCCGTACACTCATTAGAATCAGATCCTTCTTGGTTGCATGAGGATACTCATTTATGGATGTGTAAAGTTGCAAAACAAGAGGAAGAACGATTAGAAGCAAGGACCTTAGGTGCAGAACAACATCCATGAACCCTTCAAGATCCAGCTTACGCACCTGTAGTATTCCCTGACGAAGAGTTTGAACCCCATGGTTGGGCTGAAATCCTAGCAACCATGGATGTAGCCATCAATGAAGAACAATGGACACCCCACTGTGACGAGGATGGCTATGACATTTCAATTTTTACGATAGAGCCAATCATGTGCGATGCAATTTTAGAAGAATGTGAACCTAGCACTGATGCATTTGAGGATGCAAGCGATTTCGATTTAGAATCAATTATCATGGACCCACCCTTTGCATCAGAGGAAGAATATTTCTACGAAGTAGAGACTCACCCTAAGAAACACGAGGAAGTTATGAATGACGTGAGAATAGCCACTCAAGTGACTAGCAAAAGTGAAGGCAAGAAAAGAAAGAAGAAAGAAACCATGTCAGAAAAAGAAGAATCTTTATTTGAAGTACCGGAGAACTTCAAGAAATATGAAATCGAAGATAGAAGAATCATGGTACGAATGCCTAATAGAAAGGCGAATGACGGACAAGTATATGATAACCGAGAGAAAACCAAAAAAATAATTGTTGCTATAGAAGGAGAAGAAGAAAAATGTACATACATAGGGCATGATTTGACGAAGGAAGAAGAAGAAGAGCTAGTTGCCCTATTGCGCGAATATAGAGATGTGTTCGCTTGAAGTTACAAAGATTTGAAAGGAGTAGACCCAGATATATGTTCTCATAGAATCCCTATGACTCCAGATGCAAAACCTACGAAACAAAAACCTTACACGTACAATGATAACTACGCTGCGAAGATTAAAGAGGAGATAGATCAGCTGATAGAAGCAGGATTCATTTACAAAATTGAGCATACCGAATGGGTATCTCCCATTGTGGTTGTACCCAAGAAGAACGGAAAATTGCGTGTGTGTATTGACCTTAAAAAAGTTAATGTCGCCACAATTAGAGACAGTTATCCTCTTCCTATCACAGAACATCTATTGGAAAGAGTTGCGGGCAAGGAAGTTTACAGCTTCCTTGATGGTTTTTCAGGCTATAATCAAGTAGCCATTGCTCCAGAGGACCAACACAAGACGGCATTTGCCATTGAATGGGGCATATTTGCATTTCGTGTAATGCCATTTGGCTTAACAAATGCACCCGCCACTTTCCAGCGACTCATGTGTCATGTTTTTAAGGAATTCTTACGCAAGAGTTTGGAAGTTTATGTCAACGACATATGTGCTCATTCAAATGTAAGACAGACACATATCCCAGAGTTAAGGCAAATATTTGACAAATGTCGAGAATATCAGGTTTGTTTGAACCCAGGAAAGTGTGTTTTCATGGTCAGACAAGGCAAAATTCTAGGACACATTGTGTCAAAAAATGGAATCTCTACGGATGAAGAAAAGGTGAAGGTAATTGCAGAATTACCTAGACCAACTAATGTGAAAGAGGTACATGCATTTATGGGCCATTGCGGTTATTATAGGAGATTCATACACATGTATGCAATCATAGCCAAGCCATTGTACTCTCTTTTAACCAATTTTGAATGGACAGATGAATGTGAAAATTCATTCAATGAACTTAAACGACGCTTGTGCTCAGCACCTATATTGACTACCCCAGATTGGAGTAAGCCATTCCATGTACATGTGGATGCATCCAATTACGCCATAGGATGTGTGTTAGCACAACCCACGAATGAAGGTAATATAGATCTCCCCATAGCTTACGCTAGCAGACAATTGAACGCAGCAGAAAGAAATTACACCACGACGGAACAAGAAGGATTAGGGATGATCTACGCGGTTAAGAAGTTCAGACACTACTTGTTGGCGAACAAATTCAAGTTCTTTACAGATCATCAAGCCCTATTGTACCTAGTCAACAAACCATGTAACACAGGACGACTAATACGTTCGTTTCTATTACTCATGGAGTATGATTTTGAAGTAGTAGTCAGGAAAGGAAAGACACATCTTAGAGCCAACCACCTTTCAAGATTAACCTCAGGAGAAGCTCCTCAAGGAGTAGCGGATGAATTACCAGATGCATATTTGTTTAACCTTGAGATAGCACCAGAATGGGCTAAACCAATAGTCCCTATTCTCACATATGGACCCAAGAATCCTAAGATAAAGATCAAAGAAGGAGAGATCACCAAATCTCAGAGATACCAAATCATAGCAGGTAGTATATATAAACAGGATAATCAAAAGATTCTTGCTTGCTGTGTAGATGAATCAAAACATGCAAATTGGTTGCAATTAGCACACATAGGTGCATTAAAGCAACATCATTCGAAACATCAAACATTACAGACTCTGCATAGACTAGGAGTATATTGGCCTTCGATGGAAGCAGATGTCTACAAGTTGTGTAAAGAATGCCATGTTTGTTGTGAAAGACCACTAGTAGAGCATGCTACATTATATCACGTGTCTCTCACACCAGACTGGAGTGAACCTTTAGTGACATACTTGAGGACGAAGACATTCCCTCAAGGAATGACCTTAGCTCGACAACGCAGTCTGGAGCAGGAAGCTCAAGACTATTCTCTGATTGGCGATAATCTATACAAAAAGAGGACGAGATGGATATCTAAGACAATGTGTTCATGAAAGCGATTATCTGAGCATACTAGAGACTGCACACCAAGGTGTTGCAGGAGGTCATTTTGGACCCGATAGGATAATCAAAGCCATCCTCTTTGTAGGATTATGGTGGCCCACTCTTCACATGGATGCTCATACCTATGTAAAGAGATGTGATGTGTGCCAAAGAACTCAGTTTCCTACTCGCAGAGATGAAATGCCATTGAAACCCATGATGGGCGGACGTGCATTTTCAAAGTGGGGTATAGACTTTGTAGGACCCATTAACCCCCCTGCAAAAGGTACACATGTTGAATACATTATTGTTGCCACAGATTATCTTACGAAATGGGTAGAGGCAAAAGCCACGAAAAAGAATGATGCACACACAACTGCAAAATTCTTATTTGAGAATGTCTTTACAAGATATGGATTGCCTATAGAGTTAGTGAGCGATCGAGGAACTCACTTTCTAAACCAAGTCATTGAATATTTGTTACAGGATTTTATGGTGATTCACAAGAAATCTGCACCATATCATCCTCAGGCCAATGGTCAGGCTGAAAGCACTACTAAGATCCTTTGTAACGTACTGACGAAACTCGTGAACAACAAACGTTCAGATTGGGACAAACAGTTACACCACGCTGTTTGGGCATATCAAGTGGCCTACAAGACCGTACTCAATGCAACTCCCTTTCAGATGGTTTCTGGTCAGAATGCAGTGCTTCGTTTGGACTTCTTGATATCGACCCTTAAGGTTGCACAAGAACATCAGTGGACCGGCCATGAATTATCAGCAAGAATAATGGACTTGGAACGATTAGGAGAAACCAGGCTAAAGGCAGCAGCAGGAATATATGCAGCGAAGAAGCGACAGAAAGCATATTTTGATGCGCATGTGAAAGATAAGGGCTTAAAAGAAGGAGATTTAGTTCTAGTATATATGCTAAAACAACACGCACGGAAGTTAGAAAAGCGAGGTTATGGACCTATGATCATTAACAGACTCTCAACAAGTGGAGCAGTACAGCTAGCCACCTTAGAAGGAAACATAATGCCTAATTATATTAGTGGCTGTAGAGTCAAGTTATATCAGGAACCTCTTATTGAGGATATGCTTAGACGACTCACGTTGGCAAAGAAGCGTAAGGAGGAAGAAAATAGAATACGAGCGGAAGCTCAGGCAGAAGCAATAGAACGCATTAAACGCATGAAGTTAAGAAGACAAGGACTAGGGAGAGAACATTATAACCATCTGGAAACTACACCCAGATATCCCATGGCCATGTGTCAGGTAAAGTCAACCACTCATTCTAGTATAGTGGACAAGAGACCATTCATTACAGTCAGGCTAGAGCACGGCAACCCTTGCCAAGAGCTCAGGGCTTTAATTGACTGAGGTGCTGCGACTAGTGTGATTAGATGGTCCCACTATAAGGATTCAGGAATAGAAATGCGGCGAATTGAGGCATACCTCATAGGGCTAGGAGGCATGGAAACCCCTTGCATGGGTGAGGTGGACCTTCCTATCCTCATTAAGGATGTGACCATGACAGCGAAGCTACTAGTGTGCCATGATGACGACCTGATAGAACCCCTAATCCTTGGCCAAGATTGGCTATACGATCACTCAGTGGACCTAGATCTTAGACAAGGCTCCTTACAGATTGGAACCTTAGAGCAGAAGCGAGTGATACCGCTTGACTTCTCTAGCGGCATTCCAACTGAGGTTTGTAACCCTAGACCCTATGAAATACATGTGACGGAAGACCGAAAGATCTTGGGTCAGCTCAGTCACGTTACATCTACACCAACCCACTCGGGCTTGGCTATGGACAGTTGTCAATCAAAAGGACGACAGGAGATCTTCCCTGGGGCTTCCTGCAAACTAGAAGGGGCAGCTACCCAACCGCTAGGGCAGATGGACACAATCAGCGGTCAGGTGGGTTGCATCAGCGGCCAAATGAGCACAACACCCTACGGTGCTCATCCTTCCAAACTTGCTGCGGACTGGCCTAGATTAAAGATAAAGAACGAATCACTTCCTAATGGGCAGGTCACGCAAGTGTTGGATCTCCCTTCTTTTCCAAAGCAGAGCGTCCAATGGACCTCTCAAACCCAACCACGAAGGAGTCAACCACAACAGAGGAACCCAGACCGACGACACCACCAGACAAGGCAAAGACAGCAGTATCAAAATCGCAGAACAAGTGGCACGAGACAAATATGGGTGCCAAAAGAACAGAAAGCATCGATAGATTTCAACAACTTAGACATTGATAAGAAGAAGTCAAAGCAGAAGCAGAGTCAGTATTCAAAGTCCCCTCGATCTTCTTCTACAAGTACAAATACTCGACAGATTTGGATCGCCAAGAAGTATCTTATCAATCGACCCACACCCACGCAGATATGGGTACCCAAGCAATGTATTATAGTTCAACCCTCAAGCCATGTAATATATACCCCTCAGAAATCTTTCCATCCTTCAATACCACCGAACCCGATACCACTTTTTGTCCCTCAGTAGAAACACACCACCCACTCAAAGACTCTTAGGAAATGGATACCGAAACGTATCCAGACGTCTTCTTGTACCCCATTATCTAACAATTCTCCCATCCCGTTTAAACTCCACCCTTGTAATAATTCACCCTCAACCCAACCTTGTATGAATTCATACACCAAAACCCCACATCATGCATAATAAAAGCTCATCAAGAAATGTATGCATAATCTGACCATGTAGGCGTCTAGAGACCTGCATTAGTTTTGCAAATAATCATTCCATTGACCACCTCACAACACCTGGCTACACGGGTTATACATCGGTTATGGAAAGGGATTGCGGTCTCACTTTATTGGGATCATAATTAATTTCCATGCTAATGTGTTAATCTTTTGTAGCAGATCTTTTCCATTAGCTCGTTAGTCATCATGCAAACCGAAGAAGGACCATCAGAAGCTGGCCCAAGCACACCAATGGCCAATATTGGAGAATTACTCGCGGAATCTTATCCTACGATGCAACCACCAGAGTTTCAAGGTTTTCCAGGACCCATGCCAATCGACGATCCTCCTAGAGGATATACGGAGAAGATTCATCGTAACTCGCACTGGTTTCAAGGCCTAGTAGGACCCTTAGCAGACGCTGATTTCATATTTGAGGCCAATTTGGCATTTGATTTACGCACATGGGCCAAGTACCAGTTCTTTTCAAGAGAATTTGAAAAACTGCAGAATACACAAGATTTAACGCACGTTTGGGCACGAGCGGGATTTACAGAATACTTTAGTGACCCTCTCCCTAAACCTGATTTTTACAGATGCTTTTACTTAGTAACCACCTTGACAACTTCAGCGAACAAGGATCTACCTGGCACATTCATGTTACCATCCTTGGTAAATGACCCCCCATTCAGAAGGTTTTATTTGTCCAAAGATTTAATTCGCACAGCTCTCAAAATACATGGAACGCATACTTCGACGGAGTGAGAACGGCTAGTCCCAGAGCAGATGAAATGTGGTGACGTAACTAAGTGGGAGGATATTTCAGCTATAACCCCTGAGCTCTCCAAGCCCTTAAGGATATGCATGCAGCATTTTGCTTTCCCAGCTCGGGATCGTTTTACCATGCCCCACAAAAGAATCTGGTTTGGATTATACTTAGCATGTACTGGACCTCAAACGGTTGATCTAGCTAGCTGGATAATTGATCAGCTCTATTTGGCACAACATAGATGGGAACGAAAGAAGGTCATCAATGGATGTTGTGCACTTACAAGGATTATATATATGTGCTTGGCATATGACTTGCCGATCGAACGTGCATTGACCAGTGAGGAACTGAAAGCATTCAAAGGGACCACTAAGAAGGCTAGAAAGTCTAGCAAAGGCAGAGCCGGAAAACGCATGAGAGGAACTATCCTGTGCCTACAAGTCCCAGAATCACCCTCACCACAACCATCTCCAGAGCAGTCACCGACCGCAGCCACTCCCACGGTACCAGCAATTCGTATACGGTTATCAAGACCAGTTACGCCGGAGGGCACCACCAGTACGGTTGCACCCCAAGCAGCCACAACCACAGAACCTATCACCACAGCAGCTGAAATTCCCACCACTATTGGTGTGGAAGCTTTCTCTTTTCCAATACCCCATTTAGAAGCAGAACAAGCAGCACCACTGGATCCAACTTTTGATTTTGAAATGCTCGATGCATTTTCCAATGAGTTCCAGTTTTCAGAAGGACAACTGTTTTCTCAAGAATATGAAAGACCTAGCTACCCTACCACACCCCGGGATCAACCACAAGGACAGATTGTGTCTAGCTCTGATGATGAAAGAACAGCAACCGATGACGACGAAGGTGATGACGAAGCTAGCCAGGGAACTCAGGAATCCCAAGAGCATGAACAGACAGATGGCCAAGGCCAACAAACAGACACACATGGTGATACAAGTACCCATGAAGATGAAACTTACGAAGCAGCAGCTTACACACTGGCTATTAAGAAGTTGTATAGAACTATGGAAAAAGTTTGGGCACGCAAAAAGCTGACTAAGGAAGAGAGTCAAGCGATAATAGAACAAGAACTTGTCACAGGCGGATTCGAAGACGCATACATCAAAGGATTCCGCAAGTTAGTCAAATCAGTAGGCTCCTACGAAGCGCTCAGGTACTTGCAAAGAAAGCCACTACCACAGTTTGACCCCCGCCGAGTACGACTACTTTCAAAGCCCTGCGAATACATTCGTGTACCAACAGGAGCACAGTCTTCCGAACAAGCCAGGGAGGCACGCCTCGTCCCCGAAAGTTCGTTGGCAGCAGAAACCATCCTTGTAGATTCCCCACCCCACGCTACAATTGTACATACCTCAGTAGTAACTGAAGTACCGACCACCCCAACCGCTCCTCCATCACCGCCCGTCCATCCATCCTCCCCTCTTCACCCTCCTTCCCCCAGACCAACATCTTCATTCGCCGGTGGCGTAGCAGAAATTGTCTTTACAACCACTCAGCCCACAATTCCTGCACCCATTAGACCTAGTCTACCCCCTCACACATCCACCTTTCCATTCAACCCATTCCTTCATCCATCTTTCCCGTCCTTCCCCGCACCTCCACGACCCCTTTTCCCATTCCCACCGCCCTTAACCTTCTCCCCCGTCTCACCTCCCCGACCCACTGTAATCCCTATTTCCCCTTTCCACCAAGCTGCACCAGCCAGTCCACCTGTAAATTACTCCTCAACCTTTGTAACTCGCGTATTTACACCAGCACAAGCACCCACAGTCACACCCATATTCACAGTCACCGCACTGGACACGTCCAATGACATGGACATCTCACCACCCACTACACCATCACTCACTTCACTCACGGCACAAACATATTTAGGCACCTCACAATTTTCCACAATCACCACAGCATCCACCTTCCCACCCCCATTCCCCGTTCCCTTTGCATCTACACCCACTGCATCTTCATTTAGCACCCCATTAATACTATCACCCACGGTAGATAATGCATTTCGACAGATGTTCATGTGTATGACGCAAGTAAGAGATGAGTACACATCTCTTGGCGATAAATATCAGCAGCTGCAGAGGACAACCACTGACTTACAGTCGCAGCTTAATTTATTATCTATTGAAAATGCCTCTCTGAACACCCGATACCAGGAATTACGCGAGGCATATCACAAATTGGAACTAGAAAGCGAAGAAAAGACCAAGGAAGCCACTGCTGACCTGGATAACTTATTAAGAGCCCAGACAGTCTGCAATGCAACGCTAACACGAAATATGAGCTTACTACGAAGACACCTAGCAGCCGCCAAGGAAGAAAACCAGCGCTTATAGGATCAGAACCGAGAAAACTTAGAAGCAGCGCTCGACCACCCAGACCAACCACTCAGTCCTAGCCGGTTCAAAGCCATTCCCTCAGACTCGATGCGGATGCTGCTAGAAGATCATGTAAGACTGCTAGATGAATACGAGCGCATGAACGAGGAGTTACAGAAACTCAAAGAAGATCATAAATTACTCCAGTTACGAGCACCGACACACCCAGACATACCAGCACCTGTGGACCCCTCTCTTGACATCTTAGAGGAACTCAACACATTACGGGCCCAGGTATCAAACCTTGAATCAAGGATTGCAGTATATGAAGCACCACCAAGGCCAGATTCCCCACCTGAGCTTCCAGCTGAGGAAGAAACTGTCACCATCGCGGTGGAGGAAACGTTTGAAGAGGCGTACGAGCCACAACCCATCCCAGGCGGACGCGTCACGGCCGAAGGCCAGATGACTTACGAACTCCCGACCCCCGCATGGATGAAGACTATTGAGGAACTTGGGACAACACACTCAGCTAGAGTAGAGGCACAATTACATGCCATGGCGATGATAGAAGAAAGAATTTTAGAGTCTCCATTCTTTGCTCATTTGGCCCCGCGACGATACATATCTGGGCATGAGCTACAATATAAACCGTATTTTATGTTAATGGCTGAATACCAGTTAGCCATTGAGAAAGAGACAGGTAAGAAACCATCGCATGCAACTCAATTCGAGGAGGACGATCTACCACTCAATGCGCAGCAAGGAGAGATCTATCAACCAGAGTGGCGAAAAGATTTACTACAGAAATATCCATAAATGATGAGTACATGGGTAAAGGCACCTTTGCACTTAAAGTACAACCCATGTTGGGGACTAGTACCACGACGCCGCTCCTGGACAGCCTTTGCTATTAAGGTACAAAATAATAAGCAGTGCCAGGACTGGTTGAATTACCCCTATTTTAAGCCACCCATCGAGTTACCAACTGTAGGCTACATGATGGCTACAATTCGCCACTGGCTCCCTAGATTAAAGCATATAGATGATATAGCGGCGCATATGACTGTCAAAATCTTTGACATGATGCAAATGATTTTTAAAGTCTTCCGATGCGTCAAGGCACCTCATGTAAACACCCCGGGCTTTGAGCATGGCAACTTCGATCTGGTATATGATATGAGTACAACGCCATCGCTATGGGTGTGTTCTGCCTGGCATTGCAGAATAAAGTACCTACCGGCGTGCTACAAGCAGACGTTCGAAGAGATGTTCACAACCGGCTTCTGGGAATACCATTCCGAGGTATTCATAAGCAGGCCTACACATTTATTACACTTATTTGCCTGTGAACGAATGGTCTATTCCACACACTATCAGCTCCCGCCACCAGAAGAATCGCAACCAATAGACTGGGAGAAACTCGAGGCCCATCTGGGCCGACGCATTCGTATCTCCGAGCACACCCTCGCTCAAGACCTCCTACAGAACTATATCCGGAAGACCTCACAACAAGGTTCTGTCAGGGATGACAGAAGTGAGAGGGAGGGGGTGTTGGAAGCAGCCAGAGGCACAGACGACGCGGAAGCATGTAACAACGGAGCAAGGAGCCAGTCGAATCTTTTTTCAAAGAATTATGTTTTCAAATACTTTCCAAAAACCTCCAACAGTGATTTTTATCACTATTGTAACATATGTAACATAGAAAAACCCTTTTCTTAATTTCTCGCTCCATTTTGTGCAAGCCGAGGAGTCCTCGAGCTTGAGGAGCTTAGGTAGAACAAGCGTATCAATTTTCGTTATTTTTAGACACCGTTTACCCTTCCAAATAGCATCTAGGACCTAATTGTTAACTATGCCGGTCACTAGATGTGAAACCGGTCAAAACTAGTCTAGAAACTATAGAAAGAGCTAGAGAGCTCATTTTTGAGGTTGGTTAGTGTGAGCTTAGAGCTATTTTTGAGCTTGTAAGAGTGTTCTTGAGTAATAGAGTTGATTTCTCACCTTCCATTGTGTCTTGCTTGTCTCTTCGTAGTGTGTGTATGTGTGTGTGCATATCTATGCTTCTCACCTTCACTCTCACTTCATCTCACGTTCACGATCTTCATATCACTCCTATCTCTTCCGCGGATTGACAATTAAGGAGGTGAAGCTTCTTAACGTGGTACTTACCATTGTGCTAGAGCAACAAGGTTTCTCCCCCCTCAATGGTGAAATTTGATATGGTTCCAACACGAATACATGGAAAACTGGATGTATTCTCATGGTTCTTGGTAGCTGGAAAATGGTGAAGAACACATTGAGAAACAGATATGAGAAAATGGTTGTTCTAAGAGAGTGCTAATAGAGAACTAG
Organism: Ceratopteris richardii; assembly: GCA_020310875.1. Lineage (NCBI taxonomy): Eukaryota > Viridiplantae > Streptophyta > Polypodiopsida > Polypodiales > Pteridaceae > Ceratopteris > Ceratopteris richardii. The sequence continues at coordinate 146,593,962 of CM035410.1, forward strand.
AACATGAAATGATACAGTCCACGTCAAATGAACATAGCTGACGGTTGAAATGTCCATTTGCACTGAAAACAAAGCGTACATAGTAGAATTAGAGAGCTTACTATATCAAGTTGAATCACTGAGAATGATGCACCAAGAGTAGAGAAATCATCTTTGTAATCTGACAGAGGAAACTAAGAGATATGGTAGTGAACAGTACACTTCACAAGAGCATGAAAATATGAACTCAAATGGCCATGAAAATGATGTATATTGATTGTAAAATACAATGGACTTAGTGATACATATGTGTGGTTTGAAGCCACAACTTGATATGGCATAAAGCGTAGCTCATGGAGGTCCTCTAAATGCAACTAAAGAGCCATGTATTTATAGTCATCTTTGGAGCCAAGATTTGAATTTGAATCTTGCCTAAAATCACTCTCCAATCATTTGGTGCTTGATTCTCCTAATCACCTAATCCGAATGCGTGGCTTTTCTTTCCTTTTCATCAATTGGACTCAACCACTTAGATTCCTTCACTTTTACATCAAGTAAAGTCTTCAAAAATTACAAGAGGTAGTTGACAAGTGAACTCTACAAGAAGTTTACATTTCCTTTAAATTTCTAAGCCTTTTGATGACCCAAGCCATCACTTGGACTTGCCATGGACTTGTTCCAACATGATTTACCCAAATTCTTGGTGTTATGGGTAGGATCCATGGCCTCATATAGAACCAAAACCTACGACTAAGAAATTTAAAAAAATAATAATAAAAGTGTATATATAAAAACTATTAATAAATAAATAAATAAATAGAATAAATGAGTGTTTAATAGATAAACACATAAATAAATAGGGTGAAGATAATGTTAAAATTTGTGTTAAATATTAATTAAAAGGAAAGGGGTATCAATAAGTGAAAATGGACTAGTGAATAAAGCTTATCTCTTTGAAGTATGAGGTTGTGGGTTCAAATCCCCTACATTCTAAATAATGAACTAAGTAGGCTAACTAGAGAAATAAGTAACCTAGCTAAGGAAATAACTAAACACTTATTGCCACTCACAAGTTAGAATTGGTTTGTGCATAGCCAACCACTACCAATGGAACCAAAGGGAACCAAGAGAACAATGAGTGCTAGAGAAGCCAAAGATGCCAAAGTTATGCCATAGTTCTATGCCTTCATCGAAGCCTTGGAATAACCGAATGATAACTGAATGAGTAATTGAATGTTAATTGAATTGATAAACCAACTTAATTAATGAATTTGATAGAAGAATTTGATAACTCAACCGAACTTGAACAGTAAACAATGCTTAGTGAGCATAGTGATCATGGGGGATACAGTGAGTACAATGAGCATAGTGAGCACAATGGGTACAATGAGTACAGATAGTGCTGGTGCAAAGTTCAGGCCTACACATTTCACTAGAAGTTCATGAATATTTGAAGCTCCATGAAAACCATTGCTAGGAAGATCTTTTATATTTACCATTTGTAAAAGTCATTTTGACTTGGGAGAATCATTGTAACCACCACTAAACGCATGGAGTTTATTAGTTGAAAAGTCACGACTTCCATTGAGGGATCCTAGATTTGAGGACTACATTTAATGAGAGGCAATGAACAATTCAAATTCAAATTTGAAATCAGTCAACTATAAAAGATGTAAAGAAAACTCGCGGCTAAAGACTCTCTATACTCAAGTTCTCCATTGCCATATTGTAAGAGAGTGAGGTCTACATTCTAGCCTGCACTACTCACCATCAATAGGCTATGATTGTCAAGCCTATGATTCTGTACAACATTGTTCATTAATACAATAGATCTACAATGCTCATCTATGATCTCTCTGTTATAGTCATTCATTATTTTCAATGTGTATTACTCATATCTCAGTCATTTCTCCACCATTGTTAATGTTCTATAGCTTTATGGAATCTTCTCCAAGTTATCTACATGCTCAAAAATTTTGAAGATAATATATCAAGCCAATTTGGATAAAAGTGCGTCGAAGGACGCACTGGTTAAACTCTGTAGAGGTCCTAAAAAATCGGGGTTAATGATTCAATTGCTAAGTTGATTGCTCTTTGTATAGTGCATCATTTAAGATGATTCCACTTGGAATCATTAGCTTAATAAGCTAATTAGATAAATCTAAAAGGAATTTTTCTAATACCTATTATACAGGAAGCATTGAGCATAACAAGCAGTAGGTGTGTGAACAAAAATAGAAGGTTTTCATTAATCTTTCAACTTGGAAGTAGTTTGTTTTGGTTCAATCATTTCTCACATCATTTCCAAAGTACATAGGCACTTGTATAGTGTCATTACAAATCTAAGAGGGCCCACAACTCAACTTTGAAGCTACAAGGGGCTAGTAGAGAGCAGGATCTGGTAGTACCTACTCATTTCTTGGAGTGTCCGTCCATCTTTCCCTATAGTGGTATCAGAGAAAAGCTAAGGTAAAATGGGAGATGGTTTTCCTTCTTTCATTGATAAATTAGTTAGGAACAACTGTCAAGAATGGTCCTTCAGGATGAAGACATACTTGCAAGGAAGGCGCCTCTATGGATACATCTCAGGAGATGAGGAGATGCCCATATTTAGAAGCAAAGGAAAACCTACAAGAGAGGAGCCTGAAAGACTCAACACATGGTGTGCCAAGGATGCATTAGCAAGGACCTACTTACTTAACTCAACCTCTGATTTTCTTCTTCTGCATATTAGGAACTGTAAGACATCCCAAGAAACTTGGGAAACATTGTCTTCTTATTTCTCTTCCAACACAAGGGCTAGGAAGAACCAATTGTGGATTGAGTTTACCACGCTAAGAAAGCAACCTAAGCAAGGAATCTCAGAGTATGTGACCGAATTCAAAGATGTAGCAGATCAATTGGCAAGCATAGGAGACAAAATTGAAGAAGAGCAGATTATAAGACAACTAATCAATGGTATTAAAGCTGATGAAAAATGGGAGAGCTTCACAACTGCCATGGACTTGTACATGGACATGCAGATTCCAGACCTTACCACACTCATGCGGCAACTATTTACCCATGATGCCAAGCTCAACAAGAATGGAGACTCATCAAGAGGTAATAGCTCTTCTGCCCTATACACGGATAAAAGTAAATCCAAAGACAAAGGGAAGAATAAGAAGGTTGAAGACGAAGGAACTACCTCCCAAGCCAACTATGCAGGGAGAGGTAGAACCTCAAGAGGAAGGGGCAGAGGAGGTAAGAAAGTTAGGGAGAGAACTTATAAATCCTCACCACGTAATATTTGTGGATTGTCAAATCATACTATAGATGAGTGTTACAGGAACTTCAAGAATCAGAGAGGTGGATATACACAATCATGAGGAGGATTCAATCACCATCAAGGATACAACAACAACTACAACAACAACTACAACAACAACTACAATAGCAATTACCAAGGAGGCTAAAAATCAAGGAAAGACTACAACAACTACACATAGGAGCAAGAAGATTCTCTTCTAATTATGAATATGACTTCACAACCAAGTATAGATGATAATCATCTCTCCTACATTGATTTAGGATGCTCAAACCATGTGGTAGGCAATGTAGCTCTTCTCTTTGACCTTGAAGAACCAAAGGGTAAGCATCAGGTACAAACAGGTGATGACACGAAGCACTCAGTGATTAAAGTAGGAAATGTTAAGACCTCTAATGGACACAAGAATTGGTTAAGTAGGGTTCTATACATACCTACAATTAATATGAATTTGATGAGTGTTGGACAGATTGTGGAAAAGGGTTTTTAGGTCACGTTCAACCAATATGGAGCATTTGTGGAGGATCCCCAACATGGATTCAAGAGAATTGCCAAAGGAGAAAGGACAGGTAGATTTTTCACTTTTGAACTTGAGGATACAAGGAACATTGCACTCTATAGTTACAAAGATCAAACATTATCAGCTCTTGAAATTTTGCATAAGAGATTAGGGCATGTTGGTGAAAGAACCTTAAAATAGATATGTAGAGATTAATGTGTGCTTGGGATACCTAATGTATCCAAGCAACACATGATTTATAAATGTGGTGCTTGTCAGTTTGGAAAATCTCACAGGTTACCCTTCTCAAGGAAAGGCTACATGCATGAGGATTACCTAGAGCTTGTCCATACAGATGTATGGGGACCAAGTTAGGATCCCTCAATCTTTGAATCAAGGTATTATGTACCTTTCATTGATGATTAGAGTAGGTGGACTGTATTGTACTTTATGAAGCACAAAGATGAAGTATTCAGTTGCTTTAAAAGGTATCTTGCACTTGTGAACCAAATAGGGAGAAACCTAAAGAGGCTAAGGTCAAATGGAGGAGGTGAGTACTTCTCAAATGAGTTTGCTGTATTCTTGCAGGACAGAGGAATCAAGAGAGAAATTACAACAAGGTATACCCCTGAGCAAAATGGGGTGGTAGAAAGGAGACATAGATTAATTGTTGAAACAGCTAGGTCAATGTTAAATGAGAAAAAACTACCTAATTATTTCTGGGTAGAGAGTGTATCTACTACCACTTATCTTGTAAACAGGTTTCCATCTAAATCTCTTGATGGGATGACCCCATATGAAGCATGGCATGGTAGAAGACCCTCTCTTGATCATTGCAGGATCTTTGGATGTGTAGCTTATGTGCATATCTCTTGTCAGATAAGTGGTAAGCTAGACCCTAAGGCAAAAAAGTGCATCTTCATAGGGTATGACTTCAATAAGAAAGGATACAAGTTCCACAATCCTTCAAATAAAGGATTCATGGTCAGTAGAGATGTTGTCTTTGATGAGAATAACTCTTTGTTTGATAGTGAATGCAGGAAAGTAACACTACCTTATGAATTGGAAGAGGAGTTTCCCAGCTTCACTAAGGAGGAGCCTACTCAGAATGGAGATATCAACTCAGATGATGAGGACATCATCAACTTAGAAGAGTTCAAGGCATGGAAGTCCAAAGGCAAATCCAAGATGAAGAAGTTGGAGGATATACCTGAATCATCCAACCAAGCAATCAAAAGGTCACAAAGGGAGAGTAAGAAGCCAATCAAATATGGGTATGAAGCTTCCCTAGTTACTAAGCACTTTGTTTATCTTGCAAAAGACTTGTCATTTGAAGATCTAGCATCATATGAAGAGGCAAAGCCCAAGGCAGAATGGAAGGAAGCTATGGATGAGGAAATTGAAGCACTCAAGGAGAGTGATATTTGGGAACTAGTACCAAAGAAGGAGTCTATGAAGGTTATTGGTTCTAGATGGATCTATAAGATCAAAAGGAATTGTGACGAATCAATAAGTAGGTACAAAGCTAGACTTCTGGCTAAGGGTTTTGCATAAACCCAAGGAGTTGATTATGAAGAAACCTTCTCACCTGTGGCCAAAATGCCAACCATCAGGGTATTGGTAAGTGTGGCTACATCAAAGAATTGGAACATGTATGAGTTGGATGTAAAAAATGCATTTTTAAATGGTTGGTATTTTTGTATACATGTGTATCAACATGTATATATGTATTATATGTGCATGTGTATGTGTGTATATATGCATTAATACAAGTATTAAATGCTTGTATATGATTAGTTTTAAGATTAATAAATGTGCAAGAAGCACAATGAATAGAATGACATTCATAGATGTTCACTGTTACAAAACGGGTGGATACCATGTAAAGAGTTGATTTTTCAACGAGACGATTTGGATGATTATTTAGTTTGCATTGATCTAGATGATCATTATATGCATGGATATATCTCCATGAAATACTCCATCCAAGATAATGAATTATTTTTTTTAATCATAAGGATTAACATGTCTCGTCATTTTTAAGTTTGAAAAAAATGATCGAGCAAATAGTTAGGGAGGTAGCAGCCTCATAGAGATTTGGATGCTAATCTTTGAATGAATGCCCAAATTTATTGAAATTTGGAGACAAAGTAGCTCCTAGGCATTTCTTTAAGGTGACCAACTTTCAAGTAATTTGGAGACTTTTAGATAGGTCAAATGACCTCTGCACTAAAAGTGCTGATAGTAGAGGTAGAGGCGTGAAACAAGTGACATAGGCCTATTGCAAAAATCATTTCTTTTAATTGGTAGATCCAAATGGAATGATTTGAAACTGAAATCTTGATAGATGAACTTTATGCATACCAAGTCTCATTATTTTAGAGATCATTTGATAGGTCAAATATTCTCTGCACATCAAAGTGCAGTCTTTGGAATTTATGAAATGATCAGAGACCATGTCACTTAGAGGTGCTTAGTTCTCTTAGCTCATTTAATCTAATTGAATGATTTTTGTTTCTAGCATTATCTACACACCTCCAAATGGTGTATATAAAATTTCAAGATGAAATGTTTCTCCATTTAGGAGATATAAAGGAAAGAGTAAACATTAGCCTCTATAAATTTTTAACATTTTGCAGGTATAGAGGCTTAGTACTTTGGTCATTGTGGAAGATCCAAATGTCCAAATACTATGAACCTTACATCAATACAAGTAGACAGTAGTAACGCTATGTGATTAAAATTTGGTAGTAATTGGACATCATTTGATAGGTCAAAAGATCTATTCGTCTCAGACCAATCTCTGGCATGGATTTTCCAAAGAGTGATATATGAGTCTGATGAGCACATGATATTTTCCTATTGGAAACTCCAATTTCAAAACTTATTGTTGGAGAAGCTACTCCAGTAGAGACCCTATGCTGTAACCAAAATTCAAGGATTTTGGAAGTTATCTTCATATTTAGAAGATATTATAAAAGAGCAGTAGTAGTGTTTCTAGGCTCACCTAAGTGCAGGTGTAGCAGAGATAGAATTATACTTTTGAATGAGTATTTGATTTCATTTTGAATTGAAATTTTGTGAGACCAAACTAGATGCGGTGATCTACATTTGGGCATAAAGAAAATGAAATTTGAAATTTTTTGGATCAGTCTAAGGGATTCAAGAAGATGATCCTGTACATTGTCAGAGTTGGTCCTCAAGTGTTCGACCCTTCTAGTAAATTGGTCATAAAACTCTGGGAAAATATCCAAATCAAGTGCTTTTTGTGCCTAGTTATAGCTTGAGAAAAGCTACAAATATCGTGAAAGTTTCATAGATTTTAGATGATTAAAAATTAGTTAAATTTAAGATTTAATCTGCTGTTGTTGGAAATTGTTTATGCAGGAGGCATTATTGAAAGGAAAAGTCTTTTCACAGGTTATTTTATGATATTTTTTGAGATGGTGTGATCACCATGGGCTAGCTATGCCCTAGATATTTGTTTGCTCTCATTTCAAATAATTGGATTCATACAAGTTGTATAAATTCCAATGTATTGTGAGTCAATATTTGATTCACGATGCATGAGTTGATATTTGATGCAAGCCGCATCCCTCACAACTCTAGTTGCGTTGATTTACTAAATAGTTTCTCAATTCTCAACTCACGATGAGTTGATGTTACAGATAGTTATGAGTGATAGAGTCATAGGAATGACTCTGTTCTTTCCATAGAGGGAATGAAACACTTCAGGAACACTTCATGATTTCATTACATTATTTATGGTTGTGAGTACACTTTATGATTTCATTACATTATTTATGGTTGTGAGTACTCACCGAGTTATTCTTATCACTTTTGAGAGAAGTGTTCGACTTTAATCTCATACATGCATCTATGTGGAGTATAAAGTTGGTGGTATGGGACATCAAACATTGTATTCTACCTAGATGTAGGATAGATGGTATGGGAGAGAAGTCTCTGAGACTGTATTTTTTATATGATTTGGAGTTCATTTATATGATCTTCTGGTATCATCTTATTATTAGACAAAAGAGGGGCAGTGAGACAGTCACTCTGTATGTGATGGCAAACAAGGCAAGTGACCTAGAAGCGGAAAGGCAAGGTTTGCACATAAGAACTATGAATAGACAACTGCATTGAGAAGAAATTTATAGAGTACGTACTACTTTATTTGATATGCATGAGAATAGGCCATGGTTCATACATAGTGTGTATGAGGTGAGCTAGATGCTTAGCCTAGTGGAGTATGAGTGTGCACACATCTACTTACCATTTTTCAGAGTATTTAGTGGACTCATATTATGGTCCTCATTATATCTTGGAGTGCCAGATTATTATAGTAGTTTGCTTGAGACACCTTATTCCTAGCATCTTGCATGTTATTATTGAGAAGGTAGTGGTAGTTCCACTAGTTGCTATATTTTCTTAGCACATCTTCACTTGGCATGATGGACTTAGTTCCATAGAGTGGATTGGAATTTACTTTGTATGATAGATATTTTGGTCCATAGTTTGGATCATTGACATATTGATATCTTGGTCCACAGTTGATAGATTAACATATTGATATCTTGGTCCATAGTCTAGATCGTTGATAGATTATCATCTTGGATTCAAAGTTTGGAGATAGAACACTATTTGGAAAAGATTTCCATTTATCTTTAGTATTTTCTTCCACAGAGAGTTGCGACATAGTCACATTGTCTTGAATGAGCATAGTATTTTTTTCATTACTCTAGTGTAGTAAGCAATTTTTCATGATCATACCATATGAAAAGCTGTCAGTGGGTATTTCAGGGAGACAAGGGCAAGCTGCCGAGGTCTCTACAGGTGACAAGCCGTCACAAGTTAGTGGTGAAGGTCTAGGCATAGGGAGTCCGAGGATATTCCGAGTACTTATGCTGCGCACATATGGACTCATTGGGCCTCAGAGGGATTCCTATAGTATGCCCAAGGCAAGGACTACTATTTGTTGGTGGAAATGCTAGATATAAAGCACAGAGACTAGTTGTCTACTTTTTGAGCATCTAGTATTTCAGAAAAGATGTTTTGATCTCCTAATCAACGAGAGTATGCACACCAAATTTTGTGCGATTGAGACTATGACTGGAGGAGTTTCGACGATGCCCTAGGTGAAGCGGTGACCTACTTTGATACCAGTTGTTGGAGTTAGACATCTGCAGAAGCATGTAAAAAACACAAGGAGGAAGAAGAAGATTGGAGCTCAATACACAACACAGAATGTATTACCAATAGAATATACAAAGATAAGTAGCTCGTTAGGGCAATGGGCATATATTCAAGCTGGGGGAAAGAAACCTCCTAGAGAGGTAAAAAAGTGCCCTGGTGGTCCTAGAGTGTTCACACACATCACTACATAAGTATATCGACAATGACCTCCATCTTGGACTTGCTCCTCTTTGTAAGTGAGGTTAGAGAAACCATTAGTAAATTGAAACCCTATAAAAATCCTAGTTTTGATGGTATACTAAATGAATTATTTTAGGAACTTACTAATTTTCTTGTGCCCATTATTTTGTTGTTGTGGCAAGAAGCCATGAGGAGAGATACTCCTTCTACCTTTATCAATTCTATAGTGATTAAGTTTATTCATAATAAAGGATCTAAGGATGACTTGAATAACTAGAGAACTACCTCTTGCTTGACTTCTTTGTAAAAAATGTTTTCTTCTTCCTTGGCTAGAAGGCTCAACCCCATCATGGATAAGATTATTCTTCTTGAGCAAAAAGGGTTCATCAAAGGTAGATACATTCTAGATGCCATTATCTCTTTGTGGGAAGGTCTTGACTATAGTAAAGAGCATAGCATTGATACTTTCTTCCTCAAAATTGATTTTGACAAGGCCTATGATCGGATTGATTTGGGATTTCATCCTTCACTCTTTACATGATGTGGGTGATGGTAAAAGGTTCATTAAGTATACTAGCATCTTGTTTGGTAATGAAAATTCTATAGTTGACATAAATGGCCAAATCTGAGAGCCATTTAGACTTTTTAGATCCATTAGACAGGGTTGCCCTCTTGTCCCTCTCCTTTTTACCATTACAAGTGATTCCTTTCGGTGGCTTATAAGAGACTCTATTGATCAAGGCACCATTAAAGGCCTTGAGATCCCTAATTCACCCTATTCGCTTGGTCTTCAAGTTTTTGTTGATGACATAACATGTTTACTAGGGTTGATAATTTGTCTGCTGAGAGCTTTCTTAATTGTATTCATTTGTTTTGCACTACTAGTGGCTCCATTGTCAATCATAAGAATACTGTTTCTTTTTCACTAACAATTGCAATATTGAATGTGTTAAAGCTATGAATTGTGACATTATCAAGAAAGGTGTTGTTTTTTATTAATTGGCATCCCTATGGGCGTTGACATCACTATGGAGTAGAGATGGTCTTGGATCATGGAGAAAATCACGAAAAAAGTCTTTCATTGGATGGGCCTCCAACATACTTTGTCTCAAAGGTTCTATTCTCAAAGACTACATTTTTCCATCCCTCACTTATTTTTTTGATTGTTGGCAGCCCAAGAAGAAGCAACTCTCCCAAGCTATGGCTCTGGTTAGAAGATTCCTTTGGGGTGGACCTCGGTTGATCAATAAGATTCCTAAGGTTGCTTGGAGCCCTATTGTATGAGAAAAGAGGAGGGAGGTCTTCGACCTATATGTCCTACTCATATGGCTACAAAAATCCTTGCTTAATCAAGAGAAATAAACAAAACCTTCATAAAAAATATTTTAAGAGTTGGAAAAATCATAGTCTTTGGGATGTTGTTGTATCTCACATTTTTATTCCTAAAGGTAGTGTTCTTGTTTGTTCTTTTTGGAATGCTTGGATGAGGATCAAAAGAGATTATGTTTTACCTACTTATTTTGCGAATAACCTTTCCTTCATTCTCCAAGTTTCTATTTGGGTTGGATTGTTTGATTCTTCTAAATCTCTCCCTCTGTCTATTAACAATAATAAGTGTCCATTTAACATTCCAATATTCCATAAAGTATAACAAGGATCTTCGAAGGTAGAGTACCATGGATCATTTGTGGTCACTTGAGGGTGGAGTATTTAGTATATCTAATAGGATACAATTGACGGTTCATTTTCTGGTTTCTTTACTTAGATTTTATGCATGAACATATACAAGATTCTTAGAAGGCTTTGATTATGTTTAAACAAAAGTGTAATAAATTTGCAGGGTGAATAATTGTTAGTTGTAAAGGAAAACCCCTCTTTTGAATGCCTTTTCTAAAGGTGTTGTCAATCAAGGAACTATCTTTATATGGGAGAGGCATTGGTGGAGTATGAGGAATATATATTTTTGAAAAAAAAATACTACAATCATTCAAGTGTTTGAAATAGATGTCATCAAGATTGCTGATTCCATGGTTCAACGAAATTCATGTACCCAAGAAGGTTAGAAGCAATAGAAGGAGGAGACTCAGCAGGGTGGTTTACTCTTACAAGCACATGAATTTTGAAGGCAATTAACATGCAAAGAGGATTTTTCAAGAGTTCAATTAGTAGAATCATAGATTGAAATTGGATAAATTTGGATTATTAAATTTTTGGCATGCAAGATGACCTAAAAAATAGTAGAATTTGCAATAGATTGACATTGAGTTAAAGAATTAAATAAGAAAACTAAAGATATAGGAATATATGTTTGCATGGTCATATTCGATATCAAGGAAGGAGGTCCGGAGCTTTTCCAACATGTCCAAATATTGATTAAATCGTAATTATGCATAGGAAGTGAAAGAAGGGTTGTATAAAATTTAAATACACTATTTATATACTTGATAGAAAATGTCAAATTGATCTTATGGGTTGCAATTCTATGAAATAAAAACTATAACCATGAGGTATTTGTTAATTATAGGCACTCTAATGTAGCAATAGTAATTGATTTTTTTCCGCTTTTGTTTTTAGAGACACCTCTTGTTCTTCATTAGGAAAAAAAAATGAACATGCATTGGCGGTATAGGATATCCCTAAGTTCATGTTTTTCTTCTAGAGAGAGAAAAAATCTTGGCATCATGCTAGGCCAAAAATTTTAGAAATATTAAAAAGTTGTTAAAGTCATCATAATACCACTATATGACCCTTTATCAAGTTTCAGGGTAAAAAATGCTACTTCTAACTTATAATTCAAAATCACTACATGATTAGAGCTCAAAAAAGTGACTTTTTCCAAATAACTCATTAAAATCTCTTTTCCTTCCTCAATCTCCCATTTTCATACCCAAAATCCAAAAATCCATATTTTCACCTCTCTTCCCTCTTGACCATATGACAGAAGCTCTATTTCTTCTCCCACCTACCTCATCCAAATTCTATTAAAACTACAACAACTTAGATGTTGGAGTTGTTGATGTATGAAACACCACAAGAAATGAATTAATGTGACACTAGAACACCTCTATGGTCACCATTAATGCATTGCCACTCCAAACTTTGAGAAATGATAGCCTAAAGTGAGAACTTTGCTTCTACAGAAATTCCTAGTCACCGAAATGACATACCTTCCGTATTTTGCTAATTTCTCCTAGCTCAAGTATTATTTCTCCATAAAACTTTTTAGGCTGAAACTAGAAGAGTAGAGCTTTCCAACAAGCTATCATATGCATCAAACGGATCTCTAGAACTCAAGTTATGGCTCTCACAAGATGACCCTGTATGACCTTCCAAAATTGGAAATCTTTCCTGTTATAGTAAGAGCGCCTGTTTAAAATTAGAATTCGATGCCTAGCATCGACTTGCAACAAGAATTCGATGCCGGGCATCGACTTGGGATGTTTTTGGCCACTTTTTAGCAGGGATTCGATGCCGGGCATCGACTTCCCGCATAAAATCTTGATCTTTTGGACACCAAAACTATAGGTGATTTCATACACACTTAGAATATGACTTATCAACTGGAATTCGATGCCAGGCATCGAGTTGCTCCAGCAACATCATGTTTTCAAACACTTCAGTACTGAATGAAAAGGATAAATGAAAATATGACTTATCAACAGAGATTCGATGCTAGGCATCGAGTTGCTTGGAAAACTTGATCTTTTTAACTCATCACACAGTAGGAAATTATGGAGATGATGGAGAGAGACTCATACATCGAACTTTACTCAGTTCTTTCTCATAGCTATGAAAACTCAGAAGTTTTACAGATGCTTTCTCACTCAGAGAATCCCGACTATACACAGTCATATATATGAACTCCTTCTTCTACTTCTTCTCTCTATTCTCTCTCTCTCCGCGTCAGTTGATACAAACTAACTTATATAGATTTTTGTATTCTCGTGATTTTTAAAACTTCTAGAACTAAAGTGAACTAACTTTACAAATATGATACATTTGTGAATTTTTCCCTTCACATAGGCATGGGGTTTTCTTCCTAAGATTTGACCTTCAAATATATGTCCAGTTAGTGATTGTTTCTCCAACAGCTCCCCCTCAATCACTAATTGACATTCCTTGTTTCTTCATATCATCTTCTTTTCTTTTACTCCTGCCATGCTTTTGAATCTGCTGGTCTTCACACCATCCAAGCTCTTTGTCATTATGTCTGCTATCTGATCTTTAGTAGAAATGTACTCCACTTCAATCTCCTTCTCCATTACCTTTTCTCTGAGAAAATGATAATGTATCTCTATGTGCTTTGTCCTTGCATGAAATACTGGATTTGCTGCAAGATAAAGTGAACTCATATTATCTCCATGTATTGTAGGTGTACCTTGATCAATGCCTAAGCTCTTGAACAATGTCTGCATCCATATGACTTCGTTAGCTGCTTCCACAAGTCCTTTGTACTCTGCTTCAGTTGATGATAATGCTACTGTATGTTGTTTCTTTGAACACCAACTTACAAGCTTATCACCAATGTATATCATGTAACCATGAGTTGATCTTCTGTCATCCTGGTTACCTGCCCAATCTGAATCACTATAGGCTCTCAACTTCAAATCTGATGTAAAAGGATAATATAATCCTTCTTTTATAGTTCCTTTGATATATCTGAGAACTCTTTGACCTGCAATCCAATGTGGGTCCTTTGGACAATGCATGAATTGTGACAAGACTCCCACTGCATAACTAAGATCAGGTCTTGTTAGTGTAGCATTAATCAAACTACCCACAAGAGATTGATACTTCCTCATATCTTTGTATTCTGCACCATCATATTTACTGAGCTTGTGATTAACTTCAAGTGGAGTTGAAGCTTCTCTGCAATTTTCCATATCAAACTTCTTCAATAAATTCAGAAGATACCTTTCTTGTGATACATATATGCCGTGATCTGTATAAGTAACTTCCATTCCAAGAAAGTATGACAACTTTCCTAGGTCACTGATCTTAAACTCTTTCTCAAGTAATCTCTTTACCTCCTTGATTCCTTCATCTGAAGTACCTGTGATTATAATGTCATCTACATAAATACAAATGTAGATTGTACCTTCCTCTGTTCTTCTGATAAGTAGACTTGGGTCTGCTTTTGAACTTTGATATCCAAGATCATTGAGATACTTCACCAGTCTATAGTTCCAAGCTCTTGGAGCTTGCTTCAATCCATACATGCTCTTCTCAACCTGCAAACAAAATTTGCATACCTGGAATCTATAAACCCTTGAGGTTGTTCCATGTATACCTCATCTGATATGTATCCATTCAAGAATGCATTTTTTATATCCAATTGACTTAGAGTCCATCCTTTTGAAGCTGCAATAGCAATGATTGTCCTTATAGTTGACATCTTAGCTACGGGACTGAATGTCTCATCATAATCTATGCCATAGGTCTAGGCATAGCCTTTCACCACCAATCTAGCTTTATATCTAGCTATACTTCCATCTGCAAGCTTCTTCACTTTATAAAACCATTTATTTCCAATTACTTTCTTACCATTTGGTTTAGGAACAAGTTCCCATGTCTTGTTCTCCTCCAGTGCATTGAACTCTTCCTTCATCGCTTCTTCCCATTGCTTCTTACCTTTAGCTTCATCATAGTTCTGAGGTTCTTCATCATCTTTGACCATATATGCATAGTTCTTCTGAGTTATGTAAGAAGTATCATAAGAATACCTTTCTGGTTGTCTTCTAGTCCTGCTTGACCTTCTTGGTTCACATTCTTCATATGTGTCTCGATACACCTCTTCATCAAATATAGGAGCTTCTTCATTTCTTCTTGTTAATCCACTTGTGGATGTACTTGCTTGCATATAGTCTTCATCTCTATTTACCTGCACAATTGATTGTCCTTTCTCACATCTTCTTACCTCTTCTTCAAATTCTTCAGCTGTATGACTTTGATCTGCATACCAACTTTTATGTTCATCAAATGTAACATCTCTAGAAACAATAAATTCTTTTGTTAGAGGATTCCACAACCTGTAACCCATCTGCTTTTCATCATAACCAATGAACACATATTTTTCTGCCTTTGGTTCAAGTTTATGCCTAAGTTGTGATGGCACATAAGCATATGCAATTGATCCAAACACTCTACAATGATCTAGTGTTGGTTTCTTACCCCACCAAGCTTCATATGGAGTCATTCCATTCAGAGCTGCACATGGTAATCTATTCACAAGATATGTAGCTGTATTTACTGCCTCAGCCCAAAAATAATTTGGACAGTTCTTCTCCTTTAGCATAGCTCTAGTAAACTCAACCAAAGTCCTGTTCCTTCTTTCTGCTACACCATTTTGTTGTGGTGTATACCTGCAAGTTATTTCTCTCTTAATACCTGCATTCCAAAGATAATCATTGAACTCTTGGGAGAAATATTCTCCCCCTCCATCAGACCTCAGTCTCTTAAGCTTTTGACCTGTGACTCTCTCTGCATATGCATGAAAATGCTTGAAAGCTCCAAACACTTCTAATCTTTCCTTCAAAACATATAATGTTATCCATCTTGTAGCATCATCAATGAAAAGAACATAGTACCTTGAGCCACTGATAGATCCTTCTTTTGTTGGTCCCCATACATCTGTATGAATAAGCTCTAGTAATCCATCATGTTTGAATCCTTTCTTTTGAAATGATAACATGTGTGCTTTACCCATTTGACATGCTTCACATTTATAAACCATATGTTGACTTTGCACATTTGGTAATCCTAGTACAGACTGATTAGCAACCATAGCTTTAATTCCTCTTTCATTAAAGTGACCTAATCTCTTATGCCAGAGATCAAGTTCTGTAATCACTCCTTCACCATGTGTGAGCAAAGCTTGACCAACGTTCCCTTGCACTCTTAAAGTAAAGAGTCTACCTTCTTTCTTACCAGAGACAATCTGATTATATCCATTCTCTGGATCTTCAACAAATACTCCTTCATTTGTAAACCTGACTTGAAAACCTTTTTCAACTATCTGTCCCACACTAATCAAGTTTTTAGGTATTGTGGGAACATACAAAACATTGGTTAGCAAATCTGCTCCACTCTTGCATTTCACCTTTCCAATTGAATGTACACTATGTCTGGTATTATCACCTCTTTGAACTGTGTGACTAGAAATGCCTTTTTCCAATTCTGACATCAATTCTATGTTTCCTGACAAATGATTAGAACATCCAGAGTCAATGTAAAATACCTTTAGATCTTCTTTATCTGATGTGTTGATTGAATTCATCATCAATGATGTATGACTTTCATTCTGTGTGTCATTTGCATAGTTGTAATAGGTGGTGTTGTAGGATTGATTCTGTCCCCAACTTCTTCCTCCACATCTACCATAGCCTCCTCTTTGATTTTGTCTACCTCTTTGAAAATTACTTTGATATCTTCCACCTCGGCCTCTGCTATTGTTGTTTTGATTCTGGTTTGATCCTTGTTGGTTGTGCCAACAGTCATGAGCCAAATGATTACTCAATCCACAGATCCAGCAAGCCTTTTTGTTGTTATTTTGATTACCTCTTCCTCTTCCAAAACCTCTTGCTCTTCCTCTGCCAGTGCCTTTACCTCTTGCATAATAAGCTTGAGAACTAGACTCCTCTTCATCCTTTGCTTTACCTTTATCTCCTTTCTTCTTATTCTTCATGTACATTGCAGAACTTTGTCCTTTATCTCCATCTCCCTTCAAGTCTTGCTCATATGTGAGCATCAAACCAAGCAACTGGTTCAAATCTGGAACATAATGATTTAATGAAAGTTCTGTTGATAAGACAAAAGGTTTCCACCTTTCATCCCCTCTCAAACCTACAAGTAGCTGAGCAATCAATCTGTGATCTTCAACATCTTCATCTATGGATCCAAGACTATCTGCAAGATCCTTCATCTTAGTGACATAATCACTAATGGTTTGACTTGGCTTCTTCTTGAATGTTGTAAACTCTGACCATAGACTTGCTTTCCGTGCTTTAGTAGTACTTTGGAAATGATACTCCAATGCATTCCATATATCTTCAGATGATTCCAATCCTCTGATGTGTGGTAGCAAATGATCAGAGATTGTATTGTAGATGTAGGCTTTTGCACTTGCATCCTTCTTCTGCCAATGCTTTAAAGCATCAAATTCTTCTTTCTTTGGTCGGCTTTCATCTTCGAATACTGGCTTTTCTTCTTCACCTGTAACATATATCATGAGATCCTTACTCATAAGTAAGGCTTCCATTCTCATTACCCATGCGGGGTAATTATCTCTGTCCAGTTTGTCAATGGAGATATGATCTGCCATAGTTCTTTCCTTCTGCTGCAACCTGTGAGCTTAAAGGATAAAGGATAATACCTTTTGAAGTTCTTTGTGTATGAGGATACTTTTGAAGTAACCTTTTGATGCCTTGTGTCTTCAAATGCTTCACCTTTCAAACTTTAATGGAAAACTTTACAAAACTTCTCGTACCTTTGTCGTCTTCTGCTCTCGAGAATCTTTCTGCTCTGATACCACTTATTGATGTATGAAACACCACAAGAAATGAATTAATGTGAAACTAGAACACCTCTATGGTCACCATTAACTCATTGCCACTCCAAACTTTGAGAAATGATAGCTTAAAGTGAGAACTTTGCTTCTACAGAAATTCCTAGTCACCGAAATGACATACCTTCAGTATTTTGCTAATTTCTCCTAGCTCAAGTATTATTTCTACATGAAACTTTATAGGCTGAAACTAGAAGCGTAGGGCTTTCAAACAAGCTATTATATGCATCAAACGGATCTCTAGAACTCAAGTTATGGCTCTCACAAGATGACCCTGTATGACCTTCCAAAATTGGAAATCTTTCCTGTTATAGTAAGAGCGCCTGTTTAAAATTAGAATTCGATGCTTAGCATCGACTTGCAACAAGAATTCGATGCCGGGCATCGACTTGGGATGTTTTTGGCCACTTTTCAGCAGGGATTCGATGCCGGGCATCGACTTCCCGCATAAAATCTTGATCTTTTGGACACCAAAACTATAGGTGATTTCATACACACTTAGAATATGACTTATCCTCTGGAATTCGATGCCAGGCATCGAGTTGCTCCAACAACATCATGTTTTCAAACACTTCAGTACTGAATGAAAAGGATAAATGAAAATATGACTTTCACACAGTAGGTAATTATGGAGATGATGGAGAGAGACTCATACACAGAACTTTACTTAGTTCTTTCTCATAGTTATGAAAACTCAGAAGTTTTACAGATGCTTTCTCACTCAGAGAATCCCGACTATACACAGTCGTATATATGAACTCCTTCTACTTCTTCTCTCTATTCTCTCTCTCTCTCCGCGTCAGTTGATACAAACTAACTTATATAGATTTTCGTATTCTCGTGATTTTAAAAAACTTCTAGAACTAAAGTAAACTAACTTTACAAATATGATACATTTGTGAATTTTTCCCTTCACATAGGCATGGGGTTTTCTTCCTAAGATTTGACCTTCAAATATATGTCCAGTTAGTGATTGTTTCTCCAACAGGAGTTAGACATTTGTGGAAGCACGCGAACAACACAAGCAAGAAGAAAAAGTGCTTTGGTGGTCCTAGTGTGTTCACACGCATCACTACCTAAATATATCAACAAATCCCCCTAGGAATTATGTAGTGAACGAGGAGCTGACACTCATGTATAAGGAAGTGCCAAGCTATGTGGAATCAATCCACAAAAGGAAGTAAGCCCAAAGCATTTTAGAAAGCTTCAAAATTCTCATTAGGGAGAGCTGTCATGAAAAGATTGTCAATGTTCTCCTGCATGGGCACATATGCCAAGTGGATCTCTCCAACAAAGAACCTCTCCCTGACATAAGGATAATGCACCTCAATGTACTTGGTACCTCAACATGGTGGTGGTAGAAGACTGACCAACACCCAAATCAGCCATAAGGCATTCGAGCCACACACACTCAAGAGTCCCTGTAAAATTTGCCCTATACTCAATCTCACAACTCGAAGTGGCCAGAGTAGGATCCTTCTTGCTCAACCAAGATATGCATGACCTACCAAACATGAAGCTAAAACCACTAGTGGACACACGAATGTCATATGAACCTGCAAAAGATGTGCTTTACCGCCTGCCAATGCTTGACTCCTGGGCAATGCATAAACCTACTCATTTGTGAGACAAAAAACTAAATATCTAATGGCGTAATGCATAAGTAAATCAAGCATCCAACAACCTACTGATAGAGAACAACATCAAATGCATCCCCAGCATCATGAAGACTCAATCATAAACCTGTTTCCATAGGAGTGGCAATAGGTTTAGAGTCTTCAAGGCGAAAATGTTTCAATAATGTGTCAATATATTTTGTTTGACACAAAGCCATTCCACCATCAATATGCATAAATTGAATGTCCAGATAATGATGCAAATGCCCTAAATTAGAAATCTCAAATGAGGCATGCAAATCAGCCTTGAAATCAGCAATATACTTTTCATGAGGACTAGTGAGCAACATGTCATCAACATACACAACAATGATCAGAAGCACATCATTAGAAAACTTAACATATAAGGTGCTTTCAAGTGGACTGTTCTCAAAACCATGTGCAATCAGATAGGCATGTATCTTTTCATACCAAGAGCATGGTGCTTCCTTTAAACCATATAATGCCTTGTTTAACCTGCACAGCTAGTTTTCACGCCCTTTCTGCACAAAGTCATGTGCTACAAAACATACACTTCTTCATGCAAGTCACCATTTAGAAGTGTTGTTTTAATGTCCAAGTAATGTAAACTCCAACCATGATGAGCTACAAGTGCACAAATGCTATGAATAGTAGTGATTCGACATGTAGGTGCAAAGGTTTCACCAAAAGCAATGCCTCTTTCTTGCGCATAACCATTTGCAACAAGCGTAGCCTTATAACTGTCAAGTATTCCATCAAGTTTACTCGTAAGCTTGTATATGCACTTAGTGTCAATGGCCTTCTTGCCAGGAGGCAAGTCACATTAAGACCATGTGCCATTTTTCATGATAGCATCATACTCGCATTGCATTGTAGCCATCCAATGTTCAGAATTTTGTTCTTCATCAAACGAAACACACTCAGTGTGATCAGAGAGCCTAGAGGCAGCCATAGCATAGCAATCTAATGCAAAAGAGGCACTATGAGAGCCTGAACGAGTATGGTATGATAGAGGTGCATCTAATTTTCTATCATTTAAAGTTTGCACTAGCCATATTGACATACTTTTGGCCTCCTCAATATCAACTCTCTCATCAATAAGTGCATCATGTAAATCTGCATTAGAAATGGAATGGTTTGCATCATCACATGAAACCTACAAAGGTTGCAAAGTTGCCTCATTAGGACCAGAACTAGACTTTCCATCGATAAAAAGCGGAAGCAAAGTATCATACATGTCTTTGGAGATAATAGATGTCTCCTTCATACTTGAAAGTAAAGGTTGAATAACATCTTCCACAAAAACAACATCACAGCTAACCAAAATGTGTTTAGTATGTGGGTGATACAAACGATAGCCTTTGCTTTCAGAATTGTACCCAACAAAAATACATTTTAGTGCTTTATCATCAAATTTCCTTCGATGTTGTTTAGGCACTAATGCATATGCCAGAGAACCAAAAGCATGCAGATGAGCAACAGATGGCTTATGAGCATGCCAAGCTTCATATGGAGTGATAGACTATAGTGCTTTAGTGGGACACCTGTTAAGTACATATGCTACACACATGACAGGCTCAAGCGAGAAACTATGTGGTAAAGCTTGACTCTTGACCATATACCTTGCCATCTCCATGAGTGACCTATTCTTCCATTCAGCAACTCCATTCTGTTGATGTGTATATGGCACTATACACTGATGTTTAATCCCACAATCAGCTAGAAATGCATTAAATTCAGAAGGCATATATTCTTCCCCTCGATTAGAATGGAGGGTGCCCATTTTACATGTTGACAGATTTCTAGCCAAAACCAAAAATTGTTTGAAACACATAAACACTTTGGACTTTGCTTTGAGTGGATATACCCATGCATGCCTAGAAAAATCATCAATTAAAGTCACGAAGTAAAGATAATTTCCAAAAGAGAATGTCTACATAGGACCATAGACATAAGTGTGAACAAGCTCGAGTTCTAGGGTAGCTCAAACTAAACCATCTTTTCGGAATGAGTAATGCTTCATTTTGCCCAAAATACAGCCTTCACAAACATGTTTGCGAGGTGCCTCAAGTTTGGGCAAAGAGGACACCATTTCAGATTTCTATAGACATAGCAAACTAGCAAAATTTAGATGAAACCGTGCATGCCAAAGCTTTGCATCTGACATAGCATGAGAATCATGTACTGGACATGCTGAAACATTCATAGATTTTTCATAGTCTATGAGCTTATACAACCCACAACATAAAATTCGAGATACAATAATCACATCCCCATTTAATAGATCATGAACTATACATCTGTCATCAACAAATTTCACAACAAAGCCAATCTTGGCTAAAGCTGAAACTGATAATAGATTCTTCTAGATCCTTGTCACAAATAAAGCATCTGATAAAGTGAAAGAACGTCCATCACCAGGTGTCAAAATGATCTTACCAACTTCCATGATAGGATAAGAGGAGTTGTGGGCAGTATTCTCTGGTAATATGTTTGGTTGCCCCACTATCAAAGTACCAAACATCTTAGTCTACTGTAGACATACACTGTTCAGGAGAAGATTGATCAAAATTGCAAACAATAGTAAACACCCATTCTTCATTCTACACAAGACTAGGAGACTCTATTTTTGGTGTAGAGGCCTCTGCAACAACCATTCCAACCTCTTTTTTCTTTGCCTCTTTGGTAGCTAGTTTTGCATAGTTCTTTATGACATGATCGTTTCGTTTATAGTACTTAGAAATGAATTTTTGCTTTTCTGATTTTTTCTCATCTTTGTCTTCCTTCTTTAAGTGTGCAACATTTGTAGATTTTTGCTAACTAGTAGATGAACTCCATTTACCTTTGCCCTTCTAACTAGCCAGGAAAGCTTGATCTTCAACATGCATAATGGACCTATTCTATCTTCTTGCAGTAGAATAGACAATAACTCCTAAAATGAAAAGGCACTTGGATTGCCTTTCATCATCAAATGAAGAGTATAAGCAAAACTTTGATATGAATCAAGAAGACCATTCCGAACATTCCACACAAGTGATCTATGTGGTATAACTTCATCAATAGAAATCAACTGCTCCTTCAAGTCTTTGATATTTGTTAAAGAATTGTCCATAGAATCACTGTCATTCATATGGTCACTCTCCAACTATTGTCGGAGGTGAGCAACACGAGCCTCATTCCTAGCATGGTACAATGTGGTAAGTGTATCCCAAGCATCCTTAGCTATTGTACAGGAGCGAATGTGAGGAATAATGACATGTTTGATAGACAAGGCTATTAATGCATGTGCATGAGCATCTTTGCCATCCCAACCAATTTGCTACGCAGTAGGTGCAGCAAAAACCACAAAATGAATAGGAATTTGAAGATATACCAGAATCTTCAATGCCATCTACATTAGCTTCAATACCTGTATTTGTAGGTGTAATAGGATGTTTCTTAACACCCTACACAATGTTACATACTCCTTTTGAAACCAATAAATGTCCCATCATATAAGCCCACAATGGGTAATTTGTAGCATCCAACTTATCTTCAATAGCCAACATACTAAATACATCTCTACTTCTAGCTATGGCCACTTATTAAAATACCCTGATGCAGAAAAACTGACAATATATGAAAAAATTGAATAGAACTGCGCTGACAAGTTCTACTAGACCTATAGTAGACTTGGAGATGTTTATACTGGCAAACAAAAACCTGTATATATCTTTCACGCAAAAAGACAAAATAGCCTAAACTAGCACTGTGTTTGGAAGCCCTGACTATGCTCACCAAATTTCAAGCCATTTTGAGAATATGACTAGAGGGGTGTCCACGACGCCCTAGATGATGCGGCGACCTGCTCTGATACCAATTGTTGGAGCTAGACGTCTGTGGACGCACATGAACAACACAAGGAAGAACAAGAAGCTTGGAGCATAATGCACAATACTGAATGTATTACCACTAGAATCTACAAAGATAAGTAACCTTTTAGGGCTATAGACGTATATACAAGTCAAGGGAAAAACCTCCTAAAGAGGGAAAAAAGTGCCCCGGTGGTCCTAGTGTGTTCACACACATCACTACCTAAATATATCAGCATTAGACTCCCATGGGGATCTCCACAGCTCGTAGGCCCCCAAAAGATGATGTTCACATAATGACATGCCAGAACATCAAAACAATGGAGGGAACTTGGCAAAAATAGGACAATATTTTGCTTGCAAGAAAATTTTTGTTGTTTATTCTCTTTGTTTTCATGAAAAATATCAACTTCTTCTTTCTGAAGACTAAGTTTTTTTAACATTTTTGAAAAGTCATTTATATCAAAAAGTGGCACCCGTCACTAAAAAATCTTAGAAAAATTATAAATAGAAGTTCTATCTGATCATTTCCAACTTTTGCAACTATGAAGAGATGATTAAATAGTTCTTTGTGTGCTTGTGAGCTATGGATTCCACCTCGATAACTCCCAAGAGAACACATTGAAAGTTTTTGGAATTCCTGGAGGATTTGTATTATAAAGGTCAACATGGCCCAGATGATCCTTTCTTCAACCATCATAATCTCCATGCTACTATGTGGATGAATGCTAACGTCTTGGATGACCTACTTCAATACATGGATGTTGATATATTGCATTTCTCTGTAAACATCGAGCATATGATGGGACATGGGTTCCTTGTGACCCTCTCATCTAGATTCACAAAAGGTGATGATGCATTTGCAAAACATTTGAATTGGTCCCAAGCAATTGCAGAGGAATGAGGGCACCATCTCAATAAGACCATGCCATTAACCCAAAAATTAAATAGTCAACACAAGATGGGTTAAAATACCTACTTTTCATTGTTGACACAATATTCATTGTAAATGAGGAACCAAACCAAGCTCCTCATTACATCACACGTCTTCTTACATCTGGTTTTTTATGATAAAAAGGAACCATCCCAAGAACCCATGAGTCTCCTATCACAGAGAAGACTAATCAAAACTTTTATATTTTATGGAATAATGAAATGTTATATGGATTCTAATTTCTTGAGGGTTTTAATGTGATTTGTGTTTTGATTTAGCAGGTGGAGATTCATGAGGTTGTGAACGTGCATGGACTTATTGAGATATTCAGAAGAATATCTAGAAGATAGTATTTTTGTTATTTTTTGTAAAAATATTAGATTCCTTTCGAAAGCAAAATTTTGGCAAAAATAGTAGATCGCTTGAAAAGTGAAGATTATGTAAATAAAGCGTATTTTTGTAAAAACACACTTTTCAAAGACCCACCCTCATGTATCTTCTATTCACAACATAATGAAAAATACCTATAAATACACATGCTATGATAGAATCATCCATCAGAGTATGTGGGGGGTGATTGTACCCAATCTAGTGTCAATTCTCTTGTCTCTTTTTATTCTTTGACTACTTTTGTGAGATTTCCTTTCTAGACTATCCTCTGCATATGTGTGTCTATAGGATCTGAAGGTCAATCATGGTATCATAGCTAAGGCACATCTACAGAGGTGGTTTCTCATCATCCTATTGTGATTCATGGCATCTGCTCATGAATCGATAACCGTCTACTCCAGTCTTTCATATATCAAGTTCGTTTGGTTTTGGTTTGTGGGTTTTTTTATGAGATTTTTTGAATTTGGTATTGTGCACCATGCTCACTGTAGCCCTTGTGCTCCCTATTAGACTATGCACTTTGCTCACTGTACTCACTCTACCTCCTCTACTCCTTGTAGTCTCTGCACTCACTATATCCATTGTGCTCATTGTGCTCATTGTACTCACTATACCCCCTCTGCTCACTGTGCACTGTTTAGTATCAGAGTTTGGATTGGTTATCAAATTCATTTATCAAGTTTGTTTATCAATTCGGTTAACATTCGGTTACTCATTCAGTTATCATTTTGTTACTCCTTTGGGTTACTCCAAGGCATCTGCTAAGGCATAGAACTATGGCATAACTTTGGCATCTTTGGCTTCTCCGGCACTCAGCTCTTGGCTCACCTTGGTTCCCTTTGGTTCTGTTGGCAGCTGTTGGCTATGCATGAACCAATTCTAACTTATGAGTGTCAATAAGTGCTTAGTTATTTTCCTAGTTAATTTACTTATTTCTCTAGTTCACCTACTTTATTCCTTATTTTGCTTTTAGCAGATTTGAACCCACAACCTCATGCTTCTAAGAGATAAGCTTTATTCACTATCCCATTTTCACTTATTGATAGCCATTCCTTTTAATTAATACTTAGCACAAACTTTAACACTCTCTTCATCCTATTTATTTATTTATAAAACAATTTTATTTATTTATTTATTATTAATTTTTTATAGATATGCTATTATTTCTATTAATCAGTTAGTCCTAGGTTCTACTTCTATATATGGCCATGGATCCTACACATAACATTGAGGATTTGGGTATATCACCCCTACCTAGGGTAACACCTGAGTAATAGTTTGAACTTTTGGAGCAAGAACTCCAAAATTCTAAAAAAAAAACATGATGTTGCACTATAGCAATTGCAAAGTGATGACAATCACCTAGTTAGGGTGGTGAAGCCACTCTCATCACTTAAGAACAAGGAACACAGTCCAAGTTTGGTGCTAAAAATTTCTAGTTTTCATGTTTTGATGATGAAAGGATGGCCAATTTTTTCTTTCATGGCTTTCTTAATTTGATGATTTTTATGTTGATGAATCATATTTTGAAAGTGAGAATGCAAAATGTTTTACCAATAATCTGGTGGGTAAGGTCCAACTATGGTGGAATGTTTTGCACCATAGCACTAACCACCCCGCCACATCGACCACATTTCAAGAAAAGATCAAGGAGATCTTCCCTCCTCCTGAGTTTCACTTATGTGCTCGTCAATCATGGTCAAATTTTGGATGGAAAGATGGAGATACTATATATACCTACATTGAACGTTTTGGCGATGATAATTACTAATTTGTTTGCTTGAAACAATTCCTGAACATAACTTGCAATGAAAGTATGAAAATGGTTTGGAGATGGGAATCCAAGCGAAGCTCAATACACTACATTTGATGACCCTTTATGAAGCTATTTCATTTGCACATGATGCTAAGAAGAATTTTCAATCCATCATTGAGTCCATTTGCTTAGAACAAACACGTCAACAACAACAACAACCAATCAAGCCTAGTTTTCCTTTCAAGCATCATTTTACTACTTTCTCTTCCTCTACTTCTCAACACCCACCTACGTTTTAGTGCCCACCTACTTTTCACTACCCTCATCAATCTAATTTCACACCACTTAACAACTTAACCCCCTTACACCCTACCAAACCTCGAAGCCTTCAAACTACAATGATGGATGCTCAATAAAAGAAGCTCCATTTCATTTGTTGGCATTGTGGTAAGTTTGATCATACTAAAGCTAAATGTAGGTTATACTAACAATATGAAGCTTGTTCGAGCTCAAGTACACAATATGGAGGTGCTTTCTAAAGACATTCAACCCGACTCGACCAAAGAAGCACTAGAAAAGGATTTATGTACCTTGAGTAACAAAATTACTTTACTTTACTTTGCATTCAAGGTACTATTAATGGTGAAGTTGTTAATATTTTACATGATGATGGTAGTTCACATGATTTTATTTCTCATACACTAGTGCAAGATCCCCAATGAAACCCACTTCCTTCTATGTATAAAGTTAAGTCTACATCTCAAGGAAATAGATATAATCTTACAAGTGAAGTTCATAATGTTCAGATTTGGATAGGTTCATATGTAGATGAATGCACATTCTTCATTGCTCCTTTGCAGTCCTCTAATTTTTTACTTGGTATGCATTTAGGAAATGCTACAATCATGTATTGTTTTTGTCAATAACAAAGTTGATTATACACATACACTTCCTAATGCACATAAATCATTTATGGACTCCTATCGAGATTGCTTTATGGCTGATTTTCCTTATATACTACCACCTTCTAGGGGATCTCTTAACCATAGTATAGACTTAATTCGTAGTAGTTCTCCTCCCCATAAAGCACCTTATAGGCATGGATCCTTATATCTAAAAGAAATTGCTATTCAAGTGAAGGACCTACTCCACAAAGGACTTATAAGACCGAGTTCTTCTCCCTTTGGAGCACCTGTTCTTTTAGTAGAGAAGAAGAAAAAGACTTATAGGATGTGCATTGACTATAGAGCACTCAATAAGATTATAATTTCAAATAGATATCCTATTCGTAGGATAGATGATTTGCTAGATAAACTTCAAGGAGCATGTTTCTTGAGTAAAATTGATCTTAAATCTAAGTATCATCAGATACAAATGACACAAAATGACATTTATAAAACTGCCTTTCGAACCCACAATGGTCATTTTGAGTTCATGGTAATGCCATTTGGACTTACCAATGCACCTGCTACATTTGCATGTATGATGAATAACATTTTTCTTGATTACCAATATTTTTTTCTTGTTTTCTTTGATGACATATTTGTCTATAGTAAGAATGACAATGACCATGAAAATCATTTAGCAACTATTTTTTATTTGTTATGCAAAAATAAAATTATGCCTACCCTGAAAAGAGTTATTTGTTCCAAAATGAATTAGAGTATTTAGGCCATATTGTTTCTAGTGAAGGCATTTATGTAAATCCAAAGAAATTTTTGTTGTTCATATTCATTCATTTCATGAAATGGTTGTTGGAGATAGACATCTGCAGAAGCACGTGAATAGCACAAGGAAGGAGAAGAAGCTTGGAGCACAACACACAATACTGAATGTATTACTAGAGAATGTACAAAGATAATTAGCCCATTAGGGTAATAGGCGTATATACAAGACGAGGGAAAAAAACCTCTTAAAGAGGGAAAAAAGTGCCCCGGTGATCCTAGTGTGTTCACACACATCACTACCTAAATATATAAAAAAATCCCACCTGGGAGTGATGCGGTGAACTAGAAGCTGGCACTCATGTATAACGAAGTGACAAGCTATGTGAAAATCACTCCACAAAAGGAAGTAAGCCCAAAGCTTTGCGGAAAGCTTCAAAGTTCTTCCTAGGGAGAGCCTTCGTGAAAAGGTCTGCAATGTTCTCCTGCGTGGGCACATATGCCAAGCTGATCTCCCCAGTAGAGAACCTCTCCCTGACATAGTGATAATGCACCTCAATTTGCTTAGTGCAAGCATGGAACACAAGGTTCCTCACAACTGCTAATGCGCTCTAAGTGCTAGTGAAGATGGTGGTGGGAGAAGACTAACCAACACCCAAATCAGCCATAAGGCATCTGAGCCACACAAGCTCAAGAGTTGCTGTGAAATCTTCCCTATACTCAACCTCACAACTAGAATTGGCCATAGTAGGATGCTTCTTGCTCAACCAAGGTATACATGAGCTACAAAGCATTAAGCAAAAGCCACTACTGGGCACACGAGTGTCATAGCAACCACACCAATCAGAGACAGGAAAAGCATGCAAATCTGGTGGTAGTGATCCCGCCTTGGGATAAAACAACCCAAGTAGTCGTGTACCACTCAAGTAGCGAAAGATTCCCTTAATTTCTTGTCAATGCTTGACTCTTGGGCAATGCATAAACCTGCTCATCTATGAGACGGCAAACTGAATATTTGGCCGACTAATGCATAAGTAAATCAAGCATCCAAAAGCATGTTGATAGAGAATACCATGAAATGCATCTCTAGCATCATGAAGACTCAATCATAAACCTGTCTCCATAGGAGTGGCAATAGGCTTATAGTCGTCAAGGCCAAAACACTGCAATAATGTGTCAATATATTTCGTTTGACACAAAGCCATTCCACCATCAACTTGCATAAACTGAATGCCCAAATAGTGATGCAAATGCCGCAAATCCGACATCTCAAATGAGGCATGCAAATTAGCCTTAAAATCAGCAACATGCTTCTCAATAGGACCAGTGAGCAGCATGTCGTCAACATAGACGATAATGATCAGAAGCACATCATTAGCACAGTTAACATATAAGGTGCTTTCAATTGGACTGTTCTCAAAACCATGTGCAATTAGATAGGCATGTATCTTCTCATACCAAACATGTGGTGCTTGCTTTAAACCATGTAATGCCTTCTTTAACCTGCACACCCGATTTTCTTGCCCTTTTTGCACAAAGCCATGGGGCTGAAAAACATACACTTCTTCATGAAAGTCACCATTCAGAAATGATGTTTTAATGTCCAAGTGATGTACATTCCAACCATGATGAGCTGCAAATGCATAGATGCTACAAACTATAGTCATTCAACAAGTAGGTGCAAAGGTCTTATCAAAATCAATGCCTCTTTCCTCTGTGTAACCCTTTGCAACAAGTCTAGCCTTATACCTATCAGTTGTACCATTAGGCTTACGCTTCAGCTTGTATACCCACTTAGTCCCAATGGCCTTCTTGCCAGGAGGCAAGTCACATAAAGACCAAGTACCATTCTTCATTATCGCATCATATTCAGATTGCATAGCAACCATCCATTTTTTTGAATTTTGTGCTTCATAAAAAAAAAACAGGCTCATTCTCATCATAGAGACTAGATGCAGCCATAGCATAGCAATATGATGCAAAAGAGGCAGTATGAGAGCCTGAACGAGTACAATATGATAGAGGTGCATCTAATTTGCTATTACGCAAAGTCTACACCACGCATTTTGGCATAGTTTTTGCCTACTCAATATCAGCTCTGTCATCAACTAGTGCATCATGTAAATGTGCATAAAAAATGGAACGATCTACATCATCACATGAAACGTGCAAAGGTTGAGAAGTTGCCTCATTGGGAACAACATTAGACTCTCCACCTGTAAAAAGAGGCAGCAAAGTATCATACATGTCTTAGGACCTAACAAATGTCTCCTTAATACATGAAAGCAACGGTTGAATAGCATCTTCCACAAAAACAACATCATGGCTAACCAGAATGTGTTTAGTCTGTGGATGATATAGGCGATAGCCTTTACTTTCAGAACTGTACCCAACAAAAATACATTTACTGCTTTATCATCCAATTTTCTGTGATGTTGTTTAGGCATTAATGCATATGCCAAACAACCAAAACCATGCAGATGAGCAACAGATGGCTTTGCACTCATGGCCTCATATGGAGTGATAGACTGCAGCACTTTAGTGGGACACCTGTCAAGTACATATACTGCACACATGACAACCTCAAGCCAGAAACTATGTTGTAAAGTCTCACTCTTGACCACACACCTCGCCATCTCCATGAGTGACATGTTCTTTCGTTCAAAAATTGCATTCTATTGAGGTGTATATGGCACTGTACACTAGTGTTTTATCCCATGTTCAACCAGAAATGCATTAAAATCAGAAGACATATATTCCCCCCCTCGATCTGAACGGAGGGTGCCCATTTTACATGCTGACAGATTTACAAGCATAACCAAAAACTATTTGAAGCACATGAACACTTCGGACTTTTCCTTCAATGGATATACCCATGCATGCCTAGAAAAATTATCAATGAAAGTCACGAAGTAAAGATAATTTCCAAAAGAAGGTGTCTACATAGGACCACAGATATCACTATGTACAAGGTGCAATTTCTGAGTAGCCCGAACTGAACCATCTTTTGGAAATGAGGAACACTGCATTTTTCCCAAAATAAGCATTCACAAACATGTTTTCCAGGTGCCTTAAGTTTGCGCAAAGAGGACACCATTTCAGATTTCTGCAAGCGTAGCAAACTAGCAAAATTCAGATGACCAAAGCATGCATGCCAAAGCTTTGCATCTGACATAGCCTGAGAATCATGTACTGCACATGCCAAATCATTCAGAGATCTTTCATAGTTTATGAGCTTACACAACCCACCATATAAAACGCCAGAAGCAATAATCAAATGACCATTTGACAGATCATGAACTGTACACCTGTTGTCAATAAATTTTACAACCAAGCCAATCTTGGGTAATGCAAAAACTGATAACAGGTTCTTCTTGCTCCCTGGCATAAATAAAGAATCTGACAAAGTGAAAGAACTACCATCAGCTGTAGTCAAAATGATCTTACCAACTCCCATAACAGGATAAGAGGAGTTGTTGGCGCATGTAATAGTATTCCCTATAAGGGCAGGCTTGAGTGAAGAGAAGAAACTGCATTGCGAGGTAATATGTTCGGTCACCCCACTATCAAAATACTGGCAAACATCTGAGTCTACTGCAGACATGCACTACTCATGAGAAGATGGGTCCTAACTGTAGACAAGATTAGCAGACTTTGTTTTTGGTGTAGAGGCCTCTGCAACAACCATTCCAACCTCTTTCTTCTTTGCCTCTTTAGCAGCTAGTTTTGGATAGTTATTTATGATATGATCATTCCCTTTACAGTACTTCCAAAATAATTTCTGCTTTTCTGATTTCTTCTCAGCTTTATCTTCCTTCTTCGAATGTACAACATTTGCAAATTTCTACTTACTACCTCAAAAGCTCCATTTTACTTTGCCCTTTTGACTAGCCAGGAAAGCTTGATCTGTAGTTTCATGGATTTCTCCAACAAGTTAAATTATACATCTGTATGCAACCTGATAGATACATTGACGAGGCATCCAAGGTCGGGTTTATTGGAACCTTGCTCTGTGGCCAAGCATTATCATGGTTTGCCCCAATCTTGGAGAAGAACATGGCAATACTTCAGGACTATGAGGGGTTTCTTCGAGAACTCTCGGCCACATTTGGAGATGCAGATACAAGTCGAGTATCAAAAACAAAACTTCGGAAGTTACGTCAAGGTAACCACCCTGCCTCTACCTATGCACCTGAATTTAGGCAGTTGATATGTGATCTCACTTGGCATGAAGATTATTTCATAAGCCAATTCAGATGGGGTTTAAGAGATGATGTGAAGGACCTTTTGCTCATGATGCTAGAGGTTAAAACATTGAATGAATATATCATGCAAGCTATTCAATATGATTACTGACTTTTGGAAAGGAAACAAGAAAAACAAGTAGAAGGAAGACCTCACCAGTGGAAACCTTCCTAGGTCGCCACTAAAGATGAGTCTATGCCTAAACCTATGCAAATAGATGTAACACAGTTTCAGCCTCTAACATTAGAAGAGAAACAAAAACGAGAGTTAATAAGTTATGTGTCTATTGTTGGAAACCCTAGACATATTGCAATTAATTGTCCAAACAAGAGAACAAACTCCAGAGTCACAACCACCCTTATAGAGCAGGGAAACAAGGAAGTCCAGTTGTAAAACAGACCCTGCAGCTGGACCATGATATAAAAAAGGGTCTCATAATTCTAGCTACACCCATAGAAACATGTCTTGCACCTGTCAAGCTAATCATGCCCAAGAAGACCCTTTCTCTTACAGCCCTAGTATATTTAGGAGCCTCCTCATGTTTCATCGATGAAGGATTGGTTAAGAAACATGGAATTCCTATACTTCGGAAGAACAAACCAATAGTAGTTGAAGTAGTAGATGGACGACCTCTAGCATCTGGGATTATAACCATGGAAACCACACCATTAAAAGTACACCTTGGTGATCATGAATCCCACATATGTTTCAATGTAATATCAAGTCCAGTACATCTAGTTATCATTGGAATGCCTTGGTTAAAGAAGCATAATCCAGACATTAATTGGGAAAAGAATAAAATCACCCGTTGAGATATCCAAAAGAACCCAACATATGTTGGAGCCAAAAACTTCATACATGTAGTAAGGAAGGAACCTACATATATGATCTATGCCATACTAGCTCAAGAATCCAAGAAGGATGATCCAATACAACTACCCAATCAGTACAAAGGCTTTGAAGATGTCTTTGAAAAGAAGAATGGAGATATCCTCCTAGAGCATAGACCTTATGATTGCCCCATAGATCTTCAAGAGGGAGCACAACCACCCTTTGGATCAATCTACAGACAAACCCTAGAGGAACTTACAGAACTACGCAAGAACATTGATGAAAATTTAGCAAACGGGTTTATCAAACACTCAAAGTCTCCAGCAAGAGCTCCTATTTTATTTGTAAAGAAGAAGGGTGGGACTCTCCGGATGTGTGTAGACTATTGTGGATTGAATAAAGTCACTATAAAGAACAGATACCCGCTACCACTTATATTAGAGCTCTTGGAACGCCTTGGAAAAGAAAAATTCTTCACAAAGATTGATCTTCGAGGAGCTTACAACCGCGTCAGGTTCAAAGAAGGAGAGGAATGGAAGACAGCATTTCGAACAAGGTATGGCCATTTTGAATATGTAGTTATGCCATTCGGTCTTACAAATACTCCATCTATCTTCCAACATATGATGAATGATATCTTTCAAGAATATTTAGATGCTTTTGTTGTAATATACCTTGATGATATCTTGTTATTCTCCAAAAAGCTAGAGGATCATGAATGTCATGTAAAGATAGTCCTAGAGAAACTAAGAGGAAAAGGATTATATGCGAAATTGGAGAAGTGCTCTTTCCATAAGGCAGAAGTGCAATTTTTAGGGTACATTGTATCAAATAAAGGAATTTTTATGGACCCTAAGAAGATTCAGACAATCCTTGATTGGAAATCACCTTCATGTGTTCGAGATGTACAATGTTTTATGGGGTTTGCCAACTTCTATAGGATATTCATCAAAGATTACTCCAAGATAGTGACACCTCTTACCAACCTTATAGGGAACTCCAAATTCTCATGGACCGAAGAAGTAAAAAAAGCATTTCAGACCTTGAAATCAGCATTCACTACTACTCCAATTCTAGTTCATCCTGATTCTACTAAGCCCTTCTTCCTAGAGAGAGATGCATCAGACTTTGCCCTAGGGGCCATTCTCTCACAATATGGAGATGATGGACACCTACATCCACTTGCATATAATTCAAGGAAATTTTCTCCTTCAGAAATTAATTGTGATATTCATGATAAAGAACTTCTTGCCATAGTGGATGCATTTGACACTTGGCGTCACCATCTAGAAGGAGCAGCTCATAAAGTTATGTATACAGATCACAAGAACCTAGAGTATTTTATGACCACCTGCATCCTCAACAGAAGGCAATCTCGATGGAGTAACTTTTTATCCAGATTCAAGTTTGTCATCACATATCGTCCACGATGGCAATAGTGTCAGTTGGATGCCTTGTCAAGAAGATCTTACCTTGCACCAAAGAAGGGTGAAGAGGCCTTCGATCAATAAGAGAGTGTATTACTCAAGCCTGAGCATCTCCAGTTAGCAGCTATCTCTTCAACCCATCCTAAAGATTCAGTCTTGAAACATTTGATTCGTGAGAATCTACCACAAGATGAATTATTTTGTAATGTTAAGCAAAAAACTCAAGAAGGAAAAGTCCAAGAAGTAAATGAATTCCAGGAAAAGGATAGGTTACTATTCTACAAGAACCTATTGTATGTCCCTCCAGGAAAGCCCAGGATCCAAGTACTTCAACAGCGTCATGACAACCTTGCAGCAGGACATTTTGGAGTAAATAAAACAATAGAACTCATATCTAGGGATTTTTGGTGGCCTCAAATGTGGAAGGAAGTCAAAGAATATATCCGAACTTGTGACACTTGCAATAGATCTAAGGTACCATGACATAAGCCTCATGGACTCTTGCAACATTTACCTATTCTAGAAAGGCCATGGGCTTCATTATCTATGGATTTCATCACAGATCTACCAAAGTCAGATAAGTATGATGCCATTCTTGTTATTGTGGATCGATTCATATAGATGGCACACTTCATTCCAACTACAAAGGCAATCACAGGTGCAACCATTGCTAGGCTCTTTCTCAGATACATCTTTAGGCTTCATGGATTGCCTCATGATATTGTCAGTGATCGAGGTCCACAGTTCATATCCAGCTTCTGGAACAGTCTTTGCAAGCTACTTGGTGTTCAAGTTAAACTATCTACGATAAATCATCCACAGACTATTGGACAAATAGAACGAGTGAATCAAGTCCTAGAGCAATATCTTCGTTGCACTATCAAATATCACCAAAATGATTGGTTTGAGTTGTTACCCTTTGCAGAGTTTGCTTATAACAATAGTGTTCATGCATCTACTAAGCAAACTCCCTTCTTTGCAAACTATGGACAACATCCAAGGATGGATATACAACTCTCAAATCATGTCAAGAACCCAGCTGCTAGATACATGGCCCAGTACCTGATGGACATTCACAAAGAACTCAAGGAAGAGATCCATAAAGCTCAAGAACAATATAAGTACTATGCAGATCAACATGTTGTCCAGAATCCATCGTATCAAATTGGGGATAGAGTACGATTACTCAGCAACAATTTGCAAACTTGAAGGCCTTGTGCAAAGTTAGATCATCAAAGATTTGGTCCATTTACCATCTTGGCCAAGATTAATCCAGTCACCTTCAAGCTCCAGCTACCAAGTACCATGAGAATACATCTAGTTTTCCATGTATCCATGTTGGAACCATATGAAATTTCACCATTGAGGGGAGAGAGACCTAGTCCTTCACCACCTATCAAGATTGATGATCATGAAGAATTTGAAGTCGAACATGTCCTAGATTCAAGAATATCCCAAGGTTGATTAGAGTACCTTATTCATTAGAAAGGATATGACATCAGTGATCGTACTTGGGAACCTACAGAAAACCTTCAAAGAGCACCAATCAAGGTTTGAGAATTCCATAAGAAGAATCCAATGAAGCCGAGACAAGAGAACGTGACCGCTCCTCGTGGAGCCCATCGCTTGAGGGGAGGTAATGTCATGGACAAAGGAAACCATCTTGAATCTCAAATTCCATGTGAATCCTATATCTCATGATTGGTTCAGAATTTGGGAAAACTAATGCTTCCATTGCGTTCGGAACATGCGAAAACCCTAAGATTGTCTCCTTGCTTGATTCTGACATCCAGAGACGATGCTTTGAATTGATGACATCATCAATGACATCATTAATTCATAACCGGCCTAGAACCGCCCTTGGAAAACCTATATAAGGAGGGGTTGGCCACATTCATTATCAGTCTTGCCAATACTAGTCTTGGGAGTTCAAGGAGTCATGACCGTGAAGTAAGTACTCTCCAAGTTCCAGTTCCAGTTCCTGTCTTGTTTCTTGTTCTAGTCCTGTCTAGTATAGTTCTTGGACATCCTATCTTGTCCTCTTGTAATCTCGTAGTACGAGATCTTGTCAAGTTCTTTCTTGTATTCAGTTCATCTCCAAGAAGGGAGTTCTTGTAATCCAGACATCTTGTCTCATACTTACGATCCCGGGTTGTGGGATCTCCTGTATCATCTCTAGTCTAGTTTTCCACACCTATTGGTCCAAGGTTATGGGACGTCTTGTATCAAATCCGTCTTCTTGTATTATTTTCCCTACGTGGGTGTCAGAGAGCACAATCTAGTGCTCCCGTGACATGCACAAGTGAGCTATCTGGTATAACCTCATCAATAGAAATCAATTATTCCTTCAAGTCTTTGATCTTTGTTAGAGAACTGTTCATAGAATCACCTTCATTCATGTGCTCACTCTCCAATTATTTTTAGAGGTAAGCAACACGAGCCTCATTCCTAGCTTGGTACAATGTGGTAAGTGTATCCCAAGCATCCTTAGTTGTTCTACAAGAGCGAATGTGAGGAATAATGGCACATTTGATAGACAAAGCTATCAATGCATGTGCCTGGGCATCTCTGCCATCCCAACAAATTTTCTACAGTAGGTGTAGTAGAAACCGCAACACGAATAGGAGTATGTAGAATATCATCATCTTCAACACCTTCTACCTTAGCTTTTGTACCTACAGTAGTAACAGTTGGAGGTGTGATAGGACGTTTTTATACACCGTGCACAATGTTCCACAATCCTTTTGCAACCAATACATGTCGCATCATATAAGCCCATAACGGGTAGTTGGTACCATCCAACTTATCCTCAACAACCAAAATATGGAATACATCACTACTTTCAGCCATGGCTAGTGACTAAAATACCTTGATGTTGAAAATTGACTGTGTTCAAGAAGTTGAACAGAACTTCTCGGAATTAAACCACTAGACCTGTAGTAGACTTTGAGACGCTTATATTGCCAAACAAAAACTGGCATATACCTTTGGCACAAAAAGATGAAAAAGCCTACACAGGCACTCTAATAGTTCGTTCGGAGGTCAAAATGAGCTCAGATTATGATTTCAGCACCACACAGCGAAGTTATTTTGATCTCAGAAATAGGTTGAGTATGCTCACCAAAATTTGTGCAATTTTGAGACTGCAATTGGAGAAGTATTGACGGTATCCCAGATGAAGTGACGACCTGCTCTAATACCAATTGTTGGAGATAGACATCTGCGGAAGCACGCGAACAACACAAGGAAGGAGAAGAAGCTTGGAGCACAACACACAATACTGAATGTATTACTAGAGAATGTACAAAGATAAGTAGCCCATTAGGGCAATAGGAATATATACAAGCTGGGGGAAGAACCTCCTAAAGAGGGAAAAAAGTGCCCCGGTGGTCCTAGTGTGTTCAAACACATCACTACCTAAATATATCAAGAATGGTTCCTACTTATGCATCTGATTTGTATTTTTCACAAACATGGAATGCTTTCAATAACTCTACATCATTTAGTGAGGATCTGTAAAGAATTCTAAATTTGTAAAGAATTATAATTTTATAGCTGATGCCCTTAGTCAATTCCCATCCCTACAAGCAAATACTGTTTGAATCAATAATAGTTGTGTTGTTCATATTCACTCATTTCATGAAATGATTCCGACTTATGAATCTGATTTGTATTTTTCACAAACATGGAATGCTTTCAATAATTCTAGAACATCTACTAAGGATCACTATACTTTTCATAATCGATACTTGTATTTCCAACACAAGTTGTGCATCACACAAGGTTTTAAAGAGTTTAAAGTTATGCATCACACAAGGTTTTAAAGAATTGTACATGTAAAACAAATTTCTTTTGGCTGAATATGGAAAAGGATATTGCATAGTATGTTTCCCATTGCATTGTGTGTGAACATGTGAAGAGAAATCATGTTAAAGCATTTCGATTATTAATGCCACTTCCCATACCCAATGGACCATGGGAACAAATTTCTATGGATTTTATTACTGGTCTTCCTACAACTTCATCTCATAATGATATGATTTGGGCAGTTGTTGATAGGTTTATTGAATAAGGATATTTTATTTCTTGTAAAAAGACTCTTTTCTACACCTCAAGCTGCTAAGTTATTTATTGAATGTATTTTTTTGCATCATGGTTTTCCAAAAGTTATACCTTAAGATCGAGATGTTCGTTTTTTTAATCACTTTTCGGCTACATTATTTAAAAAATTAGTTTCAAAATAGATCTTATCCTTACATTTCATCCTAAAAGTAATGGGCAAAGTGAAGCTACAAATAGTACTATTTTGGATTTATTATGTTGTTATTATTTAGATAATCCACATAATTGGGATGCTAGCATTCCTTTACTATAGTTTGCATATAATAACACAACACATTCCACTACTAGATATGCGTTGTATGAAATTGTTTATGGTAAAAGGCTTCCCAATCCCATGACTCTCACTCAAATTGATATTTGTAGGGCTGATTCGTTTGCACAAGATCATCTTTCTACACTTTATGAGGTTCATGATCACATTAAAAAAGAGTCAAGAACATTACATGCATAATGTTAATAAGAAAGGAGTAG
Organism: Ceratopteris richardii; assembly: GCA_020310875.1. Lineage (NCBI taxonomy): Eukaryota > Viridiplantae > Streptophyta > Polypodiopsida > Polypodiales > Pteridaceae > Ceratopteris > Ceratopteris richardii. Next base: position 146,633,014 of record CM035410.1, read on the forward strand.
CTAAACAATTTAATGAAAATGATTTTGTATGGTTCCAAATAAATAAAAAACATTTGAAAAATATTTCACAAGATGCTAAGGATAAACTTGCACCATGTTATTACGGATCTTTCCATATTATTCAAAAAATTAATGGGAATGCTTTTAGACTAGACAAACCTTGTCATTGGAAGATACATAATTGTTTTCATATTAGTATATTGAAATCTCTTAAAGAAAGTTTACCACTCATTCCTATTTTATATGATCCTCCATTACTTGAGGAGGATGCTGAAATTTTAGTTCGAGAGAAAATACTTGATTATGATGTTACTACTACATGCACATGTAACCAATATCATATATATTTAGTTAAATATAAAAATCACTCAGTTGAAGAATCTCAATGGATTCATAAAATATCACTAATTCCACACTATGATCAGTTAATTTTTTCATATCATTCATTGTCACATTAAATTCCAGTTTTCTGATTGCATGCACGTGTTTTTACATGGAATGCGTTTATGGTTGTTTAGTGATGGGACATGTGACCAACCATCCATGTCTATTATTTTTTTCAATTGAGATCACTTGCTCGTCAACTAAGAGTCATGTTATATATTATGGAATAATGGAATGATCTACGGATTTTAATGTCTTATGGGCTTTATTGTGATTTGTGTTTTTATTTAGCAGGTGAAGACTCATGAGGTTGTGAATGCACATGGACTTATTCAAATATTTAGAAGAATATTTTGAAGAGATAGTATTTTAGTTATTTTTTTAAAAAATAATATAATGCTTTAAGAAACCACATTTTTGTAAAAATAGTAGATCACTTGAAAAGCGATGATTTTGTAAATAAAGCAGATTTTTATAGATGTAGGCTTTTCAAAGCACCACCTTCATGTATCTTCTCTACAAGAGGTATTCAAAAATACTTATAAATATAGATGCCTTGATAGACTCATCAATCAGAGTATGCGAGGGAAGATTGTATCCAATCTAGTGCCAGTTCTCTTGTCTCGTTCTATTCTATGAGTACTTTTGTGAGATTTCACTTCTGTATTATCATCTGTGTATGTGCATCTACAAAATATGAAGGTCAATAGAAAAAACTTCTCCTCATGGTGTGGATGATGAGTTGGAAGAAGTACCTATGCCCTCCACCTCTCTATCGAGCCAAAAGGAACTATAAGAGAGGTCAAAATATAAGTTTTTTAAGTGGCTCCTGTTGAGGATAAGAATATTTATTCTTGCATGAACTTGGAAAGGCGTTTGGGTTATGACACAATGATTGCCTAAGCTTGTTTTGTACCATGTTAGTCTCGTTTGGATAGAAACTCTAAATTATTGGAAACAAAGTGTAAGAGATTTGGTGAGTGAGTGGGATACACAATAATATTTGTTTGTGATGACATATTATCAAGTTAACATGAGGAAATCATTAAAAAAAAAAAATTCAATAATGTGCAACAAAGGATGTTAGAATCAAAGTTTCGTGGTGCACCACTCATTGAGAAGAGTGAGATGTCCATCTTCTTGAGAGAGGAGGAGAGGAAGATAGAGTTCAAGATGTAAGCATTTTCAACTAATGGCATTCATTCTTAAAACCACATGGAGGTACTAATTAGAGGACTTTGTGTAGCACGCAATCACACTCCACAACTTTGTAGCCAAGAGCAGAGAGGATTGAGTGTCTCCTAGATGTGGCTCACCCCTTTCAAATTGGGATACATACCAAAGAACATTTTGTAATTATTCATAAAGACTAAATCCTTAAGGCCATTTCATGACATGGATTCTAAAGGCATTAAGTAAATTTCTTTGTTTATCAACCATTACTAAGGGGACCAATTGTGTCTTTTCTTGAAGAAAGTCCTTTGTGATCACAACTTTAGTTACCAACTTCCACTAAAAAGCCTTAGGTCAAATAGGTATATGTATAGGGCTAGGGGTGAAAAACAGTGATGATATAGCAAGGTATGTTTTGAATTACATGCTATCTATGACTTTGGAGCAGTGAAAGAGAGTCATTGAGAATCTCAAATCCAATTGATGTAATTTAATCAATTAATGAAAAAAATGCACTTTGCTATAGTCTTTTTCTTTTGTCTTATGAAATTACTTTGTATATCACATCTAAAAGTTGAAGTGTATTAGTTTTGTCTTTTGGAGCATTTGTTTGGCATACTTTATGTATACATGACATTCATTGTGCTACCCATTGCATTGCGAGGTGAAAACAAGCCCTGCCATAGAAACATGGGAGAAGGGTATGCAAAACATTTGTAGGTCCTTCTATCACATTTCTATGGTAGTGCTTTGTTTGGCATATCCATGCCCTATATGCAAAGAATGAGGAATATGGGCACATCACATGGGTGTTTCAAGCACTAGAATGACGTACATTTCCTATGCATCATTACATTCTTGAAATTGTTCTGTACAAGAGATTTCAAAGATATCTTTTTCTATATTTGTCATATTAAATAATTTTAGCCCATAATTGCTACGTATATAATACTCAATGTGTTATGCATGGCATAAGGAGGTAAAAAAAGGCCGTGCCATATAAATTTTGGAAACAACCTTGCCAGAAATTTGCACGGCCTTATCCAACATTTCTCTAGCAGGGTTTTTTTGCCATTCATATGCCATATAGGCACATGCAAAGACATAAATATACATCAAATAGATATTTCAAGCATTTTTTTGTGCATCATAGTGGATAAATTATCTCTATTAACTGTACAACTTGAGGACACAAGCTATCCATGGCATAAAGACATAAAAAACACTTTATCAATACCCCAAGTGATTCTCAACATTGTTCCAAATGCAAAGAAGTCCAACCATAGAAAGGTAGCAAAAGCCACTCTAAAGCATTTGGAGAGGCTTCTCCTAGGTTTTTGTGGCTGAGCCTTTTTTTTTGGTCTATACACCATGGAAAAATGCTCCTAGTGAAATATTTGATGAGTATCTTTCCAATGTTTTATGACAAAAATATGAAAATATAAAGAATAACTAAGATATTTGAGATTACAACAAAAGACAATATGGAAAGAGATAAAAGTCAAAATAATGGAGACAAAGTGCGCAAGTTTTATTTAGAATACTCAAAGTTACAAAATCTCTCTTTTATGGAGAGATGAATTTACAAGTCTTAGATCTAGTCACCCCTAATTCTCATAGATAATTGTATGTCTCTGAGTTGTATAGTAACCACCTTTGCATGGATGAAACATACGTTGGAATCCTCTAGCATTGATATCAAATATGCTTGTGCTACCTCTTGTAAAGTTTCTTAAGTTGTATCTTGGATACTTGATCCCACACACCATCTTTGTAACTCTTCTTTAACCACCTTACAAAAGGTCTTGTACGTATCAAGAGCTCAATTCACTTTTTATAGTGACTTATCTCTACAAATGCTCATGTATATATTCTTCTTCATTATGAAAATATTGATTTTGGAGTTGGGATCTTTTTTGGATATTTTCTTTTGTTCTTGGTTGACAAGGTTTGAAGACCTACTTTTTATGTTGCATACATCTTGAGAATTCTCATTGTTCTCATGTTAGATTTTCTCTCTTTCTTCATCATTTCATATGTCTCCCCAATTGATTAGTAGCACGTTGCTAGCTACATTTGCCCTATGATTTGATGGTATTTCTTAGATTACCCATGGTGTGTCTCTCTCTAACTCTGCTCACTTGACACTAAAGGTTGTGGAGGAAATATTTATTGTTGCAAATCATCCTCTGAGTGCTCATTGGAACAATACGAAAGGACTATCTTTCTTTCAATCATTGGTTTATTGGGTGATGGAAGCTCATAATATGATGACGGTGGTGATTCTCGTTGATTTCTAGCCAGCTTCCAAGATCGTCCATGTACCACTTCTTGTTCATGAGATTATTAACTTCACAAGTCATTTCCACCACCTATTTTGCAATGGAATGCGGCACGTCATCCAGTATGTGGTGTTTTGTGCGGATTCATCCATGATGGTCATTGCAAGCCTTCCACATAGCATGGAAAGTTAATGTGATTCTTCCTAGAAGCTTGGTTTATTTGTGTTGGGAAAGATGGATGGACACTCCAAGTGATGAGTAGGTACTACCAAATCCTGCTTAGAACCAGCCTTTGTGACTTCAGAGTTGATATGTGGGCCCTTGTAGCTTTCCAATGACACCATAAAAGTGCCTATGTACTTTGGAAATGATGTATGAAAAGATTGAATCAAAACGGACTACTTCCAAATAGAAGACTCAATGAAAAACTTCCATTTTTTATCATACACATGCTGCTTGTAATGCTCAGTGCTACCAGTATAGTAGGAATTGGAAAAATACCTTTTAGAGGTATCTAATTAGCTTTGTAGGCTAATGATTCCAAGTGGAATCAATTGAAATGAGAAACTATACACAAAGCAATCAATTTAGCAAACAAATTATTACCTTGGATTTTTTAGGACCTCTATAGAGTTTGACTAGCGAGTGCTTTGAAGTGCGTTTCTCCAAATTGGCTGAATGGATTTGCTTCAAAATTCTCACCATGTAGATAACGTGGAGCTGATTCCAACAAGCTATAGATCATGGAATTTGGTTGAGAATGGAGTGAGATATGAGCAACACAAGTTGCTAGTTAAGAATGATTATAACAAAGAGATAATAGATGAACAATGTAGATGTATTGTATTAATGAACAATGTTGTACAAGATCATAGGCTTGATAATCATAGCCTTATGATGGAGAATAGTGTAGGCTACAATGTAGGCCTTACACACATACAAAATGGCAATGGAGAGCTCGGATGATGAAGCTGTTATCCGTGCCTTTTTTAAAGTGACTTTATATAAGTGTTGTATTCAAATTTGAATCTGAATTCAACTTTTGGCTCTCTCTAAGAAGTGATCCTTCAATCTAGGAAATATTCCCTCAATGAAGTAGTTACTTTTCTAACTAGCAAGTCCATGAGTTTTTGGTAGGTGATTACAAATATTCTCAAGTAAAAAAGAAATGACTTTTACAAAGGTAAAATGATAAATTTCCACTAGCAATGGTTTCCATGGAACTTCATATCTTTATGAACCTCAAACCAAGTGTGTGGGCTTGGAATCTGCACCAACAGCTCCCCCTCAAGCCAAATATTTTGGCTTGGTCGTCATCTTCAATCTTCATGAATGTCCTGTAATCCAATCATTGATTTAAACCTGCAAAGTTTTGTACCAACTAATGCTTTAGTCAACAAGTCTACACATTGCATATTAGTTGATAGATATGCCAGCTGAATATCCTTGCTCAATAGTTTTTCTCTCACATAATGATAGTGGACCTCTATATGCTTGGTCGTAGCATGATAAATAGGATTTGCTGCAAGATGTAATGAGCTTGTATTGTCTCCAAAAATCGTTGGAGATGTAGTATGCAATCCTAACTCTCTATACAATAATCTAATCCATATGGCCTCTTGACTAGCATTGGCCAATCCTCTATACTTTGCCTCTATAGAAGATAAGGCAACAGTAGGTTGCTTCTTTGATGACCATGATATTGGCTTATCACCTGCAAATGATAAGTATCCTGAGGTACTCCTCCTATCATCTTTGCATCTTGGCCAATTTGCATCTGAATAAATCTTAATGTCTAACTCTGATGTATAAGGGAAATACAAAAAACCATGATGTTGAGTACCCTTAAGGTACTTCAAGATCCTTTTGGCAGCCTCCAAGTGAGGTACCCTAGGATTATGCATAAATTGACTTAGTACACTTACTCCATAAGCAATGTCTATCCTTGTCAAGGTAGCATAATTCAAGCTTCCCACTATGCTTTGATAACTCACAATGTTCTCAAGTACATCACCTTCATGAGCACTTAATTTTAGGTTTACCTCCATTGGAGTACTTGTAACTTTGGCATCTTACAGTTAAAACTTCTTCAACATATCCTGTATATTCTTCCTCTGAGTAATGTAAATTCCAGAGTTAGTATAGACTAACTCAAGTCCAAGAAAACATTTTAGTGATCCAAGATCACTAATCTTGAACTCCATCATCTCATTCTTGATCTACTTGATGCCATTAGCATCATTACCTGTAAGTATGATATCATCAACATATACCCATAGGTATATTACCTCTAAATTTCTTCTTTTGATGAATAGAGAAGTATATAGTTTACTCATTGACAAAACCTTAATCCTGAAGGTATGTGGTCATCGTATGGCTCCATGCCCAAGGTTCCTTCTTCAATCCATAAAGAGCTTTGTTCAATTTACATACATATGTTGCTTTGTTTGGGTCCTCATAGCCAGGAGGTTGTGACATGTACACCTCCTCTGAAATCTAGCCATTTTGAAATGCATTTTTTACATCCAAGTGATAAATGTTCCAATTTTTTGATGCAGCCACACTTACGAATACCCTAATGCTTGGCATTTTTGCCACAGGTAAGAAGGTTTCTTCATAATCAATGCCTTGGTTTTGTGAAAAACCCTTCGCCACAAGTCTAGCTTTGTACCTGCTTATTGAGCCATCAGAGTTTCTTTTTATCTTATAGATCCATCTAGAACCAATTACCTTCATAGACTCCTTTGGTACTAGTTCCCAAGTATCACTCTCCTTGAGTGCTTCAATTTCCTCATCCATAGCTTCTTTCCATTCTGCCTTAGTCTTTTCCTCTTCATATGATGCTGGTTCTTCAATAGACAAATCTTTTGCAAGATAAGCAAAGTGCTTAGTAACTAGGGAAGTGTCATACCCATATCTGATTAGCTTCTTGCTCTTTCTTTGTGATCTCTTGATTGCTTGATTAGATGATTTAGGTATATCCTCCAATTTCTTCATCTTGAGTTTTCCTTTGGACTTCCATGCCTTGAACTCTTCAAGGTTGACGATGTCTTCATCATCTGAATTGATGTCTCCATTCTGAGTAGGCTCCTCCTTAGTGAGGCTTGGAATTTCCTCTTCCAAGTCATAAGGTACTTTTACTTTCTTGCATTCATTATCAAACCAAGAATCATTGTCATCAAAGACAACATCTCTACTGACCATGAATCCCTTGTTTGAAGGATTGTAGAACCTGTATCCTTTCTGATTTAAATCATACCCTATGAAGATACACTTCTTTGCCTTAAGTTCTAGCTTACCTCCTATCTGAGAAGGGATATGCACATATGCTACACATCCAAAGATCCTACAATGATCAAGTGAAGGTCTTCTACCATGCCATGCTTCATATGGGGTCATCCCATCAAGAGATTTAGATGGAAACCTATTCACAAGATAAGTGGCAGTAGATACACTCTCTGCCCATAAGTAGTTAGGGAATTTTTTTCATTTAACATTGACCTAGTTGTTTCAACAATCAATCCATTTCTTCTTTCTGCTACCCCATTCTGCGCACGAGTATACCTTGTGGTAATTTCCCTCTAGATTCCTCTGTCCTACAAGAATGCATCAAAATCATTTGAGAAGTACTCACCTCCTCCGTCTGACCTTAGCCTTTTTTAGATTTCTCCCTATTTGATTCTCAACAAGTGCAAGATACTTTTTAAAGCAACTGAATACTTCGTCTTTGTGCTTCATAAAGTACAATACATTCCACCTATTGTAATCATCAATGAAAGATACATAATACCTTGATCCACAGATTGAGGGATCCTTGCTTGGTCCCCATACATCTGTATGAACAAGTTCTAGGTAGCCCTCATGCATGTAGCCTTTCCTTGAGAAGGGTAACCTATGAGACTTTCCAAACTGACAAGCACCACATTTATAAATCATGTGTTGCTTGGATACATTAGGTATCCCAAGAACACATTGATCTCTGCATATTTGTTTCAAGGTTCTTTCACCTACATGTCCTAATCTTTTATGCCAAATTTAAAGCTCTGATACTATTTGATCTTTATAACTATAAAGTGCAATGATCCTTGTATCCTCAAGTTCAAAAGTGAATAGTCTACCTGTCTTTTCTCCTTTGGCAATTCTATTGAACCCATGCTTGGGATCCTCCACAAATGCTCCATATTGATTGAATCTAACCTGCGAACCTTTTTCCACAATCTGTCCAACACTCATCAAATTCTTGGTAATAGTTGGTACATTTAGAACCCTACTCAACAGATTCTTGTTTCCATCAGAGGTCTTAACATTTCCAACTTTAATCACTGAGTGCTTGGTGTCATCACCTGTTTGTACGTGAAGCTTACCCTTTGGTTCCTTAAGGTGAGAGAGAAGAGCTACATTGCATGCCCTATGGTTTGAGCATCCTAAGTCAATGTAGAAGAGATGTTCATCATTTATACCTGGTTTTGAAGTCATGTTCATAATCAGAAGAGAATCTTCTTGCTCCTCTCTGTAGTTGTTGTAATCCTTTTTGGATTTATATCCTCCTTAGTAGTTGCTATTGTATTTTTTTTTGTAGTTGTTGTTGTATCCTTGGTGGTGATTGAATCTTCCTCTTGATTGTGTGTATCCACCTCTTTGATAACCTCTACCTCTGATTCTTGAAGTTCCTGAAACACTCATCTATAGTATGCTTTGATAAACCACAAATATTGCATGGTGAGGAGTTATACGGTCTCCCCCTACCTTGCTTACCTCCTGTGCCCCTTCCACTTGATGATCTACATCTCCCTGCATAGTTGGCTTGGGAGGTAGTTCCTTCATCTTCTACCTTCTTGTTCTTGCCTTTCTCTTTGGACTTGTTCTTATGAGTGTATAGGGCAGAAGAGCTATCTCCTCTTGATGAATCTCCATTCTTGTTGAGCTTGGCTTCATTGGTGAATAGTTGCCCCATGAGTGTGGTGAGGCTTGGAATCTGCATGTCCATTTACAAGTCCATGGCAGTTGTGAAGCTCTCCCATTTGTCATCAGCTTTAATACCATTGATTACTTGCCGTACAATCTGCTCCTCTTCAATTTCTTCGCCTATGCTTGCCAATTGATCTTCTACATCTTTAACTTTGGTCACATACTTTGAGATAGCTTGCTTAGGTTTCTTTCTCTGAGTGGTGAACTCAATCTACAATTGATTTTTCTTGGCCCTTGTGTTCGAAGAGAAATAAGAAGACAATGTCTCTCAAGTTCCTTGGGATGTCTTACAGTTCCTGATATGTGGAAGAAGAAAATCAGAGATTGAGTTAAGTAAGTAGGACCTTGCTAATGCATCCTTGGCACACCATGTGTTGAGTCTTTCATGTTCTTCTCTTGTAGCTTGTCCTTTGCTTCTGAATATGGGAATTTGATCCTCATCTCTTGAGATGTATCCATAGAGGCTCCTTCCTTGTAAGTATGTCTTCATCCTTAGAGACCATGCCTGATTATTGTTCCTGTCCAATTTATCAATGAAAGAAGAAAAACCATCTCCCATTTTACCTTAGCTTTGCTCTGATATCACTGTTGGGAAAGATGGATGGACACTCCAGGTGATGAGTAGGTACTGCCAAATAGCACTTTAGATTTGCGCAATGATGGAGTCAAGTTGTTGTTGTATGGTTGAATTATAATGTTATTCTCTTACATATCCATCCATGCGTGTATATAAGGTGGTCATACAAAGGCCCATTCTTTTGCACACTTGGTAGTATGCTTGTGTTGCATTTATAGCTATCTACATTTCGTTCAATCTTTTTGAGGCCAATTTGGCAAAGCTTTTTGCATCCATGATTTGTTCTCTTCAGATTTTATACATCGTTGATGCTTTATGAATACAAATCTTCATCCTTGGGTTTAGAATTGTGCACTACACCATTTCGTTTATATCTACACCTCTCAGAGGACTAATCTATAGATGAACCATGAAATTGTATACTACGTTAAATATATAGATTGCGGCTTTGGCTTGAAGGCGAAGAGGATTGTATCCAGATTTAGGACTTGTGAGCTCCAAAACTCACAATTTTGGAGACAACTTGACCTCAATGCATCTTCTAGCTAACCATGTATACCATGCAAGGACAAAATATATAGATCACTACAACATATGAGGGGCATATGACGGTCACTCCCGACGTCGGTATAAATGTAGGAAAAGTCCACTTAAAGATACGGATGGTCAAGGGATCATCGGTATGACCATTTAAAAGGGATCGTCGAGATGTCTTGTGACCACCGATATGCATGTCAGTATGAGCCTCGATATATCCATCGGTATGGGCATCGGTATAAGTATCGGTGATATACTGGAAATTACCGACGCTCATACCTATGCCCATATCGATAGATATATGAGGTTGTGTTTTAAACATATCAAGAACCCGAGAGCAAAACTCAACATTTTGCATGTGTTTCAGTATGGGTTGTGTTCTGTTGAACTTGCGCACATGAACCGAATCATGACCTGCACTATCAAAATAAATTATGATTTTAACATATTTAGTACATATAATTTCTTGGTAGTTGTTATATAGCATGAACACACAATCCCAGAATCTTTGATATAATCTTTGATATAATCTTTGATATAATCTTTGATATAATCTTTGATATCATAAAAATGACAAGGATCAGTTGAAATATTTGATCATTTCCATCATGGATGCCATCTTCATTTTTCCAAATGCAATATGTATGAACTTTTTCCATTCTCCTCACAATCACCATTTCCTATATTCTTTAACAAGATTAAAAATGACCGTATGGCATGAAAACATGTTTTTTAACCTTCAATACTTAGAATAGCATCTGAATAATTATTATCTTGAATCACAAGGTTTTAACCTACCTCTTGAACTATGTTCTTTTCATGCATAGAAATATATGCTTTGGAAATTCAGCATGAAAGTGAAGATCAAATGCAATGGGTACTAGTTCAAGGCGGAGTCCTTGTAACTTTGAATAAGAATGTGCATTCAATAAGCATGAAGTTTTTCCATTGATAACTTGACATTTTTCTTCAATCTCATGTACACGCAATTATAGTGAACCATTCCTCAAAAGTTGTGAAAAATTGCAATGATCTAGAGAAGACAAGTTTTGACTCCATGTTTTCCACTTTTCAAAGTTTCCAGCCTTCTAAAGAGATCCCCAAACACTTACTCTACACTGTCAATATCCATCAATAGTTTTCCATTTTCTAAAACATATCCAATTTCTTAAAATGTTTGAATTGTTTTTTTTTTAAGCCTCAAGTGTGTCCTTAAGAAAAACTAAGAAAGTTGGTATAAAATCTTGACAATCAAGTGTCTCAAGACACTCAAGTCTCTTGGTACAAAAATGGTTTTAAAGGAACTATCAATGAAAGTATATTCTACTCTTATACATCTGATTTGGATATAAAACTATATCTAGATCCATATTGGGTAAGTTCCAAGAATGCTAGGTGAAGTACATCAAGGTTTCTAGCATTTGCAAAATCAAAACTTGTTTCTTGGAGTTCTAGGAAACATACCTATAGTAGCACTCCTATCAAGTGAAGCTGAATACTAAGGCTTGAAAATAGCCACACAAGAAGCAATATGGCTAAGAGGATTGTATGTAGATTTAGGACTTGTGAGCTCCAAACCTTACAATTTTGGAGAGAACTTGAGCTCAATGCATCTTTCCGCTAACCATGTATACGATGCAAGAATAAGAGATGTAGATGTTCATGATCACTTTACCCGAGAGAAACTCTTATCAACATAGATTGATGTGTCATTTGTTCCAATAGATAAACAAGTTGCAAAGATAATGACAAAGGCTCGAGATGGAGTAAAGCTTTGTAGAATCAAAGCTACTATAGGTATACAAAGCATTGAGTCAAGCATGTTTAGTTGGAGGGGGATATGTTAGAACATCTTAACACACAAGCTTTCAACATGCTTAAAGATAAAGGACTTATCAAGGATACCCAAGTTTTATTTCTTGAAATGAGCTTTAGTCATTTGACAGATTACATGGCTTCACATATACCATTGTATATTTACATACTTATGTACCATAGCATTAATTATTTTAGTAAGAATGTAATGTAAGGCCTTAGGCCACAAGTCAAGTGGTTGTAGTCTCCCACCAAAACTTCAATCAATTTTAAATTTCGTGCATCAACAGTATATAAAATCATTCAAGATTTGGGATCTCAAATACTTGAGAGATTTAAAAAAGAACACAAGTTAGAAGTTTTGTAAAATCACACGCTTTTTTTTTGTGGGCCTATGATCGTGAAGATGAGGTCAAATGGTTTCAAAAGCATAATCTAAGCATCAAAATGATCCTAAAGGGATAACTTCAGGAAACATTTTGATGCCTTCTAGCTCCACACCATATCTTGCAGCAACCTAAGATTGTTTGTGAAGCACACGATCTCAGTGCTTTGTCCCATACTCTTCATTGTCCTCCTTCTCCATGAGCTCCCTACCACCACAAGTGCTCTGATACCATGTTAACAAAAATGGGATGAGAAAGAGAGCTCTAACACACTCTCACACACAAAGAGAGGAGCACACACAAATTGAGGCAAGGAATAATGATCTCGTTCTACTTCTTATATTCCATAAAGAGAATATACAAGAATGAACTAATACATTAATATGATTAGTAAAATGTACAAAGGATATTACATATAGAAAATCCTTATATTTGTGAGTGACTAAGTTGGCAAGGAACAAATGTACAAGCACTCTCGATAGATAAATCTTGTAAATCTCACTAAAAGTATCCTTAGCATATATCACCATAACCAGTTTACATGTGAGATAAATTAAAACTGCTAGGTGTAATCCTCCATCATCACAAGCTAGCTTGATATCTAAACAATTTTATCTAAACATGATGAACCCATCAATTCTATATAAATGTCTTCAACATTTATAGATGTTTTATTATCAATAGAAATATTTTCTGTACCTTTCTTGAATATAGTCAATGGATTTGTTAGACTAAAATTTCCCTGCAATATTTGAGTCCACAGGTCTGAGTTGGAACTATAATTAGGTGACATTTCTCATCCACACAGAACTTGCAATTTTGCATTTGGAGTTCCATCTTTTTTTTCATTTGAGTCAAAATTAAGTGCTACTTTTGCATCAACATTATAGCTGGCTATTTCATCAAACATTACATGTTTACCTATCTTCACATGGTGTGTAACTTGATTATACCATTTATATCCTATTTGCTCAAAGGAGTAAGCAATGAAACTACATTTTTATACATTTCAAACATTTCAAACTTAACTCATTTGGAACATATACATATGCAATACAACCAAATACTCTAATATGTGATATGTTTGTACTTTTTACGTGTAAACTTTGATTCTAGTGTAACTTGATGATCAATAGTAGTAAGAGTTCTATTCATGATATCTACAGTACTGTGCATAACTTTTGCCCAATACAAATGAGAGATGTTTTTCTTAGCTGTCAAGGCTATTGTTATTTCTTCAATATTCCTATTTTTATGGTCAATAGAGCCATTCTATTGTGTCGTATACTTGCATGAAAACTACCTTTCAATTCCATGATAATTTAGAAAACTACTTAATTCATTTGATATGTATTCATCTCCTCCATAAAATATTTATCTTTGAATATAGTTCCCTATCTAGTTTTTTACCATAGCCTTGAAATTTTGAAAGTGAGTAAACACCTCTCCTTCCTTCGAAAGTATACTCATTATTTTTGTGTATGTTCATCAATGAAAGTGACATAGAACCTGCAACTACCCATAGATGTGTTCTTTGTTTGACGAAGATAACTGTTTGCGATACGATTTTGGGTAGACAATTTTATTTTCAGTTGCATGTATCTATTATTAAAGGATGACCTTTTTTAATCTTATGTGGTTCCATTTATGTTGATTCTTCCTACTTTTCTTGAGGTGGGTCACTTGAATTAAATGAGTATTTACCTTTAGTTTCTACGAAATTAGCATGAGAATTCTATCATTTTCTATCTATTCTATGGGATTTTATCCTCCCATTATGCTTTTTGGGGTGTGGCTTTCCTTTTCCTTTATTTTGTGTGATGAGCATTGCTTGTATTTTTTTGGGATGTTTCGTTGTATTTCTGGCTACCATCCATGAAGTGACATAATAGTAGCGTGGATGACATATCAAGGTTCTAGCTAATAATATTCTATTTTTAGTTTTGCATCCTTCTATGATCAATGTCTTGGAATCAATAGTCCTGGGAATCAATAGTCCTTTTTGTGTTGCTTTGGCATTGATGATTAGGATGCTTCCCTTGCTTTTATGTTTACACAATATCTCCCATTTAGTACTGAAAGAGTCCTTTTGATTTTCATATTGATTACCTTGTTGGTTTTTATATTTATATTTTCTTTGTTCCATTTAGCAATTTAGATTCGAGCAATGATCGAGTCATGTTGTTGTTGTATGGTTGAATTGTAATGTTGTTATCTTTCATAACCATTCATGCTTGTATATTAGGTGTTCATACCATGGCCCATTCTTTTGTACACTTGGTAGTATGCTTGTGTTGCATTTATAGCTATCTGTATTTCATTCAATCTTTTTCAAGCCAATTTGGCAATGTGTTTTGCATCCATGATTTGTTCACTTGAGATTTTATACATACACATGTTCATCCTTGGGTTTAGAATTGTGCACTGCACCATTTCGCTTATATCTACACCTCGCAAAGGAGTAATCTAGAGATGAACCATGAAAAAGTATACTACGTCAATTATATAGATTATGGCTTAGGCTTGAATCTGAGTATTTGGGTAGAATATTAGTTGTGGTAGTTTTTGGGTAATATTGTAATTATACTACATCAATTATTTAGATTGTGGTTATTGTACTATGAGAGATCAACAGGGGAAGAGAATAGAAGTCTCACAAATCAACTTAGTAGGGATCGGTATATAGGAGTATTTATAATACCTCAATCAATCCAAACTGCTTAAATAAATGAAATATCTTTAAAACTTACACATTCTTTAGATACTTTCTTAGTCTTATTGTGTTGATTGCGACCTGGTATGCTAGATATGATTCTTGAACCTAATACGTTCTCTAGGTTAATAAAAAATCCAATACGTTTGCATAAAAAGAGCATGTCCTTACTTTTTTTTTTAAATGTTTTGCATCCACCTATGACTATCTGATAATTGGTTTTGATTACTTTGTATTTAGTCACTTGCATCCAAAAGATACACACGCTCAGACGGTATGGATGTCCTCATGATCTGAATGAAATCATGGAATTACTATTTGGACAATCATCACTCAACTTTATAACACATTATCAATTACATGATTATACCTCGTGATTCCTAACCTTTAACATTTCTTCCATGCTACATCGATACCTAGAATTGTTTCATTGAATTTGTTTATGATTGATAGCATGGAACATTTGTATTTTCCTCCATAAAGGATTATTTGTACCTGCATGGTAAATTAACATATACTTATAAATCAAGTGTGTTTTAAATGTAAGTAATAAGAGCGAGTGCCAATGCAAAGTGAAAATATGTGTATTGCGAAATGTATGGCTATTATACATTCAATGTTTGCACTCTTATGTGCATATGTCTCCATTGAGAATATCAAGTATGCATTGAATGGTAATATAAAGTTGATGTGTATTTGTATTTGTATGTATGTATTTGTGTGTGTGAACACACTATTCTATATCCGCATGTGTAAAATATTATATAAGTATATAATTTGATATATATGGGAAATGGATACGTGATTAGTTTTTAGCAGCGCATGTAGGCCAGGAATGCAGATTATTTGGAAGGTTGCAGCCCGCGGGATGATAGAACTGAAAGGATGAATCTTAAGGAGGCAAATGAGGAGGAACATGAGATAGAAAATCACCAGTTAGGAGGCTCTGTAGAGAAACAACTACCAAAGCACATTAAAGAGATGATAGAAGTGTAGAGAAACAACTACCAAAGCACATTAAAGAGAGGATAAAAATCTATCATCTGGGCTTTATGAAGATTTCTTCTACGCATAACTAAGAAGGCATAATGGGTTGTGCTCTTTGACTTCAAATAATGAAAAATTATAAACATTTACTTGGATAGCCAATTATAAAAAACTAGTTTCTACCAAGAAACAAGAGTCACATACACATAGAAGCAAAAGACAATATAATTTTAACGTATTCAGTGAATATAATTTCTTGGTAGTTGTTATATGCATAAACACAAAGTTCCATGCGCACATCCACACATACTAAAAATAATACTCAATAATCTTTGATATAATATTTGATATCAGAAAAATGATAAGGATCACTTGAAAACATTTAATCATTTCCGTCATGGATGCCATTTTCATTGTTCCAAATCAAATATGTATGAATTTTTTTCCATCTCCTCACAATCACCATTTTCTATAACATATTCTTGAACAAGATTAAAAATGGTGATATGACATGAAAGCATTTTTTGGAACTTTTAATACTTAGAACAACATTTAAATAATTATTATTTTGAATCACAAGGTTTTATTCTACCTCTCAAACTATGTTCTTTTCATGCATAGAAATATATGTTTTGAAAATACAGCACCAAAGTGAGTATCAAATGCAATGGTTACTAGTTCAACATGGAGTCCTTAAACTTTGAAAAGAATGTGCATTTAATTTGCATGAAGTTTTTCCATTGATAACTTGCCATTTCTCTTCAATCTCAGTACACACAATTATAGTGAGCCATTCCTGAAAAGTTATGATAAATTGCAATGATCTAGAGAAGACAAGTTTTCACTCCACATTTTTCACTTTTCAAAATTTCCAACCTTCTAAAGAGATCGCCAAGCACTTACTCTACACTGTCAAAATCCATCAATATTCTCAATTTTCTATAACATATCCAAGTTCTTAAAATCTTCGAATCGGTTATTTTTCTAAAAGTGTCGAGTTTGTCCTTCAAAAAAATCAAGCAAGTTGGTATAAAAGCTTGACAATTAAGTGTACCAAGACACGCAAGTTTCCTTGTACAGAAATAGTTTCAAAGGAACTATCAATGAAAGTATAATCTACTCTTAAACATCTAATTTGGATATCAAACTATATGTAGATCTAGATGGGGTAGGATCCAAGGATGATAGGTGAAGTACATCCGGGTTTCTAGCATTTGCAAAATCAAAACTTGTTTCTTGGAGTTCTAGGAAACATTCCTATAGTAGCACTCCTCTCAAATGAAGCTGAATAGAGAGGCTTGAAAATAGCCATACAAGAAGTAGTATGGCTAAGAGGATTGTATGAAGATTTATGACTTGTTAGCTCTTTGGAGACGACTTGAATTGAGTTCAACGCATCTTACAACTAACCATGTATATCATGCAAGAATAAAAGATATAGAAGTTCATTATCATTTTATTAGGGAGAAAATCTTATCAAAATAGATTGATGTTGCATTTGTCGCAATAGATAAACAAATTGCAGAGAAAATGAGAAAGGCTCTAGATGAAGTAAAGCTTTGTAGAATCAAAGCTATTGGACGTATACAAAGCATTCACTCAAGCATGTTGAGCTAGAGGGGGAGATGTTACAGAAAATAAGCTTTCAACATGCTTGAAGATAAAGGACTCATCAAGGATAACCAAGTTTAATTTCTTGAAATGAACTTTAGTCATGTGGCTGATTACATGGCTTCACATATACCATTGTATATTTACTTACTTATGTACCATAGCATTAATTATTTTATTAATAATGCAATCTGAGGCCTTTGGCCACGATTCAAGTGGTTGAAGTCTCACACCAAACCTTCAATCAATTTTGAATTTCGTGCATCGATAATATACAAAGCTTTCAAAATTTTGGATCTCGAATACTTGAGAGATGTTGAAAAGAACACAAGTTAGAAGTTTGTGAATCACATTTTTTTTTTTTGTGGTCTTGTGAGCTCAAAGTGGAGCTCAAATAGTATGAAAACCATAATGTAAGAAAAAAAATGATCCTAAAGGGGTAATGTGTGGAAACATTTTGATGCCTTCTACCTCCAAACCATTTTTTGTAGCAATCTGAGATTGTTTGTGAAGCACACAATATCCATGGCTTCCCCCATACTGTTCATTCTCCTTCTTCTTCATGAGCTCTCTACGACCACAGGCTCTTTGATACCATGTTAAGAAAAATGAGATGAGGAAGAGAACTCTAATACACTCTCATACACAAAGAGAGGAGCACACATAGATTGATGCAAGGAAGAATGATCTTGTTGTACTTCTTATATTCATATAGAGAATATACAAGAATGACCTAATACAATAATATGATCAGTACAATATATATGAAGATTATTACATATAGACAACCCTTATATATTTGAGTGACTAAGTTGGAAGGGAACAAATGTACAAGCACTCTTGGTAGATAAATCTTGTAAATCTCACTAAAAGTATCCCTGGCATATATCGGCACAACCACTATAGATGTCAGAGAACTTAAAACTTCTATGTGTCATCCTCCATCATCACATGTTGAGCTTGATGTCTATCGCGTTTTATACCTCTTTCTAACAAAGATCTTGCTAATGGAGTGCCCCTTTCTGACCACCTTCCTTATGTAGAAGCCAATCTCCTAATTGAGTCTCCTTCATGGTTTACATGCCTCCAGTTGCCTACATAGTACCTCAACACACTGAAACACTAGCTCTCATGTTTCATTTCCATAAAGTGCATCCATATCCTTATCCATGGCTTTGTCTTAATCTATATCTCGCATTGCATCTTCAAAATAATTGAGTTAACATCTTCTGTTACCTTGTTCTAGTAAGGAAAATGAGGATCCATGTAGCTATGATATGTGAATCCTTGCATTAAATTCTACATCCTCGTGGATCTTCTTTATCCTAAGTCACTAATTCTCATTGTATCTTCTACATATGCCTTCCTTAGTCTTGGATTCCACGCAGACAACAATCGAAGATCCTCATGAAGGCTCTTTTCTAAATCGCTTAATTCTCTATCAATGTCTTCAACATGTATAGAAGTTTTATTGTCAATAGAAATAATTTTTTTAAATTTTCTGGATATAGTCAATGAATCTATTAGACTAAACGTTTTGTGCAATATTTGAGCCTATAGCTTTATGTTGGAACTATTATTAGGTGACACATCTCATCCACACAAAACTTGCAATTTTGCACTTGCATTTTCAACATTTCTTTTTTTTTCATTTTAATCAAAATTAAGTCCTTCTTTCACATACACATAATATCTGGCCATTTCAAGAAACAGTGCATATTCGCCTATCTTTACATGTTGTGTAATTTCATTGTACCATTTATATCCCGTTCGCTCAAGGGAGTACCCAATGAAACTATATTTTTTTTCTTTTCAATCAAGTTTCAACCTTAACTCATTTAAAACATATACATATGCAGTAGAACCAAATACTCTAATATGTGTGCTCTTTGGATTTTTTACGTGTAAACTTTGATTCTAGTGTAACTTGATGATCAACAGTAGTACGAGTTCTATTCATGATATTTACAATAGTGTTCATAAATTTTGCCCAATACAAATTAGGCTTATTTATCTAATCCATCAAGGCTCTTGTAATTTCTTCAATATGTCTATTTTTGTGATAAAAAAAGCCCTTTTATTGTGTTGTGTACGTGCATGAAAACTACCTTTCAATTCAATGATATTTTAGAAAACTACTTAATGTATTTTATATGTATTCACCTCCTCCATCAAATATTGGTCTCTGAATGCACTTCCTTATCTAGTTTCCCACCATAGCCTTAAAAGTTCAAAAGTGAGTAAACACCTCACTCTTCTCCTTTATGAATTATACCCATACGTTTTGTGTATGTTCATCAATGAAAGTGACATAGAACCTGCAACTACCCATAGATGTGTTCTTCGTTTGACCAAGATAAGTGTTTGCAATAAGAATTTGAATAGAGGATTTCATTTCCATTTTCATGTATCTATTATTATAGGATGATTTTGTTTAATGTTATGTTGTTCCATTTATGGTGATTCTTCCTACTTTTCTTTGGTTGGGTTGTTGAATACTGTCACTTAAATTAAGTCAATATGTACCTTTAGTTTCTACAAAATTAGCATGAGAACTCTATCATTTTGTATCTTCTATGTGGGATTTTATCCCCCCATTGTGCTCTTTGGGGTGTGATTCTCATTTACCTCTAGTTTGTGTGATGATGATTGATTGTATTTTTTTTTGAGATGTTTTTTTGTATTGCTCGCTACCATGCATGAAGTGACATCATAGTAGCATGGCTGAACTATCAAGGTTCTACCTAATAATATTCTTTTTTTTGTTTTTTCATTCTTTTATGATCACTGCATTATTGTCTTGGACCCTTAAGTCTTTTGTCCCCGAATCGAGAGTCCCTTTTGTGTTGTTTTGGGATGGATGATTATGATGCCTCACTTGCTTTTATGTTTACATAATAGCTCTGATTTAGTATTGAATGTGCCCTTTTGATTTTCATACTGATTACCTTGTTGATTTTAAAATTGATACTATTTTCCTTGCATTTGGCAATTTAGATTTGTGCAATGATCGACTCATGTTGTTGTATGGTTGAATTGTAATGTTTTTCTGTTGCATATCCATCCATGCTTGTATATGAGTTGGTCATACGATGAACCACTCTTTGGCACACTTGGTAGTATGCTTGTGTGCATTTATAGCTATCTGCATTTCGTACAATATTTTTGAAGGCAATTTAGCAATGCTTTTGCATCGAGGATTTGTTGTCTTGATATTTTATACATCGGTGATGTTTTATAAATACACATCTTCATCCTTGGGTTTAGAATTGCGGA
The DNA here is from genome assembly GCA_020310875.1 of Ceratopteris richardii. Taxonomy (NCBI): domain Eukaryota; kingdom Viridiplantae; phylum Streptophyta; class Polypodiopsida; order Polypodiales; family Pteridaceae; genus Ceratopteris; species Ceratopteris richardii. Next base: position 146,653,723 of record CM035410.1, read on the forward strand.
CTGCACCATTTCATTTATGTCTACACCTCTCAAAGGAGCAATCTAGATATGAAGCATGAAAAAGTTTACTACGTTAATTATATATATTGTGGCTTGGGCTTCAATCTGAGTATTTGGGAAGCATCTTATTTGTGGTAGTATTTGGGTCACATCTTAATAATACTACATTAATTATATAGATTGTGGTTATTGTACTCTGAGAGTTCAACAGGGAAAGAGAATAGAAGTCTCACAAACCAACTTAGTAGGGATCCATACATAGGAGCATTTATAATACGCCAATAGATCCGAATTGTTTAAATAAATGAAAGATCTTTGGAACTTGCACATCCTTTAGATACTTTCTTAGTCTGATTTTCTTGATTGTGATGTGGTAGGCTATGTGTGATCCTAGAACCTAGTACATTCTTGAGGTTCATAGAAAATGAAATAAGTTTGCATAAAAAGAGCATGTCCTTACTTTTCTTTTAAAGTGATTTGCATCCACTTATGACTATTTGATAATTGTTTATGATTGCTTTGTATTTAGTCTTCTGCATCCAAAAGATACATAGGCATAGAGGGTGTCGATGTGTTCATGATCTAAATGGAATCATGGAATTACTATGTGGGCAATCATCACTCAACTTCATAAAACATTATCAATTGCATGATTATAACTGGTTATTTCTACCCTTCAATATCTCTTTCACACGGCACAAATACCTGAAATGGTTTCATTGAATTTGTTCAGGATTGATATCATGGAACATTGGTATTTTTCTCCATAGATAATTTTTTGTGCCTACATCGTAAATTACCATATACTTATATATCGTTTCTGTTAGATGTAAGTAATTAGTGCGAGTGTCAATGGAAAGTGAAAATATATGTATTACAAAATGTATGCTATGATACATTCAATGTGTGCACTCTTACGTGCATATGTCTCCATTGAGAATATCAACTATGCATTTGTGTATCTATGTATATGCTTAGCAATGTTAATATTAAGTTTATGTGTATTTGTATTTATGTGTATGTATTTGCGTGTGTGAACACCATATTCTATATCTACATGTGTATATATTACATAAGCATACAAGTTGATATGTATGGGAAATAGATACGTGATTTGTTTTTAGTAGTGGATGTAGGACACGAATGCAGATTTTTTGGAAGGTGGCAGCCTGTGGGATGAGAGGACTTAAAGGATGAGTCTGGAGGAGGCAAATGAGGAGGAACATGAGATAGAAAATCAGAAATTAGGAGGCTCTGTAGAGAAACAACTACCAAAGCACAGCAAAGAGAGCATAAAAATCTATCATCTAAGCTTTATAAAGCTTTCTTTTATGCATAACTAAGAATGAATAATGCGTCACATCAGTGTATACCAAAAAAAGGTAGATATATATGCAGAGGCCAACCAATATAGCCACATACAAATACTAACATCCGATTGAAATAATGACAAATTATAAGCATTTAGTTTGATATCTAATTAAAAAGACTAGTTCCTACCAAGAAACAAGAGTCACATACACATAGAATCAAAAGAGAATAAAATTTCAACATATTTAGTAAATATAATCTCTTCGTAGTTGTAATATGCATAAACACACAATCCCATGTCCACATCCACAGATACTAAAGATAATACTCAAGAATCTTTGATATAATCTTTGATATCAGAAAGTTGATAAGGATCACTTGAAAACATTTCATCATTTCCGTCATGGATGCCATCTTTGATTTTCCAAATAAAATATGTATGAATTTTTTGCATTCTCCTTAGAATCACCATTTCCTATCACATATTCTTTAACAAGATTAAAAATTACCATATGGCATGAAAGCATGTCTTCGAACCTTTAATACTTAGCATTTAATTAAATTTATTTTGAATCACAAGGTCTTATTCTACCCCTTTAACTATGTTCTTTTCATGCATAGAAATATATGCTTTGGAAATACAACATGAAAGTGAAGATCAAATGCAATGGGTACTATTTCAAGGTCGAGTCATTGTAACTTTGAATAAGAATGTGCATTCAGTTAGCATGAAGTTTTTCCATTGATAACTTGCCATTTCTCTTCAATCTTATGTACACACAATTATAGTGAATCATTCCTCAAGATTTGTGATAAATTGCAATGATCTAGAGAACACAAGTTTCGACTCCATGTTTTTCACTTTTCAATGTTTCCGATCTTCTAAAGAGATCCCCAAACGCTCTCCACATTGCCAAAATCCATCACTAGTTTTCAATATTCTAAAACACATCCAATTTCTTAAGATGTTTGAATTCGTTATTTTTCTAAAATCTTCAAGTGTGTCCTTAAGAAAAATCAAGCAAGTTTGTATATAAGATTGATAATTAAGTGTCCCAAGACACTCAAGTATCCTTGTATAGAACTAGTGTTAAAGGAACTCTCAACTAAAGTATATTCTACTCTTATACACCTCATTTTGATATCAAATTGTATCTAGATCCAGATCGGGTAGGATCCAAGGATGATAGGTGAAGTACATTAGGGTTTCTAGCATTTGCAGAATAAAAAATTGTTCCTTGGAGCTCTAGGAAGCATTCCTATAGTAGCACTTCTCTCAATGAAAGCTGAATAGAGAGGCTTGAAAATAGCCACACAAGAAGCAATATGGCTAAGAGGATTGTATGTAGATTTAGGGCTTGTGAACTCCAAACCTCACAATTTTGGAGACAACTTGAGCTCAATGCATATTCCAGCTAACCATGTATACCATGCAAAAGTAAAAGATATAGATGTTCATTATCACTTTATTGGAGAGAACATCTTATCAAAATAGATTGATGTGTCATTTGTTGCAAAAGATAAATAAGTTGTAGAGATAATGACAAAGGATCTAGATGGAGTAAAGCTTTGTAGAATTGAAGCTATTGCAACTATACAAAACATTGACTCAAGCATGTTTAGTTGGAGGTGATATTTTAGAACAAAAAAGCTTTCAACATTCTTGAAGATAAAGTACTCATCAAGGACAACCAAGTTTTATTTCCTTAAATGAACTTTAGTCATGGGGCAGATTACATGGCTTTACATATACCATTGTATATTTACGTACTTGTGTACCATAGCATTAATTATTTTAGTAAGAATGTAATCTCAGGCCTTATGCCACAAGTCAAGTGGTTGAAGTATCACACCAAAACTTCAATGAATTTTTAATTTTGTGCATCATTAATATACAGAATAGTTCAGAATTTTGGATCTCCAATACTTGAGAGATGTCAAGAAGAACACAAGTTACAAGCTTGTAAAATCACATGTTATTTTTTGTGGGTCTATAAGCTCAAAGTGGAGGTCAAATGGTTTCAAGACCCTAATCTTAGCAGAAAACTGATCCTAAAGGAATAACGTTTGGAAACATTTTGATGCCTTCTACCTCCACACCATATTTTGTAACGATCTGAGAGTGTTTGTGAAGCACATCATCTCCATGCCTTCTCCCATACTCTTCATTTTTCTCTTTCTTCATGAGCTCTCTACCACCACAAGTGCTTTGATACAATTTAAAGAGAAATGAGATGAGGAAGAGAGCTCCAACACACTCTCACACACAAATATAGGAGCACACACAGATTGAGGTAAGAAAGAATGATCTTGTTCTACTTATTATATTCCATAAAGAAAATATATAGAATTGACCTAACATAATAATATGATTAGTATAATATATCAAGAATATTACATATAGAAAACTTTTATATTTGAGAGTGACTGAGTTAGCAAGGAACAAATGTACAAGCACTCTTGGTAGATAAATCTTGTAGATCTCACTAAAAGTATCCCTAGCATATATGAGCACAACCACTGTACACATTAGAGAAATTACAATGGCTATGTGGTATCCTACATCCTCAAACAATTTCATCCCTCCATCTCACAAATCTCTTGCTAATAGGACACCGCTTTGTGACCACCTTCGTTATGTAGAAGCTATTTGGAAAGATGGATGGATACCTCAAGGAAGTGAGATGGTATTGCTAAACCTGCTTTGTACCTACCCTAATACACTTCAGATTTATATATTGGGCCCTTTTTTTCTTGGAAAGGACACCAATAAAGTACCTATGTACTTTACATTTGATGCTCAAAACAATTGAATCAAACTAGACTACTTCAAGAGTAGGTGCTGTTGAAAAACTTGCTATTTTAGTCCATACACCTCCTCGTTCTTTTACTCAGAGCTCACAATATAGTAACAACTGATAAAAATCATTTTGAGGAAATTGAATTAGCCTAGATAGCCAATGATTGCAAGTGGAATAATCTAACATGATCAACTATGCTATGAGAAATGAGTTTAGCAAACCAATGCTTAACCCCGACTTTTTAGGGACTAATGAGTAGATGACCAGTGAGCAGTTGGACAATGATTTCTCCTAGATGCCTAAATCAAATGCCTTGCAATTTTGGTAGCACAAAGTAGACTCCAATGTGGTTCCAACAAGCCAACGATCATGAAAATGGTTCAGAATTCAGTGAGATATGATGAGAGAAAGTTGACATAACAAAGAAGTAGACAGAGATGTTCAATGAACCATATGTATTATAAAACATGATTGTACAAGATCATTAACATTGTAATGATGCTCAATGATGATGGACTAAGTGAGCTATGATGTGAGCCACTCAGCTTCTACAAATGATCAAGAAGAGATCTTTGAATGAGGCCACACTCTACCGCAAGATTTTCAAAGACGTTTTTATAAGAGCTTTCTTCAAAGTTTGAATTTGAATTTAAACTTGGCTCCAACTAAAAGTGACTCCATTGATTTAAGAGTTATTCTCTCAAGTGAACTCATATCTAATGTTCTTCCTTACTCCACAAGATATAAGCTTTTACAAGATCCTTCAAAGATTTAACATTTTACAATAGTAAATGATCAAGTTGCTACAAGCCAAGGTTCACATGTTTCATCAAGTCATAATCACACACATTGTCCTCCATGCTAAGCCAAGTGTGTAGACTTGATCATTTGCACCAACAGTTCCCCCTCAAGTCAAACATCTTGGCTTGCATTGCTTCATCAATCTTGTTGAATATCCTATACTCCAATCATGGTTTTAAACCTGCATAGTTTAGCACCATCAAGTGCTTTGGTTATGAAATCCGCACATTGCATATTTGTAGATACATATACTAGTTGAATCTCTTTACTCAAGAGTTCTTGCATGAATCTCTTTGCACTTCTATATGCTTGGTTCTTGCATGATAAATGGGATTGGCTGCAAGATGCAAAGAAGTAGTGTTATCAACAAGGATCATTATTGAGTGAGTGTGAAGTCCCAAATCTGAGTAGAGTAATCTAATCCAAATAGCTTCTTTTGTAGAATTTCCTAATACCCTATATTCAGTCTCTATTGAAGATAGAGCAACAGTTGGTTGCTTCTTAGAAGACCATGAGATAGGTTTATCACTTGCAAAGGATAAATAGCCAGAAGCACTTCTTCAATCATCCTCATATCATGTTCAATCTGCATCTCAATACAACTTTATGTCCAAATCTCATGTGTATGGGAAGTAAAGACCTTGATTTTTAGTACCCTTGAGGTATTTCAAAATTCTTTTAGCAGCTTCCAAGTGAGGTGCTCTAGGTTTATGCACAAATTGGATCAAAACACTTACTCCATAAGATATGTCAATGCTTGTTAATGTTCCATAGTTTAGACTTGCAACTATGCTTTAATAACCTACAATGTCTTCAAGAAAAGCACTTTCATGAGCACTTAATTTATGATTTACCTCCATAGGGGTGCTAGCTACTTTTGTACACTAACTCAAGTCCAAGAAAATATTTTAGAAACCCTAGTTCAGTAATCTTAAACTCCTGCATCATTTGGTTTTTCATTTGTTTGATGCCATTGGCATCAGTACCTATAAGAATAATGTCATCCACATATACACATAAATGTATCATTTCTGAATTACTCCTCTTGACAAATAGAGAAGAATCTGCCTTGCTCATCATGAATCCTTGGTCTTGAAGATAGGTCGTTAACTTATGGTTCCATGCCCTAGGTGCCTGCTTCAAACCATAAAGATCTTTCATCAATTTGCATACATGATTTATCTTGTTTCGATCTTCATAGCCATGAGGTTGAGCCACGTAGACCTCCTCTGAAATTGGCCCATTGAGAAAAGCATTTTTCACATCTAATTGATACATATTCCAATTTCTAAATGCAGCAACACTTACCAATACTCTTATGGTTGGCATCTTAGCCATAGGTAAAAAACTTTCTTCATAATATACTCGTTGGGTTTGTGCAAAACCCTTGGTCACAAGCCTTGCTTTATACCTATTTATGGATTATCTGAGTTCCTTTTGATTTTGTAAATCCACCTAGAACCAACTACCTTCATTGATGCTTTCTTGGGTACTATCTCCCAAGTGTCATTCTCTTGGAGTGTTTCTGTTTCTTCATCCATAGCCTCATTCCATTCTGCTTTAGTACTTGCTTCTTCATATGAAGAAGGTTCTTCAAGTGATGAATCCTTAGCAAGATAAATAAAATGCTTAGTGGCTAATGAGGTATCATAACCATATCTGACTGGCTTCTTAGTCTCTCTTTTTTATCTCCTTAAGTCTTTGTTGGATGACTCATATATGTCCTCCAACCTCTTCATCTTGACCTTGCCTTTTGATTTCCATGCTTTCAACTCTTCGAAGTTGATGGTGTCCTCATCATCTGATTTGATGTCTTCAATTGTGTTTGGATCCCCCTTGGTGAGGCTTGGAAGTTCTTCTTCCAAGTCATATGGTAATTTGACCTTCCTGCATTCACATTCAAACCAAGAGTCATTCTCATCAAATACAATACCTCTACTGACCATAAATCCTTTGTTGGATGGATTATAAAACGTGTATCCTTTTTTATTTATATCATACCCTTTGAAGATGCATTTCTCTGCGTTAGGGTCCTCTTATTTGCGATGGAACATGCACATAAGCAACACAACCAAATATTCTGCAATGTTCAAGTGATGGTCTCCTACCATGCCATGCCTCATAGGGGGTCATCCCATCAAGGGACTTAGAAGGTAACGTGTTAATAAGATAAGTGGCAATAGAAACACTCTATGCCCACAAGTAATTAGTCAACTTCTTTTCATTTAGCAGAGATCTAGCTGCTTCCACAATCAGTCTACTCCTCCTCTCTGCTATTCCATTTTTCTAAAGAGTATATCTAGTAGAGATCTCCCTTTTGATACCTTTGTCCTACAAAAATGCATCAAACTCAATGGAGAAGTAGTCAGCTCCTCCATTTAACCTTAACCTCTTTAGGCTTTTTCTTGTTTGATTTTCCAGAAGTGCAAGATCCTTCTTGAAACAAATGAACACTTCATCCTTATGTTTCATGAAATACAAGATAGTCCACCTACTGGAAACATCAATAAATGACACATAGTACCTTGAGCATGAAATTGAAGGGTCCTTGCTTGGTCCCCACACATCTGTGTGGAAAAGTTCCAAATAATAATGATGCATATACTAGCCTTTATTTGTAAAGGGTAACCTGTTTGATTTACCAAACTGACATGCACCACATTTATAGATCATATGTTGCTTGGATACATTAGGTATCCCAAGTATACATTGATCTCTACATATATGCTTCAATGTTCTCTCATCAATATGTCCTAATCTTTTGTGCCATATCTCTAACTTGGACAAGGTTTGATCCTTATAATTATAAACTGCAATGTTCCTAGTGTCCTCAAGCTCCAATGTAAACAATCTACTTGTTTTCTCTCCCTTTGCAATTCTCATGAATCCATGTTGCGAGTCCTCCACAAAAGCTCCAAATTTATTGAAAATAACCTGCAAACCCTTTTCCATTATCTTTCCAACACTCATCAGATTCTTTGTGATAGTAGGTACATAAAGAACTCTGCTCAATAGATTTCTATTTGCATCATATGTTTTGACATTTTCTACCTTGACAACTGAATGCTTCGCATCATCACCTATGAAAATGGAAATATCTAAACGTAAGTGCACTTGTAGTTTACATTTTTGTCAATATCCAACATCATTTGTGGTGAAGTCTATGATGAATTTTGCCAAGGGTCAGTCTCTCGCAATATCGTATATATTTTGGCATTCATTAAGAGGGTATCAGGAATGTTTAAATCACATCACTTATGCAATGTTCTTGCATATGCGAGTGGGCATCGCATAAGCAACACGAATATTAGGCATCATTTTTAGGATGCTTAATATCGCTTATGCAATGCTCTAGGGATCACTTACGGAATGCCAAGAATGGCTACAAATCACTCTATGTTTATTTGTTTAAATGATTCTTTAGTATCACTTATGCGATGTTAGTTTTCATCATTAAAAAAAATCGCATCGCTCTTTGATCATCATTCTACGTGCATCTCATCAAACAAAGGACCAACATTCATATCTACACTATGCTTACGATTGCTTTTTGTGTGAGTGTCTCTCTCTCTATTTTTCTCTATTTATATATCTCTCTCTCTTTGTATCTGTATCTTTTTTCCTCTCTATTGTAGTTTATTGAAGAAGTTCACACAACAAAATATATGGATAATTATTTTAAGTACAATTTTAATTGTTTCTATATTTTTCTTTTGTTCTCATAAATTAACATATGCATGCATACATACTTAAATTAATAAAATACATACACATACACATACACATACTCATACAAACACATAAACACATATATACATGCACATACATACAAAAACACAAACACATGCACAGGCACATACATATACACATACACATACACATACACATACACATACATCTACACATACACATACACATACACACACACATAGCACATACACACATACACATACACACATATATATATAAATATATATATACAAACATGCTCACATACGTACATAAATTAATACACAAAACTCATAGACCACATACATAGACATACATACATACACATGCACATAAACACACATACATACACAAAAACACACATAGATACACACACATATACATAAACATACAAACACCAACACAAACACATGCATGTATATACATAACACACACTTAAACATACATATATACATACACACACATACACACACATACAAATACACACACATTCTTATATATATATATATATATATATATATATATATATATATATATATATATATATATATATATATATATATATATATATATATATATATATATATATATATATATATATATATATATAGAGGAGACTTACACCAAAGGAAAGAAAGCATCCAAAAGAGAACGGATTATGATTTTATTGTGGAGATCATGATAACATGGAGTCTAAATGTCCTAAGGAGAAGAATAAAGTTGGAATTAGGACTTCAACAATCACCATCCAATATCAAAAGAATTATCATGAGAGTCATAAAATGAATACATCCCTTGATGAGAGTCATATTGTTGATTTTCACCTAAATATACTACAAAACCTTTTCAATTTCGTCATTGATATCCATCATCATCATCAAGTGAAAGTGCCACATATCAAGAATTCTACAAAGATCAAAAGTGCTAAAGATTTGAGTCCTAGAAGATCCGAGAGTCACATAACCACTCCTCATAGAACTCATTTCTTGACGGGCAGGTGATATCATGGACATAAAGCAAACCAAAATGAACCTTAGATTCCATGCGACTTTCTATATATCATTATTGTTTCAGAATTTAGAGAAAACAGTGCCTTCATCACGTTCAAAACATCCAAAATCCTAAGATTGACTCCTTGTTTTCTTGATTTTGATATCCAGAAGTTCTGTTTTTGATTGTTGATATCATCGATCACATCATCACTTCAGAACTATCCTTGACAACTATCCTTGTACACCTACATAAGGAGGGCTTTGCAACATACATCCTCAATCTTTCCAATGCGAGTCTTGGAGGCTCAAGTTGTCTCGATCTCCACGTAAGTACTCTCCAAATTCAAGTTCGAGCTCTAAATTTGTTCTTTGTTCTAGTCTTGCATGGACTAGTATTTTGGACATTTGTTTTCATCCTCTTGTAATCTCCTAGTATGAGATCCTATCCAATACTTATTTCTTGTATCTACTTGATGTTTTTTCAAGGGAGTTCTTGTATCCTAGATATGTTTGTTCATACCTAGAATCCAAGGTTGTGGGATTTATTGTATCATCTTCAGTGCAATTATCCATATCTATTAGTCCCAAGTTGTGGGACATGTTGTAATAGCTCTAAATTCTTGTATAACTTCCCATGTGTGGGTGATCCTCTAGACAAAAGTATAGTTCCAAAATCTTGTCTAGTGTATATAGAGTGCACAATCTACTGCTCCCCTCACACTTGCCTACCTTTCGGAATCACATTAATCAAGTGTACAGATGGATATGTTCCATCCAAAGCTATAACTATGAACTGCAAACATAGATAAATTTTGTATGGAACAAGCATTTGTGTTCAAATGTCACATTTATGTCCTGAATAAGCTCTAAGCTTCATTCTGGGTCACATCCATGAAGTCAATGGTGATATATCATCCAAAGATATACATGAGCCATGGAAGTAGACAACTTTTGTCCTAATATATATTTCTATGTGTTTGTCGTTCTATGCGAAGGTAGCTTCAAGAATTATATAAAATGACATCCACGAGCACTAAGATAGAAGTGCTTGGATATGTTAGAGGATATTAGTAATAAATATCGGATATTGAAAAGGATAAGGACGGTCACCTTGAAACAACAAGAATTCTATCTTCTGGACTAGATCTAATTACGAATGCAAGGGGGTTTTGTCATTGTGTTCAGAAGTTAGAACATGCCTTTGTCATCCTGAATGCAAATCTTATTTGCCATAGAAGTTTGCACATAGCGTAGGTGATATGTTTGATATGGAGAAGTTAATACATCTCACTCCTCAGCAAGAGAATATCGAAGAATAAAGATATTGGAAACTCCTAATGAGAGTAAGCCCTACATAGAAGAAGAGAACATAAATGTCAAAATCGAGGGAGTGGCAACTAAAAATAGAAGAGCTTGTATTTTTTAGAGAACAAATCTTGCGCGAGAGGAGAGGAGAATTCCATAGACGTTACGGTCGTTAAACGGCTGAATACGGTAAATATAACTTGAGTGGGTCATTACCATAGAGATCAACCGAGAAGAAGTTCGCATGAGTATCATCTGACAGAGCAGTGGTTATATCTATGCTCTTGTCTTCCTTCCCAGCATACCACGTAAATTCTCCTTCCCTCACTTCCCATGGCGGCCTCACCGCCTCCGGTCGGCGCCAGCTGCGATCACCCGCCTCGTACACTGCAAATCTTGTAGCATTCCTGATATTGATAAGCTTCACCTTGGTAAGACTTACCTTTTGCAGATCCATCTTCTCCCTCGCGATAATGGCCTTCTTGAGAAAGGCGTCATCTGCTGCCCGGATGATGTGTTTCAACTTGGCCGCCGTCTCACCTAAGCTCTCTTTGAGAAGTTGTTCTGTCCTTACCTGGGTTGGAATGCCCATGGCAGCGTTTCCAAAAAATGAATGCGTCAGAGGAGGTATTAATCACATACGACAAGAGGTGTTTATGTGAAAGACTTGAAGATGCTCCATCCAAAAACTTGCTGCTTATAAAGGAGAACATGAATTATAACACTAAGACTGGTGACAACATTAATATAAATTTTTCCTTGTGGAGGCATGAAGGCATTCCTTTCTTGTACTTCAAATCATTTTGCAACACGAGTTATTGACATCATTGTTGTCACCATCAGTTCATAACCACCCTTGACAATTGCCCTTGAACACCTATATAAGGATATAAATCCTGAGCCTTGCAAATGCGAGTCTTCACAGTTGAAGGAGTCATGATCTCCAAGTAAGTAGTTTCCAAGTTCTAGTTCGATTCTAGTCTTGTTCTTTGTTCTAGTCTTATCTACTCTAGTCTTTCTGACATCTTTTTTTTCGTCTTTTAATCTTGTAGTCTGAGATTCGATCCAATTTTATTACTTATATCTAGTTCATCTCCTACAAGGGAGTTCTTGTGATCCTAGACATCTTGCTTCGTAGCTAAGATCCGAGGTCGTGGGATCTCCAATATCATCTTTAGTCCAATTATCCAGTCTTATTAGTCTTGAGTTGTGGGATAACATTCTTGTACTATTTCCTCTATGTTCGTGATCTTGTAATCAAAAGTTTATTTCAAAAATCATGTCTATTCTAATGAGGGGGCATAACATGGTGCCCCCTTGATATTCTAGAAAGACTACCTTCATCGATTCTCGACACCATGGACATTATTCATGTAGAAAGTTTTTCTCCTTTAAAGTTTATTCAACAAAAAGTCGAAGAGATACAAGAAAATAAAGAAAGAATCCACCACAAGATTTTTTCAAGATTTAAGTAGAGACTTTCGAATACAACTCCAAAATTTGCAAGTCTTAGTAAATCAATATTCTTCAAGTACACCCATGGAAAATAGTATGATGAAAATTTCAAAGGTGAGTATGAATGAAAAAAATTGATGGGACATGATCAAACGTTTTGAACATTTCTACAGAAGGTAATGCCATTCATAAGACTACCATTAGATAGGTACCTTGATGATGCATCTCAAGTAGGACTCATAAGGACTCTATTATGTGGGCTTGCTCTTTCATGGTTTGCACCTATCCCTTAAGCAGGACATCTATATTCTTTATGCTTTCAAGGGCTTTGTTTGAGATTTCATTTCTTTCTCCAAGGGTACCAGTTGTTAATGTATTTCCGAACAAAGCTAAGGAATCTACATCAAGGAAATAGGTATGCTTCTATCTATGCATCAAAATTCAAAAAAATCATTTGTGATCGCGCATGGCATGAAGATTATTTTATCAACCAATTTTGATGGGGATTACATGATCAAGCAATTGAGTGTGATAATAGGTTGTTTGAGAGAAAGCAAGAGAAGAAGATTTTTGTTCAAGATCGAGAATAGAAGTTTACCTTAGTTCCTCAATAATATATGTTGGAAGAATCTCAACCAGTATAACCTTAATGTTAGGAGACTTACACCAAAGGAAAGAAAAGATAAAAAAGACAATGGACTATGATTTTATTATGGAGACCATGATCATATGGCATTCAAATGGAATAGCAAGGAGAAGATAGTTGGAATTAGGAGTTCAATAATCACCATCCCATATCAAAAGAATCATCATGAGATTCATCAGATGAATACATCCCTTCATAAGACTCATATTGTTGATTTTTCACCTAGATATACTACAAACACTTTTCAATTTCATCATGGATATGCATCATCTTCATGTTCAAGTATGAGATATCAAGAACTATACAAAGACCAAGAGCTATGAAGATTCAATTCCTAGAAGATCCAAGAGTCACATAATTACTCCTCATGGAATTTGTTTCTAGAGACACAAAGGAAACCATCCCGAACCTTATATTCCATGTGAGTTTTGATATCCCATTATTCTTCCATGATTCAGAGAAACTAATGACTCCATCATGCTCGAAACATGTAAAAACCTTATGATTGAATGTTTCCTCACTTGATTTTGATAAGCAAAGGTCTTGCTTTGGATTCCTGATATCATCGATCACATCCTCAATTCACAACCGCCATTGACCACCATTCTTGAACACCTATATAAGGATGGCTTGGCCACATACATCCTCACTCTTGCCAATCCCGGTCTTGAGAGCGTAAGGAGTCAAGATCTCCAAGTAACTACTTTCCATGTTCAAGTTTGGGTTCTAATTTTGTTCTAGGTTCTACTCTTGTCTAGTCTAGTATTTTGGACATCGTTTCTTGTCCTTTTGTGATCTCATAGTTTGAGATCCTATTGTGTACTTATTTCTTGTATCTAGTTGATCTCTCTCAAGGGAGTCCTTGTAACCTAGATATGTTTCTTGATACTTGTAGTCCCCAGTTGAAAAATCTCTTGTGTCATCTTTTGTCCAGCTATCCATACCTATTGCTCCCGAGTTGTGGGAATTCTTGTAGTTCAAATTTCTAGTATTACTTCCCATTTGTGGGTGATCTTGTAATGAAAAATATGGTTTGGAAATCTTGTCTAGTGTATTAAGAAGGCTTAATCTTGTGCTCCCCTCACACTTGCCTACCTTGGGGGATCACTTCAATGAAGTGTACAGATGGATATGTTCCATCCAAAGGTACATCTGTGAACTCCAAAAATAGATAAATTTTTTATAGAACAAGTAGTTGTGTTTAAATGCCCCATTAATGTCCAAAATAAGCTCTAAGCTTCCTATCGGGTTACATCAATGAAGTCTACCAATTGTGAGGTATCATCCAAAGGTGTATACGAGCTATAGAAGTGGATAATTTTGGCACACACACACACATACATACATACATACATATATATATATATATATATATATATATATATATATATATATATATATATATATATATATATATATATATATATATATACATATATATATATATATATATATATATATATATATATATATATATATATATATATATATATATATATATATATATATGTGTGTGTGTGTGTGTGTGTGTATGTGTGTCTCGCTCTATGTGAATATAACTTCACAGGATGATATAAAACGACATCTACGAGCACCAAGATAGAAGTGGTTGGATATGCTAGAGGATATTCGTAATTAATATCGGATACTAAAAGGGATAATGACGGTCCCCTAGTTGAAACAACAAGAATTCTATCTTCTGGACTCAATTTAATTACGAAAGCAAGGAGGTTTTGTCACTCTGTTCAGAAGATAGAACATGCCTTTGTCATCGCGAATGCAAATCTTGTTCTCCATAGAAGTTTGTACACAGCGCAGGTTATATGTTTGATATGGAGAAGTTTACACATCTCACGCCTCATCAAGAGAATATCAAAGAACTGAGATATTGGAAACTCCTAATGAGAGAAGGCCCTACATGAGAGAAGAAAAGATACATGTCAGAATCGAGGGAGTGGCAAGCAATAAGAGAAGTCTAAAACATAACATGGAAGAGGTTGTATTTTTCAGAGAACAAATCTTGCGTGAAAGGAGAGGAGAATTACATCGACGTTACTGTCGTTAGACAACTGTCATTAGGATAGAGATCAACCGAGAAGAAGTTCGCAGGAGCATCATCTGACAGAGCAGTGGTTACATCTATGCTCTTGTCTTCCTTCCCAGCATACCACGTAAATTCTCCTCACTTCCCATGGCGGCCTCACCGCCTCCGGTCGGCCCCAGCCGAAATCACCCGCCTCGTACACTGGGAATCCTGTAGCATTACTGATATTGATAAGCTTCACGTTGGTAAGACTTACCTTTCGCAGATCCATCTTCTCCCTCGCGATAATGGCCCTCTTGAGAAAGGCGTCATCTGCTTTCCGGGTGCTGTGCTTCAACCTGGCCGCTGTCTCACCTAAGCTCGTTTTGAGAAGTTGTTCTGTCGTTACTTGGGTTGGAATGCCCACGGCAGCGTTTCCAAAAATGAATGCGTCAGAGGAGGTATTAATCTCATACGCACGTCCATCAAGATTCGGAAATCAGATATGTCCTCGTCGTCACGTTTCTGCGCCATTGTCAACCTCTTCCACATGTACGCTCCTAGCGCTTAGAAGCTGCTTACGGAGGTGCCCGAATCGGGAACGCCAAAGCTGGTTAAGCACTCCTTAAAAAGGATGCTTATCATTTCCCGGCTGAAGTGCATCACGCTTTGGCGTAGTAGCTCTGGATCTGCGTTTATCTCCCGCACTACCTCCTGACACCCAGCAACCGCAGCATTCGTAGTCATTGATGGATACTGCAGAGGGCCGCTAGGAAACGCTGTATTGGAGAGAAACACATCTTGTTTCAGAAGACAACGAGCATGAACAGGATGGACACTCGAAGGCTCCGCCCGGCAAGTCTGTGAAATAGCTTTGATAAAATCCCATGTAGAATGCCCATCTGCTACTGAGTGCAGCACGGAAATACCAACGGTAAGGCCACCTTTGAACGCAGTGACCTGAAGAAAAGAAACTTGGGTTAGCAATAACCCCAGCTCCACAAACCATATTTGAGCAATTCTATGTCCTCAACCTATCTTAAAGCAAGCAATCGGGTCCTCAACGTTGTCACTGGTTGGTCGATTTTCCATGGGGGCAAGCTCACGAAACAGGGGGACGATTTCGAAGT
Organism: Ceratopteris richardii; assembly: GCA_020310875.1. Lineage (NCBI taxonomy): Eukaryota > Viridiplantae > Streptophyta > Polypodiopsida > Polypodiales > Pteridaceae > Ceratopteris > Ceratopteris richardii. The sequence goes on from CM035410.1 coordinate 146,669,916, forward strand.
TGTTGCGCTGGAGCTCCGAAAACGGCAGCTCACAGGACGCATGAATAATATTGATCCCTTCATCATTACAGTCGATACCGAAGGCGGGCCAGCGGGTAGTAAGACACAAGTACGGAAGCAATGGCACTTTGCAAAGCTTTCCCTGCTGCTGCAGCGTCAATGTCGTTCTGATAGAAGAGGATAGTTCGATTAGGCCGACAGACGCGGAACATTTGGTCTAATCCAGACATGTACATCACTGCTTCGCAGTTGGCTTTAGCGGCTTGACCAATGACGACGAACGTCCGAAGCACTTGCAAACCGATATCCTTGTTTGCCATTTGGGTGGTGGAACCTGAAAGTCGCTGAAAGCACAGATGAGCAGTGAAGCTCATGAACGTCGTAAAAAGCACAGATGAGCAGTGAAGCTCATGAACGTCGTAAAAATACTTTGAAGTTTGCACCAACTTCAGCCGTTATAGCTAGTGCAAGCTTCTAAAGTTCCTAAGTCTCTGAAACCGCACATGAACTGTGAAGCTCATCAACGTCGTAAAAACACTTAGGTGTGCTTTTCGTCTGAACGATAATAACTAAGTTTTCAAAGTACAATCTTCTAAATTTGGTTCAGCGATATTCGGAGAATCTAGAGCGCGTAAAACATACAGCTTTTTTCCTGTCAAAGCCTTTTTCTTTATAAATGTAGCATTAATCAAAGGCTGTTACGAATGAGGCGACATCGTTAGAGTGGTTCACGTTTTGTAGATGAGCCACTAGCTTCTTGAAACAGAGGCCTTGTGTTCAACTCTCAGGTTCGACATGTAATGGCTTTGGTCAATCTAAACCAGTTGTAACTAGTTATAATCTTGTCTAGCCCTTTCTTTGTGGGATACAAAGGTATTGTGGGTACCATGCCCATCCACTTATATAGTTGTTCTTTGAGAGTTAAAGCTCAAAGGAATATGTGCTTGTCGATCCTCCATTAAAATAAAAACATGGCTTGATTAGTTCTTGTACGCATGGTTTGATGGCCTAACATGTCACTTTGGGGATGGGAGATGAAGGTTCAAATTATGCATGTTAGTCGACATCCCCTTACCTACCTTAGGTAGGATGTTTCTATGGTCTTTGAGTCTAATGAATAAAATTCTTTGGACACCCCTTGTCTCTAGCCTTTTGGCCATGGGATTTCATCTTGAAGAGCTTCCACATTCAACCTTAGGGTCCTCCCCGCTAAAGTTCTATCCTCATGGGTCTTCGAGCTCTATAATTGTGATCGTGCCAGCCCTTGGTTTTTGGGATAGGGTGGATCTGATGGGTATTAAGCTCAGCTTTACCTCTACTTTCAATTTGCTCAAGGTAATTTGGGAAGTTTAACCCTCAAGTTAAACTTCCTTAAGGGAAACATTGTTGGAGTAGTGCCAAATTATCCACATAAATAGTCACATATCTTAATGGCATGTTAGTGTCACAGTTAAGTTGTAAGAGCCTTTGCACCATCTTGAACTACATCAGTACTTGAGGCAATGGGAGGGGTTCAACACTTGCCTATGACATTAGACATGGATTGGGCCTTAAGTCAAATTTCAAAACCATTTCCCTATCTTTAAACAGCTTGGGTAGTCTAGTAAGTTATGACCCCTACCTTGCAGAATACAAGGGGATCCCATGGGTACTATTTCCAGTTTCATGTGTATAGTTTTTCTTTCCATTATTTCAAGCAAGCGATATTATTCTTCAGCCAAAGTTCCTCTTTAAAAAAAGAAAGGACTAAAATTCCCTTTGCTTATTTATTTTCTTACTCTTATTTTGCTCTCTCCCACTCCCTCGCTCACTCCCTCATTGTTGGTTTCCCTTACTTTCTCTCTCTCTCTCCCCCTCTCGCTCTATCTCTATCAACTCTCTCTCTTTCTCTCTCTCTCTCTCTCTCTCTCACTTACCCTTGTCCTATCAACAAGCGAAAAGAAGAATCCAGAAAGGTATGGTGTCATAGATGAACTTTATGAAATTTTTCTCTAACAGGTTTAGATGGATCTAAGATAAGACATTATTTTGTCATTCATGTGTTTGATATAAGTCTTGAGTGTAGACTTATGCAAAGGTTCTTTTAGTCTCTAGAAAAGCAAAGGTGCTTGGCCTAATGGTTAAGTAATATGGATGAGAAGGAAGATGTCTTGGATTGAATTCCTATGAGATGTGTAAGAGAGTTTTTTGCCCAAAGAGCTCTAAAGCCTTTTAGAAGCATCCACTTAAGTTAACTCGAGTTAACTATGATACTTGACACACATGTAGTTACACAGCCAACACTTGGATCATTCGTATGCGCTTGCTATAGTAGGCAACCCCTTGGAGAGAGCTATATAGAGGGGTAAGGTTTCAGGAAGTTTCATAGAGGATTACGAGAGATACATTATGCTAATCTACCATGTACAAAAGATTTAGTTACCTTTAACAAAGCCTCACAGTATGATTAGGAGAGTGGTGGGATCATGAGGAATACCCAAAGAGTGACTAGTTCCACTCATACACATCACTCGAGTAAGTAGTGCAATAGTTTTGCTACATTACTAAGGAAACCAACTTTATGGGATCATGGGGATTGGTTTCATGAGGAAGCATCAAAGTGTGTTCATGTGATTTGAGTGACGGTTAGGAAGTTCATAGTTATGGCACTTGCTCTATGATATAGACCATAAATCCCTTAGTCAGGAATAGTAGGGGTATCCAGTACATATTTGTATGCTGTGATGTAGAGAGAGGTACTTGGATTCAATCTTGGTGTTATGAATTATGGAATGTGTTGAACAAGGAGTTGTTGGAGTATTAATTTATTAATGTATTAATGTGTTTTAATGTTTTTGATATAGCAATTGAAAGTTCATGAGGGCATGAAAGGCGTGCAAGGGCGGACATCAATAATCTGATTTAGAATTTATATAATTAGTAAAGAGACACATGTAGAGAGTTCTATTTCTAGAAACATTTTGTAAAGTAGTATTTAGAATAAGGGTTTTTGTAGACTACAATTTTTTATATTAAAATCAAAGGCTTTCTATAAAAGTTACCAAGTTTTACACTCATGCATGCTTTTTGAAGCCGCTCTCATGTAACCACTATTTCGACATAACCAAAACTTCCTATAATACATGTACTCTGTGGACTGTCAAAATAAAGTGCATGGGGGGAGATTTCATCCAATACTGCATTCTTTCTTGTCTCCTGGCATGTCTATTTTTCTATGTGTTTTCAATATTTGTAACCTCTATGCGTGCATGAGTAAGATCCTAATAACGCAGGTATCAAAGCTCTGCATTGTTGCGAGGATTGTACAAAAGAGGGAGAATGCATAATCATTCCCTAGAAAAAAGATAACTTAGCTCGTCATTGAGGGTTGTATTGTTTCACATTGGGTTCAGAAGGTATGTCGACACAAATGAAGCAGGTAATGGATTAGGGCAATTGTGGGGTACATGGGACATGGGGGTTGCTTTCTAGCAAGCTCGAAGGAGAGAATGGAGAAAAGATATTTGTCTTACTTCTTTTGATTGTATTAAACTGCCAAATAGGTATCAATTAATCAAGCTCATGAGTTTAAGCTTAAGCTTCAAGTCACTTATGTAGAACTAGAGTACCGCAAATGATTCTAGAAATATGTGTTGTTAACTTTGTACATAAAATGCATAGAAACATTAAAGCTTTTATAGATGATAGGATATGCTTCAAGCATAAATTAATTAATCCTCTTTGGGCTCTTCGATAGTGCAAGTACTTTCAGAGATATAGTACTGCAGAATTTAGAAGTTATAATGATAAGCATCCTCAATTAACTATAATAGCTTAGGTACTTTGGAGGTCTCATGTTTAGCTTTAACCGTTATGTTTAAGGATCACAGTATATCAAATCAGCCACATGCATGTTTACATTTTGTGTTCTATTTCTTCTCAATCATTGCATGAGAAGCTCTAGCGCTTTGTAAGAAGCATCTCTACAGTTTGCAAGCAGTGACTCAAATCTTGAGTTCCAAGATGATTCTTCTCCACTTATTAGCCAGAGGTCTGAATATGTGCCTCCTTGAAGTTTGGCATCTTCCTTTCTCAATTTTTCTCCTCTGATAGCAATAGCCACCAAAAGACTAGAGCCGCATCTACATCCCATCCGAGATAAGAAGCAACAACGTGTTAAGCATAGCCTCTATGGTCACACACATTCCTCTTTTTGCAGTCTAAGATGTTGTGTCCTCCTCTCTCTTTCATGTGTCTCCCTCAATTGCCAATCCTTCCCAAGAAAGTTTTCCCCACTGAGAGATCCAGAATGCGCTCCCCCCGTAAGATAGCCCTTTGTTGCATTTTTCTTTCTAGCCCGGTGAGCTCCCAAATGCCTCCTTTTCTTATCAGTCGTCTTTGCCACCTTTTGTTCATGCCAATGCTCTGATGACCACTGTTGGTGCAGATCAATCACCAATTGAATGTTTGAAGACTAAAGAATGAAGGATGAGATGAATTCTTGAAGCTTGGAAGGAAGATACATTCAGAGTATGTGAGGAATGTACACATATGTACATAGTTCACTTAGATCTTTGATTAGTCATAGACTTGTACAAATTTATCTATAAATACCTTGAAAATGTTGAGGCGTGATATGAGAGCATATGAAAGAATAGATAGAAGTCAAGAAAGGTGAAGTTAGATGTCATGAGACATGTGAAAAGTTAGTTGAGTTTTCTCTCATCACTCAACTGTAACTTTCTGAGTAATTGAAGAAATATTGCGCCCGATCTTTTCGTGTCTGTTCTGTCTGTGGTTGATCATTTGTGAAATCCTTTTGAGGATATCTAAGTTGATAGTTGATGAGTTTGTGATCAAAATTTTAGAGTCTAATTGTAAACAGGTTAGGAGAATTATCTGTAGGAACATTCATATGTGTTGAGTGTTCACAGTCTCCTGAAACAGGCGCAATTTTCGAGTCCAAAGAAATGAGTAGTGCTCAGTGCACAGTGTAACGTTTTACACATGTGATAGCTCAAAATCTAAGTTGAGAGATAAGCTATCTACAGCCAAAAGGATTTGGCAAAACGGGTTCGACATTGTGAGAACCAAAGTTAAGAAGTTAGGGGTGTCAAATCGACTTCTCAGAAGTGCAGATTTGAACATATGTAACTTGTGAAGTTGATTTCTCAAGTTATACTAAACCTTTTGAAGAACTTTAACTTGGAGGAGGTGCGCAATGTCTAGACGACACTCCATACAAAATTTCATGGAAAACTTTAAAGGTTTTATAAGTCAATGAGAAGAAATTGTGCAGCAGACTTTCTGTGTTTCATCTTCTTCACAGAATTTTTAACTTTTGATAATTTGGAGATTGGACCTCTAATTTGGTAAAGGTTTTGACTTACTCTTGGTATAGAGGTGCTCTAATCACAAGAGTAGGTTGTTCTTTTGGAGATTAACACTCTCCATCAGTGGTATCAGAGCAGGAGACATCAAAATCAAGAAAAGGAGGATCCCGACTGCTGCAGATTCAAGAATTTCAACAATTGAAGAGCTAGAAGGTGAAAGTTTGAAGGCAAAGCTTGAGGAGGAGACCATACAACATCAAGAAGGACAAAAGGAGTCTAATTCGAAGTAAAGGTACACATATTGCTCATAAAGGTTGAAGTTTTCAATACACAGGAGAACACAAGATGGGAGATTCTCTTCAGATAGAGAAATTGGATAGGGAAAACTATCCTGCATGGTCAATGAGGATGGAAGCTCATCTTATGAGCAAAGATTTAATAGCCTACATCACAGGTGAAGAGGAGAAGCCAAGTTTCAGAGATCCTAGTGTTCCAACTAGGGAAGAGTTAGCAGACTTGAAAAATTGGATGAAGAAAGATGCTCAAGCTAGGAGCATTATATATATGGCAGTCAATGATTACTTGTTACCTCATATTCGAGGTCTTGAAAGTGCAACTGATATTTGGAATGCTTTGGAGGAGCATTTCCAGAATACTACAAAGTCAAGGAAGGCATCCTTATGGGCAGAGTTTACAACCTTCAAGAAGAAGGCTTCTCAATCTATTTCAGACTATGTAACAAGGATGAAAGACATTGCAGATGCATTAGGAGCTGTTGATGAAGACATTGAGGAGGATAAATTGGTAAGGCAAATTCTTACAGGCTTAAGAGGTGATGACAAATGGAAGCCATTCATTTTGTCTACAGAGTTATCACTTGATCATTTCACTCCTGATTTAAATCAGTTGTTAGGTCATATGCTAACATTTGAGCAGGATGTTAAAGGAGATAGTGACAAGAGTGCAGGTCATGCAATGTACTCAAAGGACAAGAAGAAGAATAGCAAAGGAAAGCAACAAGCAGGTGAAGATGAAGGCACAACTAGTCAAGCCAACTTCCTAAGAGGAAGAGGAGGTGGCAAAGGTAGAGGAAGAGGCAGGAATAACAAAGATGGAGGCAAAGCTTGCTGGATTTGTGGTAAGACAAATCACTTGGCTAATGATTGTTGGCATAATACTCAGAATAATAATGGATACAGTCAAAACTATAATGTAAGAGGAAGAGGTGGCAGAAATCAAAGAGGTAATTTCAGAGGCAGAGGTGGTAGGAGTTACTTTGGAAGAAATGCAGGTAGAGGATTCCAAAGTCAACAATACAACAACACCTACTACAATTATGCTTCAGATCAAAAGGAGGATTCAACATTAATAATGAATGCTACTTGTGAAAGTCAGAGTGAAGATCAGAGAGTCTTCTACATTGACTCAGGGTGTAGCAACCACTTGAGTGGTAATATATCTTTGATGACTGATTTGGAGAATAAAGTGTTTAATCATGTTGTTCAAACAGGTGACAACACAAAGCACAATGTGAAGTCAATTGGATCAGTGAAGGCCAAGGATGGTAGTACCCTATTGAGTAAGGTCTTGTATGTTCCTACAATTCCTAAGAATTTGATAAGTGTAGGACAAATTGTTGAAAAGGGATATGAAGTAAGGTTCACTAATGATGGAGTATATGTGGAAGACCCTAGTCAAGGGTATAAACAGATTGTCTCAGGGAAGAAAGAAGGAAGACTATTTACATTGAAGATTCAAGGCAATATTGGTCATGCTATGTTCACATATGGAGGACATAAGATCTCTGAGTTAGATCTTTGGCACAAGAGGCTTGGACATTTCAATGAAAGAGGTATTAAAGACATGATTAATAATGGTTCAGTGCTTGGATTGCCTAATGTTGCAGGTCAACATATGACATACAGATGTGAGGCATGTCAATTAGGTAAGGCTCATAAGAACTCTTACTCCAAGCATGGTTTCATGTACTCAGAGAAGCTTGAATTGGTACACACAGATGTGTGGGGACCATCAAAGGATTTCAGTATAAATGGGTCAAGGTATTATGTGATTTATGTTGATGATGCTACTAGATGGATCACTAATTATGTGATCAAAGATAAGTCAGAAGTGTTTAACACATTTAAACACTATCATGCATATGCAGAAAGAATTACAGGTCATAAGTTGAAGAGACTAAGGTCAGATGGAGGGGGAGAGTATTTCTCTAATGAGTTCAGTGATTACTTGTGGAATGCAGGTATAAAAAGGGAAGTTACTTGTAGGTACTCTCCTCAACAAAATGGTGTAGCAGAAAGGAGAAATAGAACACTTGTTGAGTTTGCAAGATCCATGATGAAGGAGAAAAATTGCCCTAATTATTTGTGGGCTGAGGCTGTAAATACAGCTACTTATTTGGTTAATAGATTACCATGTAAAGCCTTGCAGGGTATGACACCATATGAGGCTTGGTGGGGTAAGAGACCTACCTTGGATCATTGCAGAGTTTTTGGATGTGTGGCATATGCTTATGTGCCATCACAATTAAGGCACAAGTTGGAGCCTAAAGCTGAAAAATATGTTTTCATTGGTTATGATGACAAGCAAATGGGCTATAGATTGTGGAGTCCATCTACAAAGCAATTCATGGTTTCTAAAGATGTTACATTTGATGAGCAAAGTACTTGGTATGCAGGTACAATCAATATCAATACAGGTAATGAAGAAGAAGTGAGCCAAAGGAAAGGTAAATCAAAGGTTCAGATATTTGATGAGCAAGAGAATAATGAAGTGCAGGTTGAAGTGGAAGAAATACCAAGATTTGATCCTGAATATGAAGAACCAGAAACCTCAAGAAGTGGAGAGCTTAGGAGGTCTACAAGGAACAGATGGCAACCTACAAGGTATAGCTATGATACTTCATTTTTGGCCACAAAAGATTATGCTTATATGATGAATACAGATGAAGACCCTTCTACATATGAAGAGGCAAGAGGTAAGGAAAAATGGGAGAAAGCTATGCAGGAAGAATATGATGCATTGATGGAGAATCAAACATGGGATTTGGTTCCAAAACCAAATAGTCAGAAAATCATTGGATGCAAATGGGTTTACAAAACCAAGAGGTTTGCAGATGGAAGTGTGTCTAGATACAAAGCTAGACTTGTTGTTAAAGGGTTTGCTCAGACTTATGGTGTTGACTATGATGAGACCTATAGTCCTGTGGCAAAGATGACAACCATCAGGACACTTATAGCTATTGCTGCATGTAAAGGTTGGAAGTTATGTCAACTTGATGTGAAAAATGCTTTTCTGAATGGTTATATTTCAGATGATGTGTTCATGGAGCAACCTCAAGGGTTCAAAGATAAAAGGTATCCAGATCATGTGTGCAAGCTCAAGAGAGCTTTGTATGGCTTGAAGCAGGCCCCAAGGGCATGGAACTATAGACTTGTAAAGTTCTTGAAAGAACTTGGATTTCAGGTGTCTAAGGCAGATAGTAGCTTGCTTGTCAAAGCAAGTGATAATGGTTTCATATACATGTGCATATATGTTGATGATATAATCCTTACAGGTACAGATGAAGAAGGAATACAAAGACTCAAGAAGCAGATGGAAAAGGAATTCAAAATAAGTGACTTGGGAGACTTGTCATACTTCTTGGGCATGGAGATTACATATACTCAACATGGAGTATTTGTGACCCAAGAAAGGTATTTGAAGAACTTGTTAATCAAGTTTAAAATGGATGATTGCAGGGTAGCACCTACACCAATGGAGGTGAATCACAAATTGAGTAAGTTTGGTGGTGAAGAGTTCAAGGACATGAGACAATATCAGAGTCTGATTGGTAGTCTTATCTATGCTACTTTAACTAGACCTGATTTATCATATGCAGTAGGGGTTTTGTCTCAATTCATGCATTGTCCTAGGAAAGAACATTGGATTGCAGGTCAAAGAGTGTTGAGGTACATTAAGGGTACACTCAATGAAGGTTTGTATTATGGGTTTACCTCAGATACAAATATCAAAATCTATAGTGATGCAGATTGGGCAGGTAATCCAGATGATAGAAGATCTACTTTTGAATACATGTGTTATGTGGGAGATAAACTTATCTCATGGTGTTCCAAGAAGCAACATACAGTTGCTTTGTCTTCTACAGAAGCAGAATACAAAGGCATGGTTGAAGCTGCAAAGGAAGTGATTTGGCTCAAGACCTTAATGAAGAGTCTTGACATTGTGCATGGGATACCAATTTTATTTGGAGATAACATGAGTTCATTGTACTTAGCTGCTAATCCTGTTTTCCATGCCAGGACCAAACACATTGAGATTCAGTATCACTTTCTAAGGGAGAAAGTGATGGACAAGGAGATTGAAGTCATTCATACTTCAACTAAAGATCAGATAGCTGATATGCTTACAAAGAGCTTGGATGGACCAAAGCTACAGAAGTTTAAAGATATGGCAGGTATAAAGAAGAAAGGAGAAACCTCAATTGATGATTGAGGGGGAGCTGTTGGTGCAGATCAATCACCAATTGAATGTTTGAAGACTAAAGAATGAAGGATGAGATGAATTCTTGAAGCTTGGAAGGAAGATACATTCAGAGTATGTGAGGAATGTACACATATGTACATAGTTCACTTAGATCTTTGATTAGTCATAGACTTGTACAAATTTATCTATAAATACCTTGAAAATGTCGAGGCGTGATATGAGAGCATATGAAAGAATAGATAGAAGTCAAGAAAGGTGAAGTTAGATGTCATGAGACATGTGAAAAGTTAGTTGAGTTTTCTCTCATCACTCAACTGTAACTTTCTGAGTAATTGAAGAAATATTGCGCCCGATCTTTTCGTGTCTGTTCTGTCTGTGGTTGATCATTTGTGAAATCCTTTTGAGGATATCTAAGTTGATAGTTGATGAGTTTGTGATCAAAAGTTTAGAGTCTAATTGTAAACAGGTTAGGAGAATTATCTGTAGGAACATTCATATGTGTTGAGTGTTCACAGTCTCCTGAAACAGGCGCAATTTTCGAGTCCAAAGAAATGAGTAGTGCTCAGTGCACAGTGTAAAGTTGTACACATGTGATAGCTCAAAATCTAAGTTGAGAGATAAGCTATCTACAGCCAAAAGGATTTGGCAAAACGGGTTCGACATTGTGAGAACCAAAGTTAAGAAGTTAGGGGTGTCAAATCGACTTCTCAGAAGTGCAGATTTGAACATATGTAACTTGTGAAGTTGATTTCTCAAGTTATACTAAACCTTTTGAAGAACTTTAACTTGGAGGAGGTGCGCAATGTCTAGACGACACTCCATACAAACTTTCATGGAAAACTTTAAAGGTTTTATAAGTCAATGAGAAGAAATTGTGCAGCAGACTTTCTGTGTTTCATCTTCTTCACAGAATTTTTAACTTTTGATAATTTGGAGATTGGACCTCTAATTTGGTAAAGGTTTTGACTTACTCTTGGTATAGAGGTGCTCTAATCACAAGAGTAGGTTGTTCTTTTGGAGATTAACACTCTCCATCAACCACCAGAATCCTCTGGATTGCACTTCAATCTGCCCAAAAAAAGGAAAAAAAAACCATCTCTCCCGAAGGAATGTCCACATAGAGTTGTTGTTCTATATATATATATCTAAAGATCACCTGATTTCTTTAGTTTTTCTTTTTTCGATATATATAATATTTAATATCTGCTATTCATAAAAAAAAATGCACATAAAACAAACATATAAACATACATTTCCATAGTTGTAAATGCACTTCGATGCATACATACATAAATATACACACATTCACATGAAAACTCTTCACGGAGATGTTCATATTAAATGATGAAGAAATGTCCAAAGATCCATAACTTTTACTATGATCATGCTTAAGCGCTTCATACCAGAAGTTATTACATGAAGAAAGTGATTTTAAGAGCTAGAGATCACCGATTAGCATGATGTTGTTATAATTTCTTCAATCAATTGCCACTAGATCAGGATCAATTTAATTTGATGATTTCTCTTTATCTTGATTAAGCTTTCAATTGTTGCTTCATGTTTGATTTACTAGCTTGATTTTCATATCATGACCACATCCACCCCCTCGTAACCTGTGCATCCTCTGAATGTACCAACCTGCATAGATATCAAAAACACGAGCAAGCATCAAGTAGTCATGGGAGATTAACACAATTGAAAGAAAATTCAACTATGCATGAAATCTAAAAATGCATTAAACTTGGCATAAATTAAGAGAAGAAGGTAGACACAATTATCGCATTCAACATATGAAGATACAGTAATGCATTCAGAATAGTAATCACATGAGTGAATGGAAAACTTCTTAGCTCTTTTGTTAGCTTGACTTGGTCAGATCAAGTAGCCCATCCTAAGCATATGCATACACTAGCCCTTACTAACTTGATTTACCAAACTACAATCTGGCTTCCCTATTGATTTTTCACCGTCAAGACCCACATGAGACCTTTTCTTATTTTTCTTTAATTTTGATTTTATTTTTCTTTGCTTTAATTCTTCACCCCAGCTCAGCCTTTTTATTTTTGTTTTTGTTTTTATTCATTTTATTCTTTATTTACACATGTCAACCTATGCAAAAATCAAGTGCGACTCATGAACCTATCAACCCAGCGAGGTTTAGCCCACTCGTCTATCGACGTGACATAGTGCACGATGCACAATGTCAGCCTCATACGAAACGGATGTTAGCTCATGGCTCTAGCCACCTTGTCAGAGTGACTCCACCCACCTATCGACCCGTAGGAGGGCATGAAAACATATAGGTCAAGCCATACAACACAACTAGTGTCAGTTCATGGCCTTGATCATCGGACCAGGGTAGATCGACCCACCTACTAGCTCATTGCCACGGCCAATAGCACATGCACATACATATAGATAACTGCTGGTGTATGGTCTTTTTCTAAAGCATAATCTATCTGAAGGTCAGATCAGACTAGAGATCAAACGCAAAAGTCAAAGCATGTCACTCATCAAGTGTTCATGAACGCTAGTATATACAACTAATTAGTTTTGGTGATCCCTTCACCTTCCTAAGTCTTGTTCTCGAAAGTTCTAGTCCACTTCCTAATCCTACTCGCATAATTTTGGCCCTTCATGCATCACATGTATCCTCAATAGCCATATGAAATCTTTGGCCTACTTAAATCCCTTAACATTTATGGAATTCTTTATGTATCATATGCTCAATCATGCAATCTTTCTATATATACATATATACAAGATGAAAGAAAAATTGAAGCCGTAAGAGCTCACCAGTATAAAGTGAAAAGTTGTTTGAATCTTATATCTCAAATCATCTCTTCTTTATTCATTCTGAGTTGCCATCTTTCATTTACTGATGTGACTCCTATTTCCTCTAAAAAACTTGATGAAAATCATTAGACACTTTATTCCATTATATACAACTTACTTTCTTTGTTCAAGTCTCTTTTAGGCCTCCTTTTCGATGCTAAATGCTGAAACAAAACATGATCATAAAACACACTTATATACACACAATAGATCATAAGTTAGAAGAAATTATTCATCCTTATTTATGTACGATAGTGAAGTTATGACTTTTAGTCCTAATCCCTTACTCTTATTCAATTTAACTCTTATGGATGCCTATGTATGAATGCCCTTGTTTGGTCCTCCGATAGAGGAAATAAGTACTCATAGATAAAGGCATCAAGTTCTTCTTCACTTAACAAGTCACCTTCACTTTGTTATGGAAGCATTTCATGATATATTCTTGCTAGAAGTATTTCTTTTCCTTCTATAATATTTGTTGTCATGGGAAGCATTTCAGACAACAGAATTTTGAATGTGGACTGATCTACAAGCACATTCGTGGCTCGCGTCAGTTCTCTATGTCTGTCCTAATCTATAGGTCTAGCCCTAGGTAGAGTTGGATGTACATCCTTGGTTTGGTTTAAAGCTATTATAGTTGATGGCCCTTCCTCAATCAGTGTCTTGTGCTCTAAGGGATTTATAGGTGCAGCAAGTGAGTACTCAAACATAAAGGCATGATTCAGAGATTGTACTAAAGATGTATTTCTAATTTGAGTCAAAGCTCTATTTCTAGCTAGATTTAAATTTGGATTCCTATCTCGAACTGAATCGCTCCGAGATGATGTCTCCGCATCATCAGAAAAAAATTCCTCTCCATGATTAAATCACAATTCTTTATCTATTTCTAGAGCTGCACTTGCAACAAAAGACACATTAGAAATGAACATGCATTTAATCTTTATTTATGTACATTAACATGCATTCATGTTTTAGCAACTTTCATTATTTAATGTACACTCTTTCCTTTGCACACACACACTATATCATATCTAGTTTTTCTTCTTATTTATTCACACTTTTAATATTTACATGCCTATATATATAAATTCTTTGAATATTTATCTCTCTTCTCCATCTCAAATCTCTTCAGCAAATTCCTCATCTTTTGCATTTTCTTTCTTCTCTCCATCTACCAATGTCTGATAATCCTCATTCTCCCTTCTTTTAAATGGCTTAACTCTTTTCCCAGCAATTCCTTTAACTTGGTTCCATCGAGTTCCCTGAGCAAGTTTGTACCATTGTCCAACACTTTATATATCACATAGGGACCAAACCATCACTTCACCAATTTTCTTTGGGCTTCGTATTGAATATCTAGTGAGTTATTGTAGACAAGTACCCAATCTCCTTCATTGAACTTTTTGGGTCTTAACCTATCGGTCTTGTCAATTACAATCTTATTTCTTTCTCTAGATTCTCTAAGATAAAGCACAACTTCTTCTACCAAATATGTGACTCTATCGATAGTATAGATTTTTGACAATACATTAGTTCTGTTGGCATGAATTCAATAGTCCTAGTGCACATCATCGTGTTTTCCCATAGGGCAAAGAGAAGATATTTCCACCATTCCTTTATTTTTCCCTCAAAAGCCTTAGCCAAAGCTTTAATAATCGGAGGATATCCATGCTCAATTTTCCTGTTGGCTTCAGGATGTAAGTAGTTGTGAGCGATACCCGAATTCCATATTTCTCAAAGAATTCTTTGGCTTCTTGAGCATCGAGCTCACCTATGTCAGTGACTATTTTCTCAACATAGCCAAATCTACTAAACACATCTTTTAGTAGAAAATAACATATATTGTTCGTAGTTTTTGTCCTTAGAGCTCTTCCTTCAACATGATTTGTAAGGTCCTCTCTTGCGAGCACAATATATCTCATCTGTTGTACCCCTAATGGCATTGTAACCAGATCGACAAACCACTTATAGTGGATGTTTAGAGGATATGTCGGGTGAAACTCATCTCTGTGTTTTACATTCGAGAACACTTGGTAAGTCTTATAAGTTGCCACATATTTATGGACATCTACATACATCTTGGGCCACCAATATCTTTCCTTTATCTTTTCATAAGTCTCTTGAAAGCCTTTATGTCTTGCCCATACTGAACTATGCATTTCACACATAATCTTGTCTCTCGCTTCATTACAACCCACAACTCACTGAGGTATCTTGTTTATTCCGATCTTTTGTTTCTAGAGTAATCCATCTTTTAGAAAATAATTGTTTGATTTTCTTTGAATGATACGGAACGTTTCTTTACTCCAACTCGGATCAGGAGAATTAATGCTTGAGTGTCTTCCAATTTCCTTCTAGTCATTTTCATATTCATCTTCATTGAAATCTTCTGTTATCCCTATTTGGACTTTGTAAGTTTTCTCTTCTTTTCTCTTATTTTCTTTCATGCCTCTTAAGCTCTTTAGATCTCCTCTTCTTGGAGACTCAACACTAGTCTGAGGCTCCTCAATTAGATGAGTAGACTCATCTACGCTCTAAGTATGTATATGTGAAGCATAAAAATCCAAACCTAATTCTTTATCATTAGAGATCATTAAATCTTCATTTTTGTATATAGCTCGCAATAGCATATAAGCCACCACATTATTCCTCCTAGTTATATGGATAAACTCGGGGCTTAGTGACTTGATATACGCAATCCATCTTAACATAGCGATGTCTGCAGTGGAAGAGTTCATGATCACTCCCAATAATGGTAAGTTTTCTGTTTTCACCACCACAATTGCCCCAATTACGTATTCTTTATAATTCTTTAATGTAGTCACTATTCCCCAAATCTCTCGCTTAATCTGAGGGTACCCTCTATAGAAAAAATTTAGCACTAGCTCCAAATCTAATCACATACCTTTTTCCCTCATCATCTTCTTAGCCAATTGCCTAGCCTGTACATGTCGGACTCGTATCTATGGTAATGTAGATCTATTTATTCTCATAGTAATTGGCTTTTCTAAGCAGCGGTGCTTCTACAAGTGCCTTCTTTAATTTCCTCAGAGCTTTCGTGTGGATGTCTTTCCATTGAAATCTTTGCCCTTTTTGAAGCAATTGATAAAGTGGGTCTACAACATGGGTAAAATGAGGAATCCACACAACATAGAAAACACATTAGCCGAGAAATCTCCTCACCCTAATGATTGAGGAGTAGCCTTCATGTGTCGAATAGCATCTACTTTTTTCAAGCACGACTTTCTTCCTTTAGGGCCACATAGACTCCCTACAATGAGAAACTCTTACACTTCAAATATTGATTATTCTGCAAAGGGTGTGAAATGAACCTCTTCTAGCCGACAAAGAATGGATTGACAGTCATTTATGTGATGTTTAACAAATTTTCAACATCCATCCAAATCAAGAGTTTCATCTTCATCTTTTTCCTTGCAACCTTTAATAAGGAGATCATCAATGAATGGCATGGTCAGATGTGGAATAAAATCCCTGAGCACCTTATGCATACCATTCATCATATGTGCCACCGAGTTCATTGTGTCTTGTGGAAAAGTACACATGTGCACAAGCCCAAGTGGTGTCCTCATGGTTGTCAAGTCACGACTCTCAGGGCTAGCTGGAATTGTTCATACCCAGAGTGCAAGTCCCCCATCGAATAAATAGATGTCCCTGCAAAGGCTTCTCTATACTCAACTATGATTGGACCAATTCCCATATTTTTTATTGTCACCTTATTTACCAGCTATAGATCCTTAATAAACCTCAGTGACCCATTTTTCTTTGGTACTCTAAACCAATGGTTAGAATAGGAAGTGCTTGATGGCTCAAGAATCCACATTGTAATCTTCTCATTCAACACGCCAATCAACTTTGAAATGGGAGCTTTTGGTATAGTAATTGGTCAAAGATTCCAAGGTACATGTGGTATCATAAAATAATCATTGGTGTAACCAGAGATGGATCTATACACCCAATTTCTAGGGAGCTAAAAGCAAAAGCCTTTCCATATATGATTATCATCCGGGAGAATACATTCCTCACCTTCTTAGTGAGAAATCCATGATTTCCTAAAGATATTTGCTCAAGTGTTTCTTTAGTGAATTCGTGACCTATTTTTCTTTATCCCTCATAGGTGGTTGGGTTTTTGCACTATCCATAAAATGGTAACTATTTTCAAGAAGCGGAACTGCAACTGGTTTAATCTTTCTATCGAGCATTTTGTATTTTATTTCAACAAAAGCTTATTTTCCCTTTTCATCTTGCTCGAACTTTGTTATTTCCTTGTACATGGAAACGGAGCGCATTAGACTCACGTAGTCACTCCTTCTTTTTTCAATCAGTTCTTGCAAATCAAACATTACATCTCCAAAAGATATCTCATAAAAAACTCCAAAGATTTCCTCCTCGAATTCAAGCACTCTACATCCGTAAAAGTTTCTCCGAAGATCTGCTATGTATTGTTTTTCCCAATTTTTTAAGTCAGAAAAAAAACATGAAACTGAAAAGAACTTGTTGACAAAAGTGTCATGAAACTTGATATTGAACCTATTTAAATTGGGGATCTTTTCACTATCCAAGCTTCCATAGTCGTGGTTTATGAAAGCTTCCTTTAAAAACTTTGATCTTCAAGTTCTTCAAAAATAGGTCTTGTCTGAAGAGAATTTTTGTTCCTGACATGGTCCACATAAATCCTCATAAATTCGACCGCTTTCTTTCCATCCTTGCTTTGAATTTCCATATAGGCCAAACCATCCTCTACGATTCTTGTCTCCATTCTTATGGCACTAATGTATGGCTACCCTAAAATCAACGAATAGCTGGAATGATCTTGGACAAAAATTTTTGATAATCACCAACATCTCTAATTGTGACTAGTACTTGTCAGCAAGCATCAAAAAGCTCACGTGGCATCATATTAGGAGTGCAAATTCTCCATCCTAGCTGCATATCTATTGGCCATTCTCCTTTCATGTAGAGATCTTTGGACATTAAATTAATTTTAGATCCATGATCGATAAGAGCGATGACTAGTGCACTAATTATATCTAATTTTACCAACATCTTAGTCCTGGCTTGAGCCCAGTGATCTCTAGTGTAATGACTTGAAGGAGTTATATCTAGAAATCAGTTCTAAGATCATTTCGTCATGTGCCCATGGCTGCACATTAGTTTCATTTTGTTTGAGTGCACTTTTCAATCCTTGTACTTGTGCTTGTATGGCTTGAACAGGTGTCTCTTCATCCATCCTCTCAGATTCTTGAGTGTCGGTTATTGGCTGCCGTTTTCTCCTCAAGAGGTCGATAATAACTTCTAGAAATTCTTGTTTAGATACTCTCTAGAACTGGCTTTACATATGTGTCTTGCTCAATGTGAGATTTTAGCATATATGATGGGTTTTTCACTTTTCCTTGACCTCTCCTTGCAGGTTTCATTTCTTGATCCTGAGGAGGATTATTGACTTGAGTAGGAACACTCATGTCAGCAGAAGTAGGGTTTTGAGCTTGGGTCCATATTTGATTTGGTTGGGTTGTTGCTGTTTGGAATATTGGAATTACTTGAGGGGGCTGGTTTGTTTGTATTGGTTGATTTTGATTTGGTGTTTTGTATTGATCTTGTGAAGCTTCTACTTGATGCCTCATTCTTCTTTTCTCTTCTTCATCTTCATTCGTTCTCCTCCTTTTTTCTTCCACTACTGCCTCATGCTCCATTGAAGAGCATAAGTAAGTAACAACCGAGAGAGTATCCACAAGATCTTCCCATCTCGTTAAACCACCGATCTCATTCCTTGTTGACTTTAAGATCTCATGATGCATCTTTCCCTGATCTAGGGATTTTAACACTTTGGACCATGATTTTGTGTTATTATTTTCATCAATTACTTGACATGCGTATAAAGACATATGGGATGTTGAAGCAACATTAGCAGAAGTGCCGAGGAAAAACACTCTCTTTCCTCCACAGCCAGATTTAATATTTACTTTTTCTCTAGTTTTCGAGTCATAATCTTCTCCTTTATGAAAACTAGGTTTTTAGCCAATGCTTCTTTAAAGCTTTCACACGAGCATTTGTTGTGCTCCAAGGAGTCACAACAGATGCACCTTCTAATTTTAGGAGCTTTCGAGCCTTTAGTGTTAGTTTCTTGTGAAGACTGGGATTTCATCAATTGCTTAACACTTTGGATCGTGAGATCACTAAACCTTTTAAAATATTTGTCCATGGTTTTGGGAGGTACAATATCCTTCCCAGTTGGTGGATGAACCTGAGCATTCAGGCTAGGCTGATGTGGCACTTGCATTTTCTCTTCTTGTAAGTCCTCCTACCAATCTTGCATGAATTTTTCCATAGCTCTTTTCTTTTCTACAAACCTCATTATTGTTGCTTCGACCTCATCCCAATCTTTTGTAAGCTCCGACATGTCTTGCAATTGTGGGAGAAGTTCTTCACGGGCCTTTATATATATCGGGTGTACAAACAAAGATACCCTTTCATGTTCTATTGCTTTCCTACCATGTTCCATCAGGTCAACGTACTAAAGATCAGATTCCTTGTTTATATTTAGGATGCTTTCATTTTTTTTTGTGAATCCACTTTCAGAACGTTGATCGAGTTACTTTATTAAGATCCTCGAGTGCTAAAGAAACTCTACATGGAAAGAAGCTAGGGTTCATGCACTCAGTCTTCACTCTCGCCTTCATGCTTGCAACGTGGTCGTCCTATACGTGTTTACTCTACATTTAGCAGCTTTTTCCACTCAGTGATTCTATTGGTGCGGGAGTGTCGTGCTCTCCCTGAGAGGGGGGGGATGGTTTCGATGCTTCAGCATCAAAGAGAACTCCAAAGCTTAGTCTTCGATATGAATATGTTGCAGGTACGTGAAACTCTGCAAGAGGTTGAAGCTTCATCCCTCGATAGCTCCAGTGGGCTGTTTAAGGTTGGCAAAGATATGTTTGGTCCTCATTCCAAGGGTACTAAAGGTTTAAAGACTCCTTTTGGCTTTAATAAAGTATGTGGTTCTTCCCTTGATGCAACTGCACCATTGCATTCTGTAGCCCCTCTACATAAATCATTTGTAGATTTTGTTTCTAATGGATTACGACATATGGAGGGAAACAACTCAGCTAATGTGGTAAACGTATTCAAAAATGGGAAATCTCTGCTTGTCCACACTCTGGAATGTTTCTTTAAAGAAATGGCTAAGAACATGTGTGCAAGACAATTCCACTCCGATTATTGATAGGGGAGCGTATTCGGATTGGCAGAACCATCTGACTGAACGAGTAGTGATAGCATTATGCCACGGCCCTAGGCCTCCCCTAGATGTTCGAAACCATTGTATTAAATCGAACTAGGAAACACATGGTCTCTTTATTGGCCAGGTTCAATACTTACCGAATGTCTAGTTCCTATTCTTTTTTGATGATGCCATTAGTGCCCTAGGAGTCAATATGGAGGGACAATGGTTAATTAAGACAACCTCGGTGTCATTTTTTAAATGTTTTTCCCATTTTAATCCAAGGGGTCCTAAGCCCTCACGTGTCCTCGTTTGGGTAGAGCTGCCTGATCTGCCAGTAGATTTTTTTCCTTGGATTGAAGGTCTTTGTTCCCTAATTGGAAAAGTGCTTGGAAAGATACCTAGGGGTAGTTACAACCCTAAATGGGACCCACACGTATTCTTGGAATTAGATATGAATAATCCCATTAAATCATCATTGACAATAAATGACTTTGATGGTAATTATCTTCATGAGTAGAAAGTTATCTAGGCAGGGCCACTAGGTGAGGGAGTGCCCCCTCCTTAAGGAGACTCCGAGTACTCAAGGTAGAAAATTGGATGATTAATTACCCTCCTAAAGTCTACTAGGTAACTTCAACAAAAGACTTGTGGGTAAACAGATTAAAAAGAAAGATAAAAAGTGGATAAATACCTATGATGTTTTGTTGGAAGATGTTACTAATCCTCTTAATGAGACAAGCACCACAAAAGCTGGAAGGGTTGTTTCTGCTCCCCATCCCAATAACTTGGGTAAAGAAAATGGCGAGGAAGGAGTTCTTGGCTCTAAGCAACTCTAGACAAGTGCTAAGGAAGGTTGGACTAAGATGCAAAACAGGAGGAAGTTCGCTCAGGCTGTCTCTTGGCAAATTGATCGGCCTATTTTGCCTCCCACCATAGGTGATGCCTTACCTTTTCCCTCTAAAGATTGCAGGTTTGTAGTTGAACTGAATAGAATGGATGAGACTGAAATTCTTGGGCTTCAAAATAGTGGGCGTCCAGTCAAAGGAAAATTATGCCCCTTTGAGACAACAAGTGTCTAGGGCCAAAAATAAATACTTTAGGCCTAAATACAAAAGGAAGGATATACTGAACAATTCCTTGGTTGTAAATAAGTTCACCAAAAAACATCAAGAAATGATGAATGTGTTGGCTTTGCTTGTATTAACCTCTTTATTTTCTATCATGAATATTATCAATATTCTTTCTTTCAATATCAAAGGGATTACTCACCCTATTCTGGCCAAGTGTGCTAATAAGTGGATGGCTGATCTGTCCTTTATGCCTGAGTTCATTTGCCTCCTAGAGCTTAAGCTAGTTGGATCTAGATTGCCTTATCATTTCAATTGTGCATCTAATAATCATGTCTGGTCTTACATTGATCATCCCATGGTAGGGGGAGCTACGATAGGGGTGTCTAAGCCCCTCAATCCTTTGATTGTTGACTCCTTGAAAAGATAATGGCACAAGTGGTCTGATGTCACTCTTGGGAAACGGTTTGAGTGCACCATTATAAGTGTTTATGATTCCAAATGTCCTTCCCAAAGGTCCAAGTTGGGAAGAGCTCAGAAGGATTAAAGACCCCATTATCCTTGTGGTAGAATTCAATATGGTCATGGCCATAAATGACATATTTGATAAAAGAGGGAATATTATCTCGGGTCTTGAATGGTAGAAATGGATCCATCTCTCTACCACTAATGATTTATATGATTTCTTCTCCCACTCCGGATTCACCTCCAATAATGAACAAAAGTTTCCTCATTATTATGCTGCTAGATTAGATCGTGCCTATAGCAATCGGCCTTACTTGCAACAGTTTAGTGAAATCAAGGCTGAGGTTGACGAAATGTTATGTATCTCTGATCACTCTCCTCTTAGCGTTTTTTTCAAGAGTGACAGACCTAACATTAGGGTAGGATGGCCCCACTTGGACCCTTGCCTACTTAAGCTCCCATGTGTTATTGAAAGAACTAAGGCTATAATTTCCCATTACTTCCAAAGTCTAGCTAACCCTAGCCTAGCCTGGGCCAAATCCATTAGAGACATCGAGGCTCTCTTCACTCACTTCAAGAAATTGAAAAGAGAAGCTAGAGCCAAAAGAAGACATGCTCTTGCCAAAGAAATAGATCTTCTGGCTTCCTCTCAAAGCCCTAATAAAATGGACTTGATTTTATACCCTCAGGAGAAGCTGAGATATGTAGAGTACCTTGAGGCTAGCAGTATCCTTACCTCTTCAAGAGAATTTTGGGTAGGAAATCTTGAAAAACGTACCAAAAGTATGTTCACTCTCTTGAAGAAGAAAAAGATAAAAGACTATGTTCCTTTCCTCAAGAAAAAGAATGGTGGTTATGGTATCAGTTTGGAGGAGAACTTGCAAGAGGCTACTGGCTTATTTATGAATGTTTTCTCTAGTACTCCCAATTGGGGGGAGGATATCCACAGAGCCAGGGCCCTCATCACTCTTAAAAGGAAATAAAATATTCCTCGTTGGCTAACTACCAAGCTAGACCTACCCCTCACTACCTCTGAGATTAAAGAAACCATTGGTAAATTGAAACCCTGCAAGACTCCTCGTTTGGATGGTATTCGTAATGGTTTTTTCATTGATATGGAAGATTTCTTCGCTCCTTAAGTTTTTTTGATTTGGAAGCATTCTGTTAGCCGGGGCACTCTCCCTATTGAAGTGAATGCTGGAGTTATAAATTCGATCCATAAAAGAGGACCTAAAGAGGATTCAAATAACAGGAGACCTATTACATGCCTCACTAGTATCTACAAAATCTTTGCCTCTTCCCTAGCTAGAAGATTGAACCCCGTTATGAAAGATATTATACTCCATGAGAAAAAAGGGTTTATTAAAGGTCGATAATCCTTGATGCTATCATTTCCCTCTACGAAGGGATGGAGTATGCTAATGAGTCTAACAACCTTTTTATTTTTTCAAAATATACTTTAGCAAGGCTTATGACAAGACTTAGTGGGATTTCATTCTCCAATACCTTCAGGATATAGGTGCACGAAAAAGGTTCATCAAAGCTATTGGCACCATATTTGATAATGCCCATTCTCGGATATCCATAAATTGTAGCTTATCCCCTCATTTTAGACTTAGAAGGTCTATTAGACAAGGATGTCCCTTAGCTCCTCTTCTATTTGCCATAGCTAGTGATGGCCTAGGCTAGCTGATTAAGGATGCTATTGAAGAAAAGTTAATTGAAGGAATAAATATGCCTGAAAATGATAAACACCTTGTTTACAAGCCTTTGCTGATGACACCAACATTCTCACCAAAGCTAATGCTGACTGTGCTAAATGTATCTTAAATTGTCTCAACACTTTCTATCTTGATAGTGGCTCTCACATTAATCACAAGAAAACGACTTTCAAAGCTTCTCATAATTTTGTGCCTGATTGCATTAGTGAACTTGGACGTGAAGTGCTAAAAGATGGGGAAATCTTTAGGCTTATTGGCATACCTTCGGGTTTTCAAGTCTCCTTGAATCAAAGGTGGGAGAGGGTAATGGAGAGATTTAGAAAACAGTTATTTGTCTGGTATGGTGGTCAGTCGTCCATCTCTCACCACGTGTTTGTTCTAAATCATTACATTCTACCTTCAATTGTTTATTTCTTGTCATGTTGGGTTCCCAATAAAACACATTTTAATCAGATTGTTGGTATTTCCAAGGGGTTTCTTTAGGGGGGGAGTCTTCTGCATAATTAAATCCCCAAGGTTGCGTTGAAAATTTGTTGCTTGCCTAAAAGAGAAGGGGGTCTGGGAGTTTTTTGTCCTTTGAAAATTTCTATGAACCTGTCTGCTAAATGGATTCCAAGGGCTTTGGACTCTCAAGATTGTTGGGCCCTTTTGACTAAAAGAAATATGCATTGATTTTACCTTGATGGGTATAAAGCTTGGAAAAATTATTCTGACTCGGATATTATTGCTTCCCCGCATTTCTAAAATCCTATTGGTACTAAGTTGTGCTGGAGGATGTGGCATGCCTGGATGGAAGTGAAAAGGCATGTTTGTCCTAATACCAGATTTCTTGACTCCTTTGACGTTTTCCTCTAGGATAGTATTTGGATTAGTTGTCTATATCTTTGAAATAATGTTCAAGTTGGGATTAGAGAGCATAAGTGTTAAACTTGGTTATACTACTTGGAAAGATCTCACAGTCAATGGTGAGATTGTTTCTGAAGTCCAAATTATGGAGACTAATGTTTCTCCTGGTTGTTTGCAGGTCCTCCTTATGCATAGAAGAATACTAGCTGACAGAGCTGACATCTCTCAAAGAAGGAGGAGCATCCTATTAACTGAGGTGGCTCAAGAAATGTTGTAGAAATTCAAGAGAAAAGAGGTTCCATCTTGATAATCATCCCTAAACTTAACAAGAAGTGGAAAGTTAATTGGAAACCAGAGGAGTGGACTCACATATTCCTTTGTCTATGGTCTTTGCCCTACAACATCAAACATTCTGTGTTGCTCTCGCTCATCGTGCACAATACAATCTGGTATGGTCTTAAGGATAAGAAGTTTAAAATACTAGTGTTTGTAAATTTTGTTACACTGTGGAGGATGTCCCCCATCTTCTTTTCAACTACGGAGATGCCCAAGCACACTAGAAGACTCTTCAGCCATTCTGGTTGAAGTAAAACTTTTAACTTAGCTTTAAAGAGACTCTTCTTGGCATTGTGGAACATATGGAGGGCACACATCCTATGAAGCATCTGGAGAAGTAGGAATGAAGCCCATTTCAACAACAGTTTTTCCAACTCTTTCCTATTCAACCTCAAAAAAGGGCTTAGAAAACTTGGTCAACAATGCTTGGATTATATGTCTACTGCTCCATTGTGGTCTCTTCCCTCAATAGACATATGAGGGACATTGCTCTCCAAAAATGGAGGCAGTCCCTGTTGTCGATGTATTCTCCTTGTCATCTTCATATGGTTATGCTTTGTAGCTCTAAATGAGCAGATGTCTGTGTATTTACCTGTGGATCTTCTCTATATTGATGGGATTTTCTCCCTCATTTTCCCTTATGTCTCTCTGAGGTGGGGGCATTTTTGCTCTTTGAACATCTTTACATGCCAATATTATGTCTCTTCAAAAAAAAAAAAAATCCTCGAGTTCGAATATTTTGGTTAGAGCCAATTTGTATTGTGACCACCATTTTTGGGCTTCCATTGATAGCGAGTCACGCAAATGTAGCTCAGATATGTACACAAAAGTTTCAATAAGTTCCATATCATTCAGGGGTGTAAGCTCGGTTTCAAGGTACCGAGCTTCCAACTCGTATTCCTTACAAAATCGTGTAACATTTTTACTATCAAAGTAGCCACTCTGTTTAATAACTTGCTCATGAAATGCTTGAATGGCACTTCATCTTTTCTCATCTTGGTGGAAGCCCAAAAGTTGAGTTATGACATCCATCTAGAGATTGCAGTGTCACCCATAAACACTCAAACATGAAGAGGTTTTCAAACTGCACTTCTTGCTAAACCTTTCACTCTAAGCTTGAAGTCTCTATACTCACTTCCTTTCACATTGGGTTCACCAGGTATGTCAAAAGGATCGTAGAAAAGAGGAAAAAAGCATAACCATTCCCTAGTAGAAAGCTAACTTAGCTCCTTTCGTTTCCCTAAATAACACACTTGTTGAAAACTCAACACTCAAGCTCTCAAAGTCTCGTCTTCAAGCCTCTCATTTTAATGGTCAATTCAAGTCTATTTCACAGTGAACTCAAAGCAATCACTTGAGTCATTGAGGGCTGTATTGTTTCGCGTACGGTTCAGCCAGTATGTCGACACGAATGAAGTGGTTGATGGATCAGGGCAACCCTCGGGTACATGGCACATGCGGGGTGGTTTCTAGCAAGCTCAAAGGAGAGAATGGAGAAAACATATTTGTCTTACTTCTTTGATTGTATTTAACTTCCAAATACGAATCAGAATTCGACCTCATGATTTTAAGCTTAAGCTTCAAGTCACTTATGTAGAACTAGAGTACCGCAAAGGATTCTAGAAATATGTATTGTTAAGTTTGTACATAAAATGCATAAAAACAGTAAAGCTTTTATAGATGATGGGATAGGCGTCAAGCATCAATTAATTAATCCTCTCAGTTTTGTTCGATAGTGCAAGTAGTTTCGGGGATATAGTCCCATAGAATCTAGAAGTTATAGTGATAAGCATCCTCAATTAAATATAATAGCTTATGTACTTTGGAGGTCTCATGTTTATCTTTCATCGTTATGTTTAAGGATCAAACTATATCAAATCATCCACATGCATGTTTACATTTTGCGATCTATTTTTGCTCAATAATTGCATGAGAAGCTCTATCACTTTTGAACAAGCATATATATGCATGACAGAGATTTATTGAAAATAATTGTTTTTTAAATGATGTCATGAGGCAAGTTGGTTCTGTGGTTTCTCGTTTATCAAATAATGAAAGTTTCAAGTGCAGAAGAAGAAATGTCAAATAAGTCCATTCAAGAATGAGATCTACACCATGTGGACAAATTAACTCAAATCAAGTCATTACGCAAAAAGGAGAATATAACATTCATTACTTAGAACATTTGTATTATACGAAAGCACACTCAGAGAAAGTTCTTCTACAAATCTGAGAAATTCTCTATATGCAAAATTAGAACAACAAGATTCTCTTTCTCTTTCGTGTCATTGATAGAGATTAAGACACCACAACACAACCAAAACACAATGATTGGAAGAAGCAACACGACATGTGCATAGATAACTTAAGCATTTGTAAAATCAAAGAAGGGGTGCAGATTTTGTACGCCTTAATAGAGTGAAGGACACTAGATTATGTGCTGGAGATAAATGGATTAATTAATGCATCACCGAGAGTTCTTCACAACCTATCAATTTTCTACCTCTCAATGTGTAGTTGCACAAGTTATGAGCATGAATAAAGTGCTACAGTAAGAAAATAGTAGCATTCTCAGAACCTAATAGAAATTTTACTTCTCATATATCATGCAAGCTTCATGATCCCATGCACGCATTTGTCATGGACACAAAGAAAACCATCATAAACCTCAAATTCCATATGAATTTACATATCTCATGAATGGTTCAAATTTTGGAGAAACGAATGCTTCCATTGCGTCCAGAACGTGCAAAACCCCAAGATCGACTGTCTATTTGCTGAATTCTGATACCGATAGGTCCTGTTACAAGTCGACGACATCATGATGACATCATCATTTCACAACCGCCCTTGAGATCCTATATTAGGAGGCTTGTGCCACATTCATAATCAGTCTTGCGGATACCAGTCTTGGAGCTCAAGGAGTCATGACCACCAAGTAAGTACTCTTCAACTTCCAGTTCTAGCTCTTGTCTTGTTCCTTGTTCTAGTCTAGTCTAGTCTTGTATCGTGGACATCCTTTCTTGTTCCATTGTAACCTCGTAGTACGAGATCTTTTCTATTTATTTCTTGTATCTAGTCCATCTCCTTGAAGGGAATTCTTGTAACCGAGATATCTTGTTTCCTACCTACGATCACGGGTTGTGGGATCCCTTGTATCATCTCTAGTCGAGTTTTCCATACCTATCGGTCCCGGGTTGTGGGACGTCTTGTATCAATCCCATATTCTTGTATCATTTTCCCTACGTGGGTGTTCTTGTAATTAAAAGTGTATTTCGGAAATCTTGTCTATTGTAGTGAGAGAGCACAATCTAGTGCTCCCCTGACATTTTGGCAAGACTAACTTCATCAAGACCAAGCACCATGGATTCCGTATGCAAGGAGATTCAATCCACCATAAAGGACTTGATCGAACATGTCCAAGAGATGAAAAGATTGCTACGACAAGATGATCGATCTGTTTTAGACTATGCCTTGAATATCAAGATGTTGTTTCCTGGAACTACATATCAAGAAGACTACATGGTTAATCAGTTTGGAAGTGGCCTCAATACTGAAGTCAAATATCTATTGCTATCCATGCCTCAAGCAAAAACCTTGGAGGATGTTATCAATCAAGCAATTCAATGTGAGAATCAATAGTTAAAAGAAATCCAAGTCCAAGAGTCAGAATTCTTGAACAAAGAAGACACTCTTCCTCAAGAATCTGAATCAAGAATCTTTGAAGGCCAAGAAGTCATTACGAATGATATGGAGCAAACAAATTATGAAGATAACAAGAAGACAAAGGACAAGGAGGAGTTCGTGGTCAATCAAGGAAGTGTGATTACTCAAGGCACTCCATCAAAGATCTTGGAAACACTACAATGCACCACTAAAAGCTCAAAGGATGTGTCTTGTGATGAACCTAAGGAAGCTCAAGGAAGACCCAGTCCTTCACTGCGTTTCAAGATTAAGGATCATGAAGAATTTGAGGTTGATCATGTCTTAGATTCAAGAATGTCGCGAGGACGATTGGAATGCTTTATTCATTGGGAAGCATATGACATCGGTGATCGTACTTATGAACTTACAGAAAATCTTCAGAGAGCAAAAGTCAAGGTTCGTGAATTCCATAAGAAGAATCCAATGAATCCCAAGTTAGAGAACATGGCCGCTCCTCGTGGAACTCGTCGCTTGAGGGGGAGGTGATGTCATGGACACAAAGAAAACCATCATAAACCTCAAATTCCATATGACTTTACATATCTCATGAATGGTTCAGATTTTGGAGAAACCAATGCTTCCATAGTGTTCAGAACGTGCCAAAACCCCAAGATCGACTGTCTATTTGCTGAATTATGATACCGATAGGTCCTGTTACAAGTCGATGACATCATGATGACATCATCATTTCGCAACCGCCCTTGAGAACCGCCCTTGAAATCCTATATAAGGAGGCTTGTGCCACATTCATAATCAGTCTTGCGGATACCAGTCTTGGGAGCTCAAGGAGTCGTGACCACCAAGTAAGTACGCTTCAACTTCCAGTTCTAGTTCTTGTCTTGTTCCTTGTTCTAGTCTAGTCTAGTCTTGTATCGTGGACATCCTTTCTTGTTCCATTGTAATCTCGTAGTACGAGATCTTTTCTATTTATTTCTAGTATCTGGTCCATCTCCCTGAAGGGAATTCTTGTAACCGAGATATCTTGTTTCCTACCTACGATCACGGGTTGTGGGATCCCTTGTATCATCTCTAGTCGAGTTTTCCATACCTATCGGTCCCGGGT
This sequence comes from Ceratopteris richardii, assembly GCA_020310875.1. Taxonomy (NCBI): domain Eukaryota; kingdom Viridiplantae; phylum Streptophyta; class Polypodiopsida; order Polypodiales; family Pteridaceae; genus Ceratopteris; species Ceratopteris richardii. Next base: position 146,699,006 of record CM035410.1, read on the forward strand.
TGTGGGACGTCTTGTATCAGTCCCATATTCTTGTATCATTTTCCCTACGTGGGTGTTCTTGTAATCAGAAGTGTATTTCGGAAATCTTGTCTATTGTAGTCAGAGAGCACAATCTAGTGCTCCCCTGACAGCATTTATCCAAATTTGCAATCAAAACGCATCCATCAATGTGACCTATAGAAGCATGGTATCACTACTTGTGACCTCAATACATTAGCATAGTCTTTATCTTGCTTGGGAAATAAACAATGTACTAGGGAATACACCTGTGCATAATATCCATAGTTGTAGGGAGATCCTCTAGAGCTTTCAAATACTCTTTAGCTCTTTACGCCTTTGATTATCTATCTTCAATCCAAATAATATGTCGTGATTAGTTCCAGACTCATCCAATTCAGCTTGTGCTGATCGAAACACGGAAATTATGCCTTTCTCTAACTCTCTCTCTTATCTCCTTGCATGAGCATTTCTAGAAATGTTTATGGATGAGGTTCCTTCCAACCTCTCTCCCATGGTCTCTCTCTACGATTTGCAAATAGTGACTGAAATCTCGAGCTGCAAGATGCTGCTTCTCCACTTATTAGCCAGAGCTCTAAATATCTGCCTCCCTCAAGTTTGGCATCTTCCTTTCTCAATGTTTCTCCTCTGAGAGCAGCAACCACCAAAAGACCAAAGCAACATCTATATCTCGTTTGAGATAAGAAGCAACAACATGTTAAGCATAGCCTTTGTGGTTGCACACTTTCCCCTATTTTCAGTCTAAGATTTCATGTCCTCCTCTGTCCTTCATGTGTCTCCCTCGATTGCCAATGCTTCCCTAGAAAGTTTTCCCCACCGAGAGATCCACAATGTGCGCGCCCCTCGAGATAGCCCTTGGTCAACTTTTTCTTTCTATCCCAGTGACTTCTCAAATGCCTCCTTTTCTTACCAATCCTCTTTGCCACCTGTTTGTTCCTGCGAATGCTCTGATGACTGCCGCAATCCTTCGGATTGCCCTTTGATCTGCCAAAAAGGGAAAAAAAGCCCATCTCTCATGAAGGAATGTCCACGTAGAGTTTTTGTTCTCTCTCTCTATGTGTGTATATATATATATATATATATATATATATATATATATATATATATATATATATATATATATATATATATATATATATATATATCACTTTATTTCTTCAGTTTTTCTTTTTCATATATATATAATATTTAATAGCTGCTCTTCACAAAAAATGCACATAAAACAAACATATACACATACATTTCCATAGTTATAAATGCATCAGTGCATACATACACAAATATACACACATACACATGCAAACTCTTCATGCAGGTGTTCATATTAAACGTATGAAGAAATGTCCAAAGATCCATAACTTCGACTATGAGCATGCTCAAGAGCTTCATAACAGAAGTTATTACATGAAGAAAGTAATTTCAAGAGAAAGAGATCACTGGTTAGCACGATGTTGTTATAGTTTGTACTATCAATTGCCACTAGATAGAGATCTATTTAATTTGACGATTTCTCTTTATCTTGATTAAGCTTTCAATTGTTGCTTCATGTTTGATCTACTAGCTTGATTTTCATATCACAAACACAGTGTGCATCACTACGGAGGGGTTTGTTTTTGTTCATTGTTTCCTCTCTTTGTTGTTCGTTGTTCTTCTGTTTGTCATTCCGATTCCAATTCCGATTCTCATTCTAGTTTTTGTTTCCGATTCCAATTCCGATTTCAGTTTTTGTCTCTGTTTTAGTTCCATTTCTAGAACCAAAACCTACACTTACACCTAATTTTACTCCTTTGGCTTACTTTGAGGCATCGACTAAGGAATAGAACTTAGGAATAAGTAAGGCATTACTTTGGCATCTTTTGTTGGTGCAATTTACAAGCCTACACATTTGGCTTGTAGTCCATACATATTTGAAGATGCATAGGAATCAATGCTAGTGGTTAATTACCACTTTATCCTTTTGTAGAAGTCACATTTGACTTGGAAACTTTGTAAACACCTACCAAAAAGAACTCGTGGAAAAGTTAGCTTTGATTGATGGAATATCTCCTATAATGGAGGATCATTTTTAGAGAGAGTCAAAATTTGAATTCAAAGTTCAAATTTGAAGTGAACTCGTATATAAACCTCTAGGAAAAAGTCACGGTAAGAAGAGTCACTTTTCGAGCTTCTCATTACCAATTTTGAGTGTGTGTGTGAGGCCTACACTCTAGCTCACACCTATCTACACCATTAGGCAATGATCTTCATGCCTATGGCATTGTATACAAGTGTTCATTAATACATATATCTACATTGTTCATTTCTGAGTTCTCTGTCATCCTATCTATAAGTCTGTCAACTTGTGGAGATCATATCTCACTCATTTCTCCATTCAATTGAAATAATTATAGTTTGTTGGAACCAGATCAACGTCATCTACATGCTATCAAAATTTGAAGGATTTCTATTCAGCCAATCTAGAGAAAAGTCCATCGAAGTGATCACTGGTCGAAGTCTGCAATAGTCCTAAAATATCGGGGGTAAAGGTTTACTTGCTAAATTGATTTCTCTGAGCATAGTTAATCTTTTTAAGTGATATCACTTCGAATAGTTAGCTTGGTAAGCTAATTAGATACCACTAAAAGGAATTTTTCCAATTCCTACTGTGCTGGTTATACTGAGCAAAATTAGATACAACATGTGTCTAGTAAAAAATAGAAGGTTTTCTTGAAAGCTTGAAGTTCAAAGTTGGTATGTTTTGATTCAACCTTTGCATACATCATTTCCAAATTACATAGGCCATTTTATGGTGTCATTGGAAATCTAGAAAGGTCTACTTATCAACTCTGAAGCATCAAAGGGTTGGTACAAAGCAGGATCTGGCAGTACCTACTCACTCTCTTGGAGTGTCCATCCATCATCCCCAACAGTGGTATCAGAGCAAGTTAAGGTAAAATGGGAGATGTTTTTCCTTGATTTATTGATAAATTGGACAGGAACAATTATCAGGCATGGTCTCTAAGGATGAAGACATACCTACAAGGAAGGAGTCTTTATGGATACATCTCAGGAGATGAGGAATTACCCTCATTCAAAACTAGAGGAATACCAACAAAGGAAGAACATGAAAAGCTCAACACATGGTGTGCCAAGGATGCATTAGCAAGGTCCTACTTAATTAACTCCATCTTTGATTTTCTTTTGCCACATATTGGAAACTGTAAGACATCCCAAGAGACTTGGGAAACCTTGTCATCCTATTTTTCTTCCAACACAAGGGCCAGAAAAAACCAATTGTGGATTGAATTCACCACACTAAGGAAGAAACCTAAGAAGGCTATTTTAGAGTATGTGACTAAGATTAAAGATGTAGCAGATCAGTTAGCAAGCATAGGAGAAGAGATTGAAGAAGAGCAGATAGTAAGGCAAGTGATCAATGGGATTAAAACTGATGACAAATGGGAAAGCTTCAGCACTACCATGAACCTATACATGGACATGGAGATTCCAGATCTTACAACTCTCATGGGACAACTGTTGAGTCATGAAGCCAAGCTCAACAAAAATGGACACTCATCCAAAGGTAATAACTCTTCTGCCCTATACACTGATAAAAGTAAGTCTAAAGATAAAGGCAAGAACAAGAAGATAGAAGATGAAGGCACTACCTCCCAAGCCAACTATGCATGGAGAGGTAGATCATCAAGAGGAAGTGGCGGAGGAGGTAAGCAAGGTAGGGGGAGATCCAATAACTCCTCAACATGCAAGATTTGTGGTTTATCAAATCATACTCAGATGAGTGTTTCAGGAATTACAAGAATCAGAGAGGAAGAGGTTATCAAAGAGGTCGATACTCACAATCAAGAGGCAGATTCAACCATTATCAAGGATACAACAACTATTACAATAACAACTACAACAACAATGGCAACTACCAAGGAGGATTCAAAACCAGAAAGGATTACAACAACTATACAGAAGAGTGAGATGATTCTCTTCTGATTATGAACATGACTTCAAAACTAGGTACAAATGATGACCATCTCTTCTACATTGACTTAGGATGCTCAAATCATGTGGCTGGCAATGTAGCTCTACTCTCTGACCTTGAAGAACCAAGAGGTAAGCATCAAGTACAAACATGTGATGACACCAAGCACTCAGTAGTTAAAGTTGGAAATGTTAAGACTTGTGATGGAAATCAGAACTTGTTGAGTAGGGTAGTATATGTACCAACCATTACAAGAAACTTGATGAGTGTTGGAGAGATTGTGGAAAAAGGTTTGCAGGTCAAATTCAACCAATTTGGAGCATTTGTGGAAGACCCCAAGTAGGGTTCAAGAAGATTGCTAAAGGAGAAAAGGCACGTAGACTTTTACTTTTGAGCTAGAAGATACAAAGAATATTGCACTCTACAATTATAAAGATCAAACACTTTCAGAGCTTCAGATTTGGCATAAGAGATTAGGGCATGTAGAAGAAAGAACTTTGAAACAGATATGCAGGGATCAATGTGTAATTGGAATACCCAATGTTTCCAAACAACACATGATATACAAATGTGGTGCTTGTCAGTTTGGGAAGTCACACAGGTTACCCTTCTCAAGGAAAGGCTACATGCATGAGGACTACCTAGAACTTGTCCATACATATGTATGGGGACCAAGTAAAGACCCCTCAATCTCAGGATCAAGGTACTATGGATCTTTTATTGATGATTATAGCAGATGGACTGTATTGTACTTTATGAAGCACAAAGATGAGATGTTCAACTGTTTTAAAAAGTATCTTGCACTTGTTGAGAACGAGACAGGGAAGAATCTAAAGAGGATAAGGTCAGATGGAGGAGGTGAGTACTTCTCAAATGAGTTTGAAGCATTCTTGCAGGATAGAGGAATCAAGAGGGAAATCACCACAGGGTATACTCCTGAACGAATGGGGTAGCTGAGAGAAGAAATAGGTTGATTGTTGAAACAACTAGGTCAATGTTAAATGAAAAGAAATTACCTAACTACCTATGGGCAGAGAGTGTTTCTACTGCCACTTACCTCATAAACAGGTTACCATCTAAGTCCCTTGATGGGATGACTCCTTATGAAGCATGGCATTGGAAGAGACCCTCACTTGATCATTGCAGGATATTTGGATGTGTAGCATATATATACATTCCTTCTCAGATAAGAGATAAGCTAGAACCTAAGGCTGAGAAGTGTATCTTTATTGGATATGATCTAAATCAGAAAGGGTACAGGTTCTACAACCCTTCCAATAAGGGATTCATGGTTAGTAGAGATGTCTTCTTCGATGAAAATGATTCTTGGTATGAGAATGAATGCAAGAAGTTTAAACTACCCTATGACTTGGAGGAGGCATTTCCAAGTCTTGCTAAGGAGGAACCTACTCAGAATGAAGACACCATTTTAGATGATGAAGACATTATCAATCTTGAAGAATTCAAGGCATGGAAGTCCAAAGGAAAACCCAAGATTAAGAAGCTTGAAGACATAACTCAATCTTCAAATCAATCAATCAGAAGATCACAAAGGGAGAGCAAAAAACCTATCAGATATGGGTATGATACCTCTCTTGTTACTAAACATTCTGTTTATCTTGCCAAAGACTTGTCAATTGAAGAACCAGGAACATATGAAGAAGCAAAAACTTAGATAGAATGGAAAGAAGCTATGGATGAGGAGATTGAAGCCCTCAAAGAAAGTGACACACGGGAACTAGTACCAAAGAAAGAGTCCATGAAGGTAATTGGATCGAGATGGATCTATAAACTCAAACAAAATTTTGATGGGTCAATAAATAGGTACAAAGCCAGATTGGTAGCCAAGGGTTTTGCACAAACCCAAGGCATTGACTACGAAGAAACAATCTCACCTATAGCTAAGATGCCAACCATCACGGTGTTGGTGAGTGTGGCTGCATCTAAAAATTGGAACATGTATCAATTGGATGTAGAAAATGCTTTTTTGAATGGATGGATTTCATAGGAGGTATATATGTCACAACCTCCTGGCTATGAAGATCCAAGCAAGGTATCATGTGTGCAAATCGTATAAAGCTCTTTATGTATTAAAGCAGGCACCTAGGACATGGAATCACAAGTTGACCGTATACCTTCAAGACCAAGGTTTTGTCATGAGCAAGGCAGACACTTCTCTATTCATCAAGAGACGTAATTCAGAGGTAATATACCTATGTGTATATGTTGATGATATCATACTTACAGGTAATGATTTCAATGGAATCAGACAAATCAAGAACCAGATGATGGAGTTCAAGATCAGTGATCTTGGTCTACTAAAGTATTTTCTTGGACTTGAGTTAGTCTATACTAACTCTGGAATTTACATTACTCAGAAAAAATACATATAGGATATGTTGAAGAAGTTTCATTTGCAGGATGCCAAAGTTGCAAGTACTCCAATGGAGGTAAACCTAAAACTAAGTGCCCATGAAGGTGATGAAATTGATGATATTAGAGGTTATCAAAGTATAGTTGGAAGCTTGAAATATGCTACCTTGACAAGGACAGATATTGCTTATGGAGTTAATGTGCTAAGTCAATTTATGCACAAGCCAAGGGTACCTCACTAAGAAGCAGCTAAAAGAATTCTAAAGTATCTCAAAGGCACTCAACATCATGGTTTGTATTTTCCTTACACTTCAGACTTGGATATCAAGATCTATTCATATGCAGATTGGACACGATGTAATAATGATAGGAGAAGCACTTCTCGATACATTTCATTTGTAGCTGATAAACCAATATCATGGTCATCAAAGAAGCAACCTACTGTTGCTTTATCTTCTAGAGAGGTAGAGTATAGAGGATTGGCAAATGCCACTCAAGAAGCCATACGGATCAAGTTATTGTATACAGAATTGGGTTTATATACTAGCTCACCATTGATATTTGGAGATAATACAAGCTCACTTCACCTTGTAGCTAATCCTATTTATCATGCCAGGACCAAGCATATAGAGGTCCATTACCATTATGTGAGAGAGAAGTTATTAAGCAAGGACATTCAACTAACATATGTATCAACCAACATGCAGTGTGTAGATTTGTTAACTAAAGCATTGGATGGAACCAAACTTTACAGATTCAAATCAATGATTGGATTGCAAGATATACATGAAGACTCAAGATGAAGGCCAAGCCAAAATGTTTGGCTTGAGGGGGAGCTGTTGGTGCAATTTACAAGCCTACATATTTGGCTTGTAGTCCATATATATACGAAGATGCATAGGAATCAATGCTAGTGGTTAATTACCACTTTATCCTTTTGTAAAAGTCACATTTGACTTGGAATCTTTGTAAACACCTACCAAAAAGAACTCTTAGAAAAGTTAGCTTTGATTGATGGAATATCTCCTATAATGGAAGATCATTTTTATAGAGAGCCAAAATTTGAATTCAAAATTCAAATTTGAAGTGAACTCTTATATAAGCCTCTAGGAAAAAGTCACGGTAAGAAGAGTCACTTTCTGAGCTTCTCATTACCAATTCTGAGTGTGTGTGAGGCCTACACTTTAGCCACACTATCTACACCATTCGGCAATGATCTTCATGCTTATGGCATTGTATACAAGTGTTCATTAATACATATATCTACGTTGTTCATTTCTGAGTTCTCTATCATAGTACCTATAAGTCTGTCAATGTGCGGAGATCGTATCTCACTCATTTCTCCATCAAATTTAAAGAATTATAGCTTGTTGGAACCACTCAAAGTCATCTACATGCTATCAAAATTTGAAGGATTTCTATTCAGCCAATTCAGAGAAAAGTCCGTCGAAGTGATCACTGGTCAAAGTCTGCAACAGTCCTAAAATATCGAAGTAAAGGTTTACTTGCTAAATTGATTTCTATGAGCATAGTTAATCTTTTTAAGTGATATCACTTGGAATGGTTAGCTTGCTAAGCTAATTAGATACCCCTAAAAGGAATTTTTCCAATTCCTACTGTGCTAGTCATACTCAGCAAAAGATACAGCAGGTGTCTAGTAAAAAATAGAAGGTTTTCTTGAAAGCTTGAAGTTCAAAGTAGTCTATTTTGATTCAACCTTTGCATACATCATTTCCAAAGTACATAGGCCATTTTATGGTGTCATTGGAAAGCTAGAAAGGTCTGCTTATCAACTCTAAAGCATCAAAGGGCTGGTACAAAGCAGGATTTGGCAGTACCTACTCACTCTCTTGGAGTGTCCATCCATCATTCCCAACATCTTTGGGACCCATGGCTCCCTTTGGAGCCATTGGCTATGCGCTGTCAGCGGGAAAGCGATGGCTCGTGGATCAGGTCATCCGTCGCTAATACGGCGCACACCGGGTGCTTGAAGCAATCTCAGGTTGTTGAATTATCAAGAGCAAAATTCGTAGCACAAATGAAATCGCTTAACATAGACTCATATATGCTTCATCTCTTTTATGAACAATCATCTAATTATACGAGTTTAAGTAAAGAAGTTTACTCAAATAAGTCAGCCTTCATTATTAAATATGATTCAAAAGATAATTAGTGATTTGATTTCATTCTGGTAATTCCGAAAACTTGTAGTAGATCAATAATAATGAAGTAAAGTGACAAAGGAGTAGAACGCACATTCGCATAATAAAACATGCATTCTGACGCTCAATATATCAAGGTGATGAACAATTCGCAATGCAACTTTAGTACAGACTCAGATCGTCAATCAGTTCTCATAGCATTGGGTTTCAGAAAATTTTTTCAGTGATTATCAACGTTATAAGGATATGTTTGATAATGAATTAGTAGAGAGAGAACTACAACAACCATAATACTTTTCTTGCACAGTAGAATACGCTAATGGTGCAGATAGCTTTTAAAATAAAAAAAAAGGGATGTATATCGCATAATTAAAATATGATGTAGCTCATGAAAAAGACAGCGCTCTTGTGAATTCCCTTTGAGAGTATTATTACTACTTCGACAGATCTCAGCGAATTGGAGTTATGGTCAGAATTCATCAGAAGCTGGAATTCCCTCTATCAACCTTGGACAGTAAGTCATTGTTAGATATTAACATGCATAGAGATTAAAGACCAGCTTCAAACGTGCACACTCAAATGTTCCTCCACATATAGAGCATGTAGCGATAGCCTCTTGAAGATTTCACAGTAGATAATGCATCCGCCATAACATAGGAAAATAGCGATTACTATGATCTGACGGCTCCGAAGCTATGTTGCTTCATCAACAACTTTGCATTATCGATGGTGTCGCCTTGCGTTTCCTAAATCTGCCTCCTCTGCAGATGATTATCCCGAATGGAAAAAGACGATCTGCATATCCTCCCAGAGATGGCTTTCTCATCGCCTATTCAGCATAGAGTGCTTAGACCATTGTCATCATCATCCTCTAAAGTCGTCCCCCGATTGCAAGAACTAATAAAATGAATTGGCCTTCGAATAGACTTTGTGCCCCTCCTCAGAGATCTCTCCTCCATTGTGGCTTTTTCCCCCTCTCTGAGGCTCCGTCTGTCCTCCTCCGTCCTCTCCCTTTTGAGCTGTCTTCTCTCCTGCACCTGTAGCCTTTTCCGCATGCCTCTCTCAATCTCTATCTTACCAAAAAGGACTGTTCTAAATCCTTTTCATGCATAACCACTTCTAGTTGTGATAGACTCGCATGTACACGTATGCATAAATATCCGCACACTTTCTTTTAGTAATTTATAACCAATTTTATATATTCTTTATACTTTTCTTTATTTTTAAAGGCTTCACACACATAATTTCATAGGTTCTCATGTGCAAAAGTAAGAGAACACATATATAAAAAAAAACACAGCTACACACATAAACACACACACATATTTATCACTCTAGTTCTCTTTGTGTTATCACTCTAGTTCTCTTTTCTTATATTTAACATATATTCACTCTCTTTCTTACTTTTTCAACTCCCAAGAACAACCCTTCCTTTTATATTTTAATTCAAGCAATCTCAAAGTTTTTTTTACATATCTAGCAAGAGGGTTTTACTCTCTACATACCCATGTACCCTACAAACACCAAGGAGGATTTCGGTGAGTCACCTCTACCCGAGGTAACACTCGAGCAACAACTCAAGATCGTGTGGCACGAACTTTGAGGTGCTCGAGAGGAGATCTAATAACGTGATCAAGTACTCCAGAAGATGCAATCCGATGAATACAACCTTACAAGGTTGGTAAAAGCTATTGTCTTTGCCCAATCCGATGGAACACATTCCAAGATTGGTGTTAAAAAATATTAGTTCCTAGTTTGATGGCTGTAAGGATGGTCCTTTAGTTCTTTCATGGTTGTCACAGTTTGACAATTTTTTTTCTGATGAAACATATGCTAAAAGTTAAAAAGTCAAATTTTCCACTAACTATTTAGTAGGAAAAGCTAAGCTCTAATGGAATGTCTTGCATCAGAGTACTTATTGTCCATCCACATGGAAGGCTTTCCAATATAGAGTGTAGGATTCTTTTCTTCCTCCTCAATATCATTTACATGTTCCACGTGCATGGACAACCTTTACATGGAAGGAGGGTGACACAATCACTGCGTACACGGAGCGGTTCTGGAAAAATTTATTATTGGTTCAAATGCTCGGAGATGCATCAGAGGATAGCTTGCAGTGGAAATATGAAGATGGTTTGGAGGTGGGAATCCAAGCCAAGCTTCACACCCTATGGCCTACAACCCTCAACATGGCTATCTCTTTTGCCTATGATGCAAAGAAGGAATTCCATTCCATAACCAAGTCGATCCATCTACAACAACCATGCCAATGACTAATTTTTATTAAACCCATGTTTTGTATGAAGCATAATTTCAATGCCCCATCGTTTTCTAGTTCTCTTGTTCACCAAAATCAAATTACTCAATTGCGCCTGTTGCTTCACCTCTCCAACCTACCAAACCACCTACCCTACAAACTTCAGTGGTGGATGCCCAATAGAAGAGACCACCTATCACCTGCTAGAATTATGGTAAACCAAGACATACAGAAATGAAGTGCCGATTGCAAAAACACTTCATTTCCTTCCTTGTATAAAGTGAAAGTGGCATTTCAAGGTAGTCATTATAATGTAACATGAGAAGTGCACATTATTACGATTAGCGTAGGCCCATATGTAGATGCATCAAAATTTTTAATTGCACCTTTGGAATATTACAATGTTATACTCGATATGCCTTTTCATCATCATTATAACCCATGCATTGACTACCATACACATACTTTTAACTTTGAACTTAAAGGTCAAATCATAACTTTGTCTATGTGGCATGATTTCTAGACATTTCCATTGATTAGTCATACTCAAATAAAAAATGTATATAGGAAAGGATTCAGTTCATGCATTTTTTTTTCAATGTCATAAATGATTATACGCATAGACTTCGTGATGCACATAAACCTTTCATGACTACTTATAAGAATTGTTTTATGTCTGATTATTCCTATGAACTACCACCATCACAAGGATCCTTTGACCATAGCATAAACTTAATTCCCGGTAGTTCTCCTCGTCATAAAGCACCTTGTAGGCATGCGCCACTACATCAAAAGGAAAAAGAAAACCAAGTGAAAGACTTACTCCACAAAGAACTTATAAGGCCTAGTTCTTCCCCATTTGGAGCATCAACTTTCCTAGTAGAGAAGAAAAATAAAACTTATGAATGTGCATTGATAATAGAGTCCTTAACAAGATCACAACAAAGAACAGATACCATATTCCTCAAATAGATGATCTTGTAGATAAATTATGAGGATCTCGTGTCTTTAGTAAAATTGATGTAAAAATTAGGTTACCATCAGATTTGTATGACACAAAGTGACATTTTTAAGATTACACTTAGAACTCAAACCGGCCATTATGAATTTATAGTAATGCCTTTTGGACTTATTAATGCCCATGCTCCATTTGCACAAATAATGAACAATATTTTTTTTTATTACCAAGCTTTTGTTCTTCTATTCTTTGATGATATACTTGTTTACAGTAGGAATGATAATGAGCATGAGAAGCATCTTAAAACAATTTTGTATTTTCTACGAGAGAACACACTTTACTCTAATCTTGAAAAGAGTTACTTCTTTCAACATAATCTAGAATATCTAGGACATATTATTTCAAGTGAAGGCGTGCATATGGATCCAAAAAAGATTAAAGTGATAGTAGCATGGCCTACACCACAATCAGTGAATGATGTTTGTTTTTTTTTGGGGTTGGCTAGTTTTTGTAGGAATTTTGTTCAAAATTTTTCTTATTTAGCATTGCTGCTTACCTTGTTATTGAAAAATAAAATAAAATTTGCATGGCGGCTTACCCAACAACAATCCTTTGAAAACTCAAACATGCATTTTCACATGCACTTGTTTTAAGGTTACCTGATTTTTCACAACCATTTCATGTTGTTACAGATGCTATTGGTTCATGAGTAGGTGTTGTTTTAATGCAAAATGATCGTCCTATTGCATTTGACAGTAGGAAGCTTATGCCCTCAAAAATCAATTATAGTATATTTGATAAAGAATTGTTAGTAGTTGATTTCATTGTTTGGCCACACATGAAAAAAGATATTGCACATTATCTTTCTCAATGCATTGTATGTCAGCATGAAAAATGTCACCATGTTAAACCACGTGTTACTTATCTTTGTACATTCTAGTGGTAATACATTCTATATTGTGTGTTGTGCTCCAAGCTTCTCCTTCTTCCTTCTGCTATTCACGTGCTTCCGTAGACGTCTAACTTCAACTATATATATATATATATATATATATATATATATATATATATATATACACACACACAGAGAGAGAGATAGATAGAAAAAGAGAGAGACAAAGAGAGAATATAAAATAATCAAGATACCTTAATAGTGTCGAAAGAGATACATAATTCCATCTAGAAAAATGAAGATTGAGAATAACCAAGCTCGCACCTACTTGTGTCATACAAGTTCCTTCATAGATATGCTATAGACATTCTTCTCCAAAATATTTTTCATTTTAGAAATATTAATTCTGTTGTTGTCATTTTGCTACCAATCCTCAAAAAAATCTTCCATGTGATTAACATCATCACACACATCTTGTAGTTTGTCTTCTTTCAAATATAGTTCTTCTAATCTTGCATATTTGACACAATCACCTTTTTGTAGCCTCCTCATGGATGTTTTTGGTAAACGCCGTCTTATTGATAACTGTGAATGGTGTGGTGGAAGATCATCAATATCATACATTTGAATTTGGATACATGAATAAAAATCATTATTTTTCCATACAAGCATGAAATATAAACTTAAAACACAAATTTGAATATGTAATTTTGGAAATGAAAATTTTGTTATCAAACTTCAATTTAATTAAAAGAGTTTCGCAAAAAATTATCATTTCTAATCCTTAGTAGATCTTGGAGCTCTAGACCATCCATAGTTCACTAATAGATCATCACCAAAAGGTATGCACATATGAACTTGAATATCATATGAAACAACTATTTATATCACATCCAAAATAGAAGGTATTATCAATGAAATGTTAAACTATTCTTGCATCTTTATAGGTTAATTTTTGTTAGTGTGTATTGTTAATTGAATAAAATCAATAGTAATAAATAAGTATCGTTCTTTAAAAAGAGTTTCTATTAATTACAATTTTCATTGCAACACAGAGAGATGTCTACAAATGATCATGAAATCTATATAGAGGTATTCAACATAACAAAATAAGGGATTGTAAGGGATCACAATGTCACCTAAATATTGCATATCTCAATCAAAGCAATTTCTTCATGCTAATACATACACACTAGCTCTATGGGCTCCATACTCATCCCTCCACCCATGGATAGCTCCTCCTGGAGCATGCAACCGCTCTTAGGGGCAAGCAAAAAAAGGGAGCACTAAGCGATGAACAATTTCCAGCAGTGTCCTTCTCTCATGGCACCCAATGAGGCAACCTATAGGGTAAAGAAACAACATGAATTTGAGCTTGATATGCTATCTTGTGCAGTGCAAGTTTGCTATACCTATTGAATGTTGAAATGAATAAGTTTTCCAGTTGAGTGATGTTTTTTGTTCAGCCAAATGTTTTTCATTCTATCAAATTGATGTTCTTGATTGATGTCTTCATGCTAGACATGGAGAATGTGACTCAAATATCATGAATAGAACTCTTAATACTACTCATCATCAAGTTGCACTAGACTCAAAGTTTACAGGTAAACCATCCAAACTTAGCACATATTAAATTATTTTCCTCTATTGCATATGTATATGTTCTAAACGAATTGAGGTTGAAACTTCATCAAAAAGTAGAAAAATATAGTTTCATTGGGTACTTCCTTGAGCAAACAGGATATAAATGCTACAACCAAATCACAGATCATGTGAAGATAGGCAAATATGTAGCGTTTGATGAAATGGATAGCTATTATGTTGAGATGAAACACGTACTTAATTTTGACTCAAATGAAAAAAAGAATGCTCAAAATGCAAGTGTAAAATTGCAAGTTTTGTATGAATGAGATGTGTCACCATAAATAGTTCCAACTCAACCAAAAGACAATGGATTATGATTTTATTGTGAAGATCATGATCATATGGAGTTTGCATATCCTAAGGAGAAGAATAAAGATGGAATTAGGACTTCAACAATCACCATCCAATCTCAAAAAAATTATCATGAGAGTCATAATATGAATACATCCCTTCATGAGAATCATATTGTTGGTTTTCACCTAAATTTACTACAAAACCTTTTCAGTTTCATCATGGATATCCATCATCATCATGATGTTAAAGTACCACATATTAAGAATACTACAAAGATCAAAAGATCTAAAGAGTTGAGTCCTAAAAGATCCCAAAGTCACATAACCGCTCCTTGTAGAACTCGTTTCTTGAGGGGAAGGTGATATCATGGACATAAAGCAAACCAACATGAACCTTAGATTCCATGTGACTTTCTATATCTACTTAGTCTTTTAGAATTTAGAGAAAATAGTGCCTCCATCACGTTCAAAACATGCAAAATCCTAAGACTGAATACCTCTTTTCTTAATTTTGATATCCAGAAGTCTTGTTTTGGATTGTTGATATCATTGATCACATCATCAGTTCACAACTATCCTTGACAACCATCCTTGTACACCTACATAAGCAGGGCTTTGCAACATACATCCTCAGTCCTTCCAATTCCAATCTTGGAAGCTCAAAAAGTCATGATCTCCAAGTAAGTACTTTCCAAATTCAAGTTTGAGTTCTAAATTTGTTCTTTCTTCTAGTCTTACATGGTCTAGTATTTTGGACATCTGTTCTCATCCTCTTGTAATCTCCTAGTATGAGATCCTATCCAATACTTATTTCTTGTATCTAATTCATCACTTTCAAGGTAGTTCTTGTATCCTACATTTGTTTATTCATACATGCAATCCAAGATTGTGGGATCTGTTGTGTCATCTTTTCTCCAATCATCCATATCTATTAGTCCCAATTTGTGGCACATGTTGTAATAGTTCTAAATTCTTGTATAACTTCCCATGTGTGGGTGATCCTGTAATCCAAAGTATAGTTCCAAAATCTTGTCTAGTGCATTTAGAGGGCCAATCTAGTGCTCCACTCACACTTGCATACCTTTTGGAATCACATTAATAAGGGTATAGATGGATATGTTCCATCCAAAGGTAAAACTATGAACTACAAACATAGATAAATTTTGTGTGGAACAAGCATTTGTGTTCAAATGTCACATTTACGTCCCAAATAAGCCCTAGGCTTCCTTCGGGGTCACATCAATGAAGTCTATTTTTTCATCATTAAAAAATATCCCTGATTTACGTATCAGTTTGAGAAAAACTGATTGTTGATTAATAGAATTAATCAAAAGAATTAATTATTTTTTTTATATATCATTCAAAGATAAATATGAGCCGTAGAAGTAGACAATTTTTGTCCTAATATGTATTTCTGTGTGTGTGCCGTTCTATGCGAAAGTAGCTTCAAGAATTATATAAAATGACATTCACGAGCACCAAGATAGAAGTGCTTGGATATGTTTTTTGTATGTTGGGATCTAGAGAGAGGTACTTGGATTCAATATTGGTATTATGAATTATGGAATGTGTTGAACAAGGAATTGCTAGTGTTAATTTATTAATGTATTAATGTGTTTTGATGTTTTTGATATAGAAGTTGAAATTTTTTGAGGGCATGAAAAGATAGACATCAATAATTTGATTTATAATTTATTGTAAATAAACCCACCTAGACGATTCTATTTTTAGAAACATTTAGTAAAGGAGTAGTTAGAATAAAGGTTGTTGTACACTGTAATTTAAAAGCAAAGTATTTCTATAAAAGCTACCAACTTCTACTTTCACGCATGCTTTTTGAAGGCGCTCTCATGTAACCAATATTTCGACATAACCAAAGCTTCCTATAAATACATGCAATTTGTGGAATTTTGAAATAGAGTCCATGGGGAAAGACTGCACCCCATACTACATTTTGCCTTATCCCCTAGCATGTCTATTTTTCTATGTGTTTTTAGCATTCGTAACATCTATGTGCGCATGAGTAAGATCTTGATAACACTAGTATCAAAGCTCTGTGTTGTCATAAGGATCATAGAGAAGAGGGAGAAAGCAAAATCATTCCCTAGAAAAAAGATAACTTAGCTCCTTTCATTTCCCTAAATAACACACTTGTTGAGCAAGTCAACACTCAAGCTCTCAAAGTCGCATCTTCAAGCCTCTCACTCGAATGGTCAATTCAAGTTGGTTTCAAAGTGCACTCAAAGCAATCACTTGAGTCAGTGAATGTCGTATTGTTTCATGTCGTGTTCATTAGGTATGTCGACGCAAATGAAGTCATTGATGGATCAGGGCAATCGTATGGTACACGGCACACGCGGGTTGCTTTCTAGCGAGCTCAAAGGAGAGAATGGAGAAAAGAAATTTGTCTTAATTCTATGATTGTATTAAACTTCCAAATATGAATCGGAAATTTATCTCATGATTTTTAGCTTAAGCTTCAAGTCAGTTATGTAGAACTAGAGTGCTGCAAACAATTCTAGAATTAGGTATTGCTAAGTTTGCACATAGAAGTCATAAAGACATTAAAGCTTTTATAGATGATAGGATACATTTCAAGCATCTATTAATTAATCCTCTTTGTGCTCTTTGGTAGTGCAAGTAGTTTCAAAGATATTGTACCACAGAATTTAGAAGTTATAGTGATAAGCATACTCAATTAACGATAATAGCTTATGTACTTTGAAGGTCTCACGTTTAGCTTTAATCCTTATGTTTAAGTATCACACTATATCAAATCATCCACATGCATGTTTACATTTCGTGTTCTATTTTTGCTCAATCATTGCATGAGAAGCTCTCGCACTTTGTAACAAGCATATATATGCATGATAGAGATTTATTGAAATGCACACACAACAGCTTCAATGGTGTGCTAGGGAGAGAAAGTAGTGGAAATAGATAACTTTTTCGGACCTAGGTATGAAAGTGTGATGTTTTGGAGGGAAAAAGTTGTATTTTGAGTGATGTTTGAAAAATTCCCTTTTTTTTAGGTCAATTGATGCACAAATTTTGATATAGGAGTGTGAAATAGCACTTTTCATCCTAAAAAGTGCTTGCGGGGCCATTGAATGGTGTTATGATGAGTTTCAAAACTCTTTGAAACTTTTGAGCTTTTGGGACCAAGCAAGTTAAGAGATTCCTTTCTCTCTAGAGCTAAACTTGAACAAATGCAATCTTGTTCCCTTGTTTCCCTTTAGCCTAGTAATTCATAGGGTATAGACTATATCCATCACCCTCTTTAGATTAGTCCATCACTAATCACCCCTTAACCCTAAAGGCCCATGTAGGGTTTATTTTTCCCCAAATGTTGTATTTCCTTAACCTTTATCCATTGTTTTATACTTAGCCCGAATTGTTTTATAACAATTGTTATATTCATTTAAAGTCCTTATCAAACATATAAGATAGAATATATTTCTAATGATTGTAATGACACAACTATTGATTGCAACTGACATTTAATCATGAACCTTTCAAGGTCTTCAAGCACATGGGTGCATGATTTATACTCAAATAATACAAAAACGTTTTTATCATTTGAAGTAAGCCATCAAGTTATAATGGTATTTCTTGTTTTTCTATTTTTGTGTTTGCTTTGTTTGAATTGAATTGCTTTGTACAAAAGAGACTTGAACTAAAGCCCAAAACACAAACTTCAACAAGAAGAGGATTGAAATGTGAATTGTTTCCCTATACATGCAAATGTTTAGTCTATTGGAGGTTGGAGGCTTGTCCCGTATGTAAAAACATATGCTTTTGTATTTATCATCTTTATCTTGAGTAGTCACATTGATGCTACTTGCATGACAATTGTTAGATTAGGAGAAGTCCAAGGGTTGCTATCTAGATTTTCAACATGTGTGTGATTCTCCCTGTAACTCAGCCATCTGGAATAGCATATATACAAATATGTAGTGTTCTTGTTATTTAGGACAAACTTGTGAGAGATTATAGCATGTGTTTTCCTACGAATGAGGGCTCAATGTTTGTCACGTCAATGAAAACTAGAGAGAGCGAGATGCAAGAAGCTTAAAGTGACTGTGGGTGTGTGTGTT